>ML685900.1:3375125-3398888 GCA_007922175.1 Pelusios castaneus | reverse complement strand
ATCTATCTATCTATCTATCTATCTATCTATCTATCTATCTATCTATCATGCCCCTCAAAGTGATATTTGGGCTTCATTTCAACCACATACTATTCTTGTGCCTTCTCCTCTCGCCCCTCATATAACATTAACATAAATCAGTAGAATAGATTTGAGGAATCACAGGCCTGCCAGACGGAAACAAACTAAACCGCCTGACTTTTTCAGTTGCCTTGCTTCCCATTTTACAGCCTCAAAAATCTTTTGTGTCTCGTTTACCCTAAGGGCTTCTTTTCCTTTCCATGGCTCTATGATGCCAGCTATGGAAAGAACAAGCCAGAGGCAGTAACTCAATCACCATGAGGACCATGAAAGACAGGAGTACTTACCATAGGGCTGCAAATTAGATCTACAAACCCTCCCTCCAAAGGGGTGACCAGCAGGCAAAGAACCCGCAACACTTTATCACTGCAGGCAAAGTAGTAATTCCATTAGGTGGTAGCATCCATAGGCTGTTATCCCTCTATAGTAGAGCCAGGAATTGAACCTAGGTTCAAAGAGTAGGGCAAAGAAGCAGGGCAGGGACCGACGCACCCCCCGCAATGGCCACATAATGCCTTGTTTCTCTGCTTCCTTCCAGTCGTGCTGGTTGTTGTATTTGGGATCTGCTGGGCCCCCTTCCACACAGACCGGCTTGTCTGGAGTTTCGTCTCCAACTGGACAGGTCGGATGCTGCACATGTTCCAGTATGTCCACATCATCTCCGGGGTCTTCTTCTACCTGAGCTCAGCCGCCAACCCCATCCTCTACAACCTGATGTCCACGCGCTTCCGGGAGATGTTCAAGGAGGTGATGTGTCACCGGCCCCTGAGCTCCAGGAAGTACTCGCCCAGCGGCACCCGGATCACCACCCGCAGCACGGTGTGCGAGCACGTGCCCGCCGGCAATGGGCTGCCCCTGGCCAACGTGGAGGAGGATGAGATGGTGGCGGAGGAGGAGGACGCCGAGAAGCACGAGACGTCCTTCCCCTAGGACCTCGTCAAGCCCTCCACTCGAGTAGGCCCCCTGGAGGGATACAGGGACAAAGAAGGGATTGGAAAGGTCATGTCTAGTCACCCGCTTATTGTCCTGTTGCTGTGCCTCCAGCTAGCTGTGCCCGGGCATCATCTCCACTCCCACCCCCCCGTAGGCCGAACTCACCAGGGGCTGTGCGTGGCACGAGGATACGAGAAGAAGCAAGCTTTGGGGAAAGAGGGCTGGGGCATTAACTTGACTTCCTGGGCCGGCGTCCCCCTCCACGGGCCAAGCTTTTACAGCCTCTTGGCCCCGGTAGGTGCAGCGTGGCGGTGGTGCTGTCTGGCCATGGATTGTAGTCTGGTGCATTTGGCGGCACCGGAGTGGCTTTGTGCTGGGAGGGACGCAACCGGCAGGGGAAAGGTCAATGAGAGGTCCGTGATCTCCCCTGATCCCAGCTTCTTCTTCCCTGGGCGGGGACTAAGATGGCACACTGGGCTGTATTAATAGGGGTACTGCCAGCTGGCGGAGGGATGTGATTATTCCCCTCTATTCCGCACTGGGGAGGCCACATCTGGAATCTTGTGTCCAGTTTTGGGCCACCCACTCCAGGAAGGACATGGAGAAACTGGGAAAAGTCCAGGGGCGCGCTGCGAAAATGATTAGGGGGCTGGGTGCAGAGGCAGGATCTCCCCAGCAGCTCCTGGGTTGATGTGCCGTAGTGGAAGGAGTCAGCGCCCCGCTGACGGATCAGGAGGCGGCCGGCTCTGAGACACTAGTGAGGCGTGGTGCTGTCCCCCACATGCCTGGCTGGCCATGTGGCGTGTCTGCCTCTGCGGCTCTGGGCAAGACTGGGGCAGCGGTGGCTGAGAAGACCTTCGCTGAGCCCCCTCACTTTCTCTGTCTGCCTGCCAGTGAGCGACTGCAGACAAATCCGAATGAAACAGCCTGGCCGAGCTGAGCTGCGGAGGCCAGGCTGGAGGCAAGAGGCGCTGGTTTTCCTCCACTCCCAGTGAAGGAGAAAGGGCTGGTGTGTTGAGGCTGACTCAACATTTCCCTGGACAGTTCCTGCGTGTTGGAGCGTGCGAGCCACGGAAGATAATTCAACCTCCCCACATAAACACAGGAGCCTTTCCTGACAAGAGAGACGTCTCTTCTCCATTTGTTAGCAGCTGACAGAAGTGCACTGCTGGCACCCCTGCGGTTCTGGAGCATAGGGTCTCTCCCCCTCTCCACTTCCCTTTTTCCTTTCACCACTTCTCCCCCCTCCTTCCCAGCACAGCAGCCCCTCCTCCGCCATCAGCAGGTACCCCAGGCATGTCTGCGCTGAGACAAGTTTGGGGGTTTTCTAGCTGAGGGTCTGTCCGGGCCGCATGAACTGAGAATTAAAACAAGCCCACGACTATTCTCGTTTGTTGGCCTCCAATTATTTCTCTCTCAGCTACTTCCTCCCCTGCCCCACCCACTGCAGTGTTTCTCTTCAATACAAACCCAATTGCACTCCGCTGTGACTTTCCCTAGAGGAGTCACAGCAGATAAGCTGTAAATGAAATCTTTGCACTTGTCTTCATGGCTGAGGCTGTGAGGGTGGCTGAGCCATTCCTTTTAGGTGACAAATCTGAGGAACAGTCCCAGATTGAGATGTCAGTAGGGGAGATTTTGGCACAAATTGGTCTATTAAACAGTAATGAGTCCCCAGGACCAGAGGGGATTCATCCCAAAATTCTGAAAGAACTCAGATATGAAATGGCAGAACTGTGAAGGGTGGTATATAACTTACAGGTTAAATCAGCCTCGGTACCAGATGACTGAAGGATAGCTAATGTGACGCTGATTTCTTGAAAAGATTCCAGAAGCAAACCTGGCAATTACAAGCTGGTAAGCTGAACTTGGTACCAGGCCAATTGATAGAAACTGTAGTAACAAATGATCAGGCACATCAATATACACCATTTGGTGGGGAAGAGTCAATACCGCTTTTGCAAAGGGATATCATGACTCAGCAGTCTATTAGAATTATTTGAGGGCATCAACAAACATGTGGACAAGGTGATCCAGTGGATACAGTGTACGTAGATGTTCAAAATGCCTTTGACAAGGTCTCTCATCATAGGCTCGTAAGAAAGTTAAATTGTCATGGGATAAGAGGGAGGTCCGTTCACAGATCAGTTATCAGTTGAAAGATAGCAAACAGTAGGAATAAATGGTCAGTTTTCAGAAAGGAGACACATAAATAGTGGGGTTCCCCCAAGGATCTATATTGGGACCAATGTTGTTCAACATAAATGATCTGGGAAAATGGGAAACAGTGAAGTGGCAAAGTTTGTAGCCGATACTAAGTTCCTGAAGATCATTAAGTCCAAAAACGACTGCGGAGAGTTACAAAGAGACCTCACAAAATGAGGTGGCCGTGCAACAAAATGAGAGATGAAATTCATTGTTGAGAAGTGCAAAGTACAGCACTTCGGAAAACACAAACCCAGCTATCCTTAGGAAATGGTGGGGGTTCAAATAACTGTTACCACTCAAGAACGAGATCTTGGCATCATCGTGAATAATTCTCTGAAAACATCCGCTCAGTATGCAGCAGCAGTCAAGCAAGTTAACAGGCTGCTAGGAACCATTAGGGAAAGGATAGATAACAAGACAGAAAATATAATACCACTCTATAAATTTAGGGGATGCACACACCTTGAATAATGAATGCAGTTCTGGTTGCCTCCTCTCAAACAAGACAGATTAGAATTGGAAAAAGTACAAAGAAGGGCAACAAAAATGATTAGGGGAATGGAACAGTTTCCATATGAGAAGAGATTAGAAAGATGGGGACTTTGCAGCCTGGAGAAAAGATGACTAAAGGGGGATATGCTAGAGGCCTATACAATCATGAATGGTCTGGAGAAAAAGGAACAGGAAGTATCATGTACCCCTTTACATAACACAAGAACCAGGGGGCACCCAATGAAATGAATAGGTAGCAGGCTTGAAGGACATAGTACTTCACACAATGTAAAGTCAATCTGTGGAACTTCTTGCCAGAGAATGCTGTGAATCCTAAAGCATAAGTGGGGTCAGAAAGGAATTTGATGAGTTCATGGAGGTTGGGTCCCTCGATGACTATTAGCTAGGCTGGATGAAGACACAGCCCCATGCACCAGGTATCCGTAAACCTCTGACTGAAAGAAACTGGGACCGGGCGATGGAATGGATCACTCGATAATTGCCCTGCCCCGCCCTGCCCTGAAGTCCCTGGCATTGGCCACTGTTGGAAGACAGGATATTGGGCTAGATGGATTATTGGTCTGACCAAGTCTGGCCATCCTCATGTTTTCAGGGTAGGAATCCTGCTTTTTAAAAAACCACTGCCCTTGATACACAGATCACAGACATTGCTGCCCAATTTGGGCTGTAGTCAGATGGACACAAGCAGTAGAAATGCCCATGGGATTCCTGAGTAAAGAAACAGATGGGGGCCATGAATCACACTGATCTTGCTTGCTCACACCCCACAGCGTCCTAATGACTCAGCAGTACCCCCATAATCCAAAGAGGGTGCAAATGGGTTGTGAATGAACAATCTGCAACTGACCCTTCAAATACAGCTTTCAGGAAATGTCACCAAATGTCAGGGAGCACAATGAAGTGGCTACATTTCTCTGAGTTGGAAGGGGCGATCAATTATTCCTTCCGATCAATACCCTTGAGTCCCCTGTTACCTCCAATTGCTCTTCTCTAAGACTAGAAGGCTGCAAATCTCTGCGTGCGCCACGGGGGATTTTGTGAAACTCCTTAATCTCATCTGAATTTTGCATTTCTGGGCAACATTGACATTGTAAAAAGCATCCTTCCCATCTGACCAAGCCCTCCTAATCAGTCACTTCTCATCTCAAAAAGCCGAGGCCGCCAGTCTTTGCGCTGACTTCGGTATGCGTCAGCTCGGGCCCGTGACCCGTATCCCAGACCTTGTTTTCAAGTCCCAGAAAGAATGAGGGAAGGCGAACAGAGGAGCTGCTGCCTGGCTTGTTTCTGAGTAGGGGGAATTTGGGGGAAGAGTTGATGTGAAGCTATGCAGGGCCTGGGCCTCCCGGCCTCTGAACGCAGAGTAGAATTAGGCCCCGCAGAACTCTGTTCCATCTCTCTCCTCCTCGCCTGGGTTCACAGCAAACTCCTCCAGACAGTAGGCTGCCCAGATGTCCTTGGTTTCTAGGACAGAACCCGATTTAGGTACTCTGTCCCTGGCAATACCTGTCCCCGGAAATGTCCCCAGCTGGCTTTGTCACCAAACAGTGGTTTAAAAATGAGGCAAAATTGTAACAAATAACTGTGACACAAATGATCAAATGTAACCTCTGCACCACCCATCAGACTTTACTCGTATTCAGGGCCGTCCCTAGGGGATGTGGGGCCCAGGGCAAATCAGATTGTGTGGGCTCCCTTAACACTTTTATAGAGGTGAAATCTGGGGCTGCCGCAGTTGTCAATTTCACTGTTCATCTGCTCATCTGAGCTGTGAAACTGATGAGTCAGCTTGTGAGTAGAACCCCGCTCCTGGCTCAGGGATCAGGCAAACCTCTGGGCTCACCAGCTGGCTTTCTGGGCGCTGAGCTTTGAGCCCGGGAACAGAGCTGCCACTGGGGCAATTTGTAGGCTGCTGCTGCCAGGTTGCCAGCCCACGTGGTGTCAGTTGCCTCCCACTCTGAGCTGAGATGGAGGAGGCTGCTGCTTGCGGCTGACGGTGGCTGCTCATCTTCAAGCCATGGTACAAGAAGCTTCCACCTGGCTCCAAGCTGTGGCACAAGAGGCTGTCCCCGGGCTCTCGGCTCCAAGCCAGGGCATGGGTGGCTGCCACTCTGCTGCAAGCCGAGCCTGTGGGGCGCGGTTCGCTGCTGCTGGGCTCCCAACCAGGGTGCAGGAGGCTGCCACCCAGCTTCCAGGGACTTGGGCAGCTGCCGCCTGCCTCCCCGGGGGGAGCTGGGACCTGGTGAGATGTAAGCAGCTGCCGCCCAGTGCCCCAGGACTGGGAAATCAGATGTCCCTTGAAATCATTCCCAACATCTGGTCAGCCTACCAGAGAGCGCCCAGGTTGCTGCGACCATGAATTCCCCAGCACTTCGAAAGGAACCCCTTGGCTTACAAAGCTGGGGGCCATTTCTGGGATCACCCAGAGCTAGGATCACCAGAGCTGGGTTTAGGATGGCTCCAGTAAGACGAAGTCACTTCTTGGGGTTTAGGCTCGAGAGCCCTGGGTGGGGAGAGCCTCGTGAGCTGAGCTGGGGTGAGGGTTTGGACCCTCTCCATCTCAGGATTCTGGATCATGCTCATCCCCGCCTGCTGGGCAGAGGTGTAGCCAGAACTGATTTTTTTGGTGTGGCCTGTGGTTGACACGAGTGGCCACGATACTTGTGTCACAGGCGAAACAGTGGGCGATAAAAAAGTGGGATGAATTGCTTAAAATCTGACTGGGTGGGTCTGCTTTCAGAGTGGGTGGGCTGTGGCCCACACAGGCCCACCCATAGTTACACCCCTGCTGCTGGCCCTTGCCTGTCAGAACAGTGGCTGGGAGACATTATCCTTGCTGCTTGGAGCTGCTCTCTGTGCCCCCACATGGGGCTGTGTGTCTCCTGCATCCAGCCTCAAACCTGGGTGCTGAGAGGGAGGACCCATTTTTCCCCTGTTCTGCTGCGGCAACTGCAGCCACGCAACAACAAAACCATCCGCTGCGAAAGGGAAACCGTCACTGCGTTCCGTGGGCCTCTCTGGAACTACCCACAACCCCTTCCAGGAAGCTTGGGGAAGGACCTTCTGTCTTGTGCTATACCAACCCTGGCTTTGCAGGACTGGATTAGCTGGCTCTCTTCTGAGCCCTGGGGCTATTAGATTTTGTTCCCCTTCCCCTCCCAGCAGCACCAGTCTTAGCTAGCCTAACCGCTGAAGTGGGTTGGGAGGTGCAAGCATCTGCCCAGCTGGGGTGGACACCCAGCCCAGGGCCGGAGTGGGCAGCCAATCCAGCAGTGGGGACGGGCCGACCACCGGCCAGATGGGGGCGGGGTGGTGCTATGGTGCGGTGCTGCAGCATGGATCAGGGGCTGGGAGCACTTGGGCCAACCTGGGGCAGACCATCCAGCCTGGGGGCGAGGTGGCCCAGCACTGTGGTGTGGTGCAGGCTGGCGATGCTCCAGGGGATGGAGTGCTCAGGTGGGAGACGCTCTGGGACCTGGAGCAGACCAGCCAGCTCAGTGGTGGGGTGGGCCAGCGCTCTGGTGCGTCATGGGCTGGCAGCACTCAGGCCAGAGGTGCTCCAGGGCTGGATTTATTTTTTCAGGGACCCCTTAACCTGAGGCCCTGGGCTGCAGCCCCTAAAACTCCTGCATTCATCTGGCCCTGAGTTCAGGGGACGCTAATGAATCTAGCCTGAGGAATCCAGCCCTCCCAGCACCATTTCCTGGCCTGAGCCCCTTAGCTTCAAGCTGGCATCTCCCAGATCCCATCGCAATCAGCAGGCCAGGACCCTGCATCTGCAAAGCCTCTGTGGGAGGAAATAATTGTTGCCACGAGCATTAATACTGATCTTGTTTCCTCACCGTAATCTGTTGCCCATCATTAGTGCAGAGGACAGCAGGCGCTCTGGGCAGCACACTCCAGCTGCAGGTTCCTACCCTCAGCCTGGTGCCTATTTTCTGCCAGCTGGGCAATGAGTTCGGACGAGAGTAATTGCGCCTTGATGGCTATTACCCAGCCACTTGTCGCAGGTGAGCACCGAGCGGAGATATACACCCGCCGCCAGGCTGCGGAACCTCGAGGGAATGGCTCTTTAATAGTCCATCAATATCATGCCACTACAACTGCCGCTCAAATGAAGCTCGAGGGCCCCGATCCTATTAATTGAGATGTAATGTCTTTATAGACAGCGTCCTTGGTGCTGGTTGCAGGGATCAAAGCCCAGCCTAGGTCTGCTGCCTGGAGCCAGGTGCTTTTAGGGATCTGAGTCTATGGGAACCAGTAGCGTGAGCAAGGAGCGCTGGGTACTCCCCCAACCAGCTCCTCAATAACCCTGCGTCCTGTCTCGCCCTGTTTTGGAAGCTCTGCCAGGGCCCATCCCCGCCCAGTGCAATCCTTACAAAGCTACAGCTCCACTGGTATTTCCCGGGGGGGGGGGGAGGAGGTGTGGAGTCTGGAAATAAGAATTTACACAACGGCCAGTGGAACATCCCAGAGGAGCTGTTCCAGAGACCAGCCAAGAGTTTAGGGGGTCAGTACAGTAGTGGGGTGAGTGAGGTTTGGTGGCCTGCAATGTGCAGGTCAGCCTACATCAGCAGTCCCCAAATATTTCTGCTCCGTGCTCCCCTTACGTGGACCATGCCCTGCCAGGAGCTGGAGCTGTGGCTGGGGCCAGGAGTGCAGCTGATTCAGGACCTGGGGCCAGGATCAGGGCGGGGACCAAGAACAGCAGCAGAGTAAGGCTGGGTGGTGCTCCCTCTCTGCCCCACATGGGGGTTAGCCTGGGCCCTGCTGCACATTATTCCTTACTCCCTGTGACCAGGGCCTCCTGGGATAACCACCTCCTTGTGTAAAAATCAGGGCAACCTGCAAAACCGGGAGGCAAACTCCCCGAACACTGATGGGTGGTCCTTAAACCAGTCTCCCCATCTGTCATGACCAGGCTTCTGGTTCCCCACACTGGTTACCACAAAGTCTGCCCAAATAGAAGTAGCTCTCTTCATTGCACTCCAGCTTTTTTGGCTCCCACCTACTCGCACGGTCTCTTAAGAAGATAGATTCCCCTGACCCCAAAGGGCCAGCCACATCACACAGAACAATAAGGGTTCTGATCTTATCCAAAATACCACACGTTAGCCAAGGTTTATTATAAAAAGGTTTATTATAAAAAGAAAAGAAACAAAATATGAGAGCTGTTAAAGGATCAAAGTGAATCACATACATACAAATGATTTAGCGTCCATGTAAAGCAAGTTCTTAGAAGAATAAGGAGTTTGCAGGCATGATCAGTTTCTCTGGTGGACACCCGGCACCCGGGTGGGCCTCAGTCCTTTATCCAGTCACAGATGAATAGTTCTAGAGAGGGGTGTTTACTGGAGACTGAAGACAGAATGGAATTGGGGCGGCTGCTTTTTATGGCCTCTGGTCTGCCCCCCCCCCCCCCCCCCTGGAGTTTTTGCAAATCAAAATGGAATTGAGTCACATGGTCAGTCCAGTGACTCCCTGAGCCCACTATGCCTGGGAGCTTCCTTAATGGGCCATTACGGAGACAATGGCTGTAGACATCCCGTCTGGGGAGTTTCCCAGAATCACACAGGTTGAAATACAGATATAACAAACATATTAGCTTCTAATACAGATGCAGTTCCTACACATAAACCATATAATCATTCCGAGCAAATTATAACCTTTCTATTGGTACCAAACATGGCATAGCACCTGTGGATTATTGCAATTATGAAATGGTATCATAAATGGTCCCCTAAATCCAGGCAGCGTCACACTCCCTTAGGGGGGTACGCCCCACAGTTTGAGTCCCACTGGGCTAGAGGATCATGATGGTCCCTTCTGATCTTAAAGTCTGTGAGAGCCCGGAGGGGGCTGAGGGGGACAGATCAGCAGTGGAGGGATATTTTATGGAGTGCTGGAGATGTTAGTGGCCAGTTGAGATCTCTCATAGAGAGGGTGTAGAGAGAGGGTGTAGACCAGAAAGAAGAGGAGGGGGCCAAGGCCCCTGTGGGGCCCCAGAAGAGAGAGGCACTGGGAAGTCGGTGGACACCAATGTAACCGCCATAACCACAGGATACCTAGAGGGGCTGGAGTCCCGAGAGCCAAGAAAGGATAAGTCCTCCGAGCATGATTGACCATGTCAAATAACAATTGTGGTCGGACGCTAACAGGGATTGGCAAAGAGAAATGCAGGGTGGATCTACCCCCGTTTTCCCGAATGATTCTATGGCAAGTGGCAGGTGGATAGGACACCACGGGGCCGAATCGAGACTGACAACAAAGGGGAGCAATTGCTGCCTAAACCTCTCTCCTAAAATGGGTTTTATTCGTTCTTTGCTGTTGCTTGCACCTGTGTAACTCAAATGACCAATCAACAGGGTGGGGAAAAAAACTCTAGTGTTAAAAATTCAACCATCCCTTTCAACAAGGCACTCTCAGTACACAGGAGACCTCCAGCAACCGCAAGGAAGTTGTCTTCACAGACCTGATATTTCCAAGGGGAAAAGTGAGTATGGGGGAAAAAAACCCAAACTATCAAGTTCTCTGCTTTCCTCATAAAGGAGCCAAGCGTGGCAGCAGCCCATTTATTTTCCTCTTCTGGTCTCCTTTATTGATCTGCCTCTGGAGGGCCCTTCTAAATCATTTGTACGATGCAGAGCAGACATCATAGCTGCAAATAGGCAATTCGACTGCTGCGGCCAGGTGCGGGGTGGTTTATTGAGGAAAAAATAAAGGAGCCCAATAGACTCCAGAAGGAAAGATGATAAAAGGCTGTTCGCCGGCCCCACATGAAAACGTCCACGCTGACAACGGAGCCTGCTTCCAGGCAGCATGCCAGCCGGGCCCAGCTTATTTACGGAGCTCTCCGAGAGCGCAGGCTGAAATGGGGAAAAGATCTAGTGCTGTTATTTATCGACTTAGTGGCACAGGCTCTTTACAGAGCAACAACACCCTTGGGCTTCCAGCTCTGAGAAACCCCCAGTCCCGAGGCGATGCCCAGGGCTAAAGGCTGGTGGGGAGGATGACGAAGACTACAGTGGAGAAGGCTGATCTGGCTCGTGCCCCTGCTGTGTGCATTGAGATTTGGGATATGGGACAGTTGGTGACCCCTTACATAGCTGGGTGAGCAGGAAAACCCTAGCTACAGAGGAGAGAGTTGGTAGGCGATGCGAGCAGCAGAAGGCAGGTATGACAGTGAAGAGAAGGAAGTAATTGGCCCCCCCTTAACCCGCCACCAGCAGTCGTGGGGAGGGGGAGGTTGTATGGAGCACAGGTTTGGAGAGAGTGTGTCAGGCCTAGGGGAGGTGCGAAGGGGAGTCATGCAGGTGCTCTTGAGAAGACACCAGGAATGTCCATCTACGTTGCAGGGTGTTGGATGGAGCCACTGGGGGAGACAAGAGGTGTAATGCAGGCAGGGGCTGTATCCTGCGGTGCCGTAATGTTGTCAGAGTCTTCACACTCAGAATGGCCGGGGATGTGCATGGGGGGAGGCATCTCCTGATGTGGAGCTGAGGTGATGTTCAGCCCCCGTCTCCCTTCCCATCTCTACCCCTCCAAGGCCCATCCCCAAAGTGTCAGAAGAGCTCGTAGGGGGAGTTTTGGGGGTGACTCGCAATCTGAACCCAAGTGCAGTTATGGTTCTGGCCCATCTCTGCAATAGATGGTACCAGAACCCATATTGCACCCTCTGCCAACGCTGGGAGTGCTCAGAGCCCCAATAGGGACCAGATTCAAATGGGGTCTCTTTACGTCAAGGCCACATGATACCCCTCAGTCTAACTCTCCTAACCCCAGACTGCGGGGAACTCTGGGAATCCAGAACCCAGCCCCTTGGATAGTATGGTGATACTCTAGGGAGAACCCGGATCCCAGTGTCCAGATCAGTGCCTCGGTCCCAAAACCGAGTGCTCCAAAATGTTGTGGGAAGGGCACGATCCAATCAGAACTGAGATCTGAACCCTGAGACTGGGCCCCATCTCCAGGAGCCATGCAGACTGCAGAGGAGACAGACACATGTGATCACAGAAACATGGGGCTGGAAGGGACTGCGGGAGGTCACCTAATCCCTCGCCCCGCTCTGAGGCAGGACCGAGTAAACCTAGACCACGCTGGACATGTTTGTCCAACCTGTCCTGAAAAGTCTCCAGTGACAGGGATCTCCTACACAGCCAGTCACAGGGCTTGTTAGAGTTCCTAATATCCAGCCTAAATTTTCCTTTGCTACAAATTAATCTGGTTAATGCTTGTAATAGAACACAACCAGAGCTGGCTCACAGGGGTGCGGTGGCAGCCGCGTTGGTCCCAGGAGATGAGCGAGACGAGGTGGGTGGGGTAATATTTTTTATTGGATCTGTTGGTGAGTGAGACAAGCTTTCGAGCTAATTACATGGAGCTCCTCCTCAGAGCTGGGAATGAGAACCGGGAACAGATTGCTAAACAAGCATATTGGTTTTGCCTAGCAACTTAACAGCTTCTGTTTAACAAGCTGTTCCACCTTGTGTTTAACGGAGCTGCGCAGCTTGGGGAACCTACTGGGCGGAGCTAGAGGCTGACGTGCAGGGAGTGGTCTTACTCACTGAAGGGGTGGAAATGGTCCCAGGACTACAGGAATCTGTCTGAGATGGGCATGGCTTTTTCTTTGCATCTTCGAGGCTTTTTGCTGCCATATTTATCCATCCTTCCATCTAGCCATCCTCTATACCTCTGACCTGAAAGAATCAACTTCTCTGTCCCCTGGATAGGGCAGGGCAGGGAGACCTTGCATCTTTCCCAGCTCCGCTACTGACTCACACTGCAAGATTGGGCCAGTCACTTATCTGCTCCGTGCCTCAGTTTCCCTGTTTACAACATGGGGACAATGACGCTCACTCACAACGTTCATGAAGCATGTTGAGATCTATAGCCTCACTATGCACAAGGAAAGCTGCTGTATGTTCTCTGCGCCAACTTACAGCAGCGTAAGGAGTCAACTGTGTGTCATGGAGCAGTGAGAAACAGCTTGTCTTCCCAGAGACGTCAAAATAAAAGGGCTCCAAGTAAGACATTCAACCGCACAACTAGCCTTTGTCGAACAAGAAGTGAGGCACAAAACCTAATCAAGCCAGAACTGTTTTCCTGGGGAAAGTAGGATTTGAGGGGAGAATTTTAATTTCCCCTTCTCAGCATCACTGGAAATCTAAATACAATAGTGGGAGAAGCTCCAGGAAGGGAAAGTGACCGAAAGTAAGAAGAGAAACTGACCTGTCCAATGTCACAGTCTCCCGGGAGCCCGTGTTCCGTTCTGTCACCTTGTTACCAAAAAGCAGGCAGAGAGGGGGTCAGGAGATGGGTGGTGAAAATGATTGGAAGCCCAGAGAGACATCCATAAGAGGATCTAGACAGGTTAGTTTAAGGATGAGGAGACTAAGAGAAGCCGTGGCAGGGCAGGTATGTCTGGGCATGCCTGGTTACAAGAACAAAGACACCAGAACGTCAACTGAAAATTGAGAATGTACCTGTTTGTGCAATACATTATGAACCTATGGAACTCCCTGCCGCAGGGTCTCCGTGAGTTCCCAGAGAAGGATCCCAGAAAGGGTAAATATTTATTTATAGGGATAATTTGAACATTTACAACTACAGGAAGACAGGATAAAAAAAAAAGGATTAAAAGATCGAATCGTTCCTAACTCAGAGTAGAATCCAGCTACTGACTGCTGTGGGTTAGACAGGCGTTTCTGCATAGCCTGGGTACTGCATAATTACCCATTTCTTAGACTGAAAGTCATCAGGGCAGGGTCCAGGTCTATTCTATGGCCTTGATCCTGCAGGCCTGGATCAGAGCCTACATTTGTACAGTGTCTAACACAATGATCCCAGCCGGAGTTTCTGTGTGTACTGAAATGCACTAATGGTAACACCTACTGTGCTGGGGAGGCTGGAGGCAGTATAGCATCATGGCTGGAGATTGGACAGTAGCTCAGCAGATGTGGGGTCTGGTCCTGGCTCTGCCACTGGCCAGGTGAGTGACCTTTGACAAGTTGCTGCCAGGCTCTGTGCCTCAGTTTTCCCCTCTGTAACGTGGGAAGAATGCTACCAGCCTCCCTTGTAAAATACTTTGAGATCTACTGAGGAACAGTGCTGGATGAGAGCTAGGCTGGTGTCTGCCAAGAAATGAGGGCAAAATATTAGAATATTTTAAATATAGGGCAAAATTGGAGAGCCCTGAGTTGTGGGCATCTGTAAGGACTTTTCTAGCCCCAGACAAAGAGATGTCGAAGGAGGCTCATCTGGCAGGCAAGGCCTGTCTAGGGAGAGAAGCATTTGAAGGCAGCTGTTTAGCATCGTTAAAGGTCACTCTCCCCATTTCTAGACATTCTCCTGGAGAAAAGGAGAATGCAAATCTCTGTCAGCATCTCCTTGGTGCATTTCTCCACAGCGGGCTGCTGTCTGGGATGTTAAGGAGCTGTGGAAAAACCCGGGACAGCCAGGAACTTGCGCTGGACATAGGGAGTTGAAAAGCGGGGTCTGGGGTAGAGTTTAATTTGCACTTTTTGGCAATTCACAGCCCCGGCACCTCTGGACTTTCTGCATCACTTATGAACATTAAAAAATTGCTTGAGCCCCAGCACCTAATTACGGGAGCAGCGGTTTGGGGTCAGAGAGCAGGAACAACCTCTGGGACACAGCAGGGAATTGTCAGAAGGGCTGGTTTCAAAGGTTGAAGGGGTGTCTCTTCAGCTCAGCTATCCCACCACACTAGTCTGTTTCTAGGAGGAACAATGTACAGTCTAGAGCCACGGAGGCACAGCCTGCCAGGAGAATGGCAGGAAACTGCTGTGGCCTGGGTCATTCCCTGCAATCTGCCTCACTTAAACAGAGAGGGTGAAAGTCGGAGCCTCCCCAAGGTGCCAGGCAATGAACATGTTCCCTCACATCCAATGAGCCAGGTTGCCAAAGGTTGCAGCCAAGGAGACATGCCTGAAGACCCAAAGAGAGGAGGTGTTCATGGGGACTCATGTCTGCACCTTCCTTTGAAACATTCGGGGCTGGTACCAGCTGGGGATAAACTGCCAGAGCGGGCTGTCTGCTCCAGTCTACTGAGTCCAGTGCTCATAAGCTGAGAGCGCCACAGAAAGGGGGAACAACCAGTGGACAGAAGGATATTTTCCTTTTACAAATGCTTTCAGCTCCAGAGTTTCCAGCAAAAGGGGCATCGGAAGAAAAGATGTTTAAAAGTCCTTCTTTAAAGCCAAGAGTGTTCCATTAAATACCCTCCAGAGAGAGGAGCCGATTCAGTGAACTACTAAAAACTGCTTTTTGGAGTCTTGGTTTCGTATTCAATTAAAAGAGTCCCAAATTCTCACCCGGGGGCTTTCCCTGTTGAGTGAGTTCAGACTGGCAGCCCTGGTATCTGGGATCCTCAGTGTGTGAACAAAAGAAATATGAGTGGATGGGTAAGACTGTTTCCCTGATCCGGATGGGCAATGTCAGGGGTGGAGTTCTGATTTCATGGTCCAATTGGTCAGTGGCTTCTTTGCAGATACAGTCAATGAATGGGGCATCAGGGAGGCCATGCGGTATCGTGGCACTGGGACCCATCAAACTCAGTTCACATCCCCTGAGGTTGGGTGGCCACCATCCAGGATAAAAGATATCATGTGATATTGTCTGCACCCCCATGTTGAAATGCACCATGGTGTCACCACATCTGAATAAGGATTCAGGGGAAACCACCAGCTATTTGTGAAAGTGACCTCTTGAGAATTCCTCTGCATCTTGTCTTCTCTGAAACCCCCTGCAGCTGTTGACCTTGGCGTCCACACCTGCTTGCTCTCCGAGCGTTGCAACCAAGGAAGCTCTTATGGGAAAGCCTACTAGAATTTTGAGTAGACAGTTACCATAGAAATCACTCTACGAGGGTTTGCGGCAGCACCCCAGAGAGAAATTTTAGGAACTCTGACTGTATAATCGACCGACTTGGCTAGACTTTCTAGCAGATTCTCTACAGAGCTCGATTTGAGTGTCTCTGGAGTTCCCTTTAGAAAGTGTAATTGCAACCCCAGTTTAATATGAGCTACAACACGCAATCTGTGAAGGAGGATCCATGCGTTTGCACCAGCCCTTTGGCAAGTCCCTTTTAACATTACTTTTTGTTCTAAGAAATAAATGAAAATTGCATGAACACCGGTGCATAACTCATTTTATGAGCTACCAGACGCAATCGGGGAGCATTTTAAGTGGATACCGCTCAAGAACGGCTCTCAGTAAATAAAGGGAACAAGAGAAATAGAGGCAAGTCAGCTCGCAGCTGCTTACTGATGTGGTGTTGTGTTTCTACCTGGTGCTGTTCAGCTGTTGTCTCAAACGACTGCTTCTTCAAGGCATACAAGCTGGTTTGGGGAAAGCCATTCCTCACTTCTTTGGCTCTTGGCTCATTATTGTTTCAGGCAGACAAGCGTGTCTCTGGCCAGTGAGGTCTCTTGTGCAGCTGCCTTTCCCTTTTGCAGGGCCAGTTAAGAGAAACAATCCAGCATGGCTGTTGTTAAATCCCTCCTCTAGGCCACTCTAGAGGTCATTGTCCCAGGGTACCCACTGGGGGGAGGCAGCATGCCTTTGGGGGGCATGTTGGTTTAACAGGTAGCTGCATGATATATAGTAACATTCACATCCCCAGTCATGGATCAGGACTCTGTTGCGCTAGGTGCTGTACAAAATCAGTCTTTGCAAAGTCCTTTGCTGTTCCTGACCAGCCCTTTGGATTAGTCTAGGATGAGACAGACCCTGGCCAAATCTACCCCTGGCTTTACATGAGAGATGCGGAGCATGAAAGGATATGGTGCTCTGGGGAGGCTGGTTGGCTTCAGATTGCTGGATATGTGATGAGCACATCTGGGTGGAGCCTCTATGGTGCCTAAAGTTCAGCTCAGATAAACTCCCAAGTGAGGGGTGGTTCCTGGCCTCACCCCCAAGCTCTCCGGGCCTCTACCAAACTGAGCTGGACTTCTCCGGAAAACAGACCAGCCCTTCCGTAATGCATGAGTGCTGGTCTCAGTCGGCCCTTGCTCAGGCTTCTTGTCAACATCTGGTCCGTGTTGGGCAACGTACAGACGAGGTGGCATAATCTCATTTGCATAGCCACACCCACACCAATGACATGAGTCCTGAGCTGATAACAGGTGGGGTGGGAAGTGTGTGAGGGGTTCTGGGTCAACATTTGATCAGGTTCACCCTTCCTCTGGTCAGAGAGTCACCTGCCCCTTTCTAGTCTAAAGGGGGCTCCAGTTAGAACTGAATACCACGGGGACGTCCACACTGCAATAAGAGCCCTGCAGCATGGCTGTGGCTGGCCCAGATCAGCTGACTCAGGCCTGCGGGGCTTGGTCTGTCAGGCTAAAAAGTGCATTGTAGATGCTCAGGACCAGGGCCTGGATGTGGGACTCTCCTGCTTGTGGAGTCTCAGAGCCCAAGTCTGAGCATCTACACTGAAATTTTTAGCCTGGACACGCAGCCCGAGTCAACTGACCTAGCCCCTGACACGCAATGCTGCGGGTTTTTGATTGCAGTGGAGAGGGACCCTAAGACATCCCAGAACCTTGTTCTGCCCAGATCTCCACCCTTTCCCTGTTCAGCAGCTCAGAGCAGAGCTGGTTGGCTTTGTAGGAGACCAGGCAGCCAAATGCTCCTCCAGTGAGAACTTGCCGTGCCTGACAGCTCCAGTGGGGAGGCCCCGGAAGGCCATTAGCACAAGGGCTACGTGGGAGATGGCTGCTTGCAATGGGAAAAGTCTGCACCGTTCTAAGGCCCCATTGTCCTGGTGCAAGCAGGACCCTGCAGCTTTGCTCTCCCACTGCTTGGGAAGGAGGCAGAAGAATGAGCGACGGTACAAAGCAGGGCGATGAGAATGAGACAAGGAGAAGAAATATGATGAGGGAGTGATGGAGCCGAATTTATACAGTCTAGCAGAGAGGCGGTTGGCGGCGGGGGATTGAGGGGGGACGTGATCACTGTCTAAATCCCGCCAAGGTAGCGATATAAATTAAAGAAATTATTCAGTGTCTCAGGAGGACATATGGAAGCGATGGCTTGAAGCCAAGGGAAGAGAAGGTTAAACGAGCGATCAGAATAAAGTTCTTGACAGTCGGAGCAATTTGTCCACAGCAAATGCCGGGGCTGGGTTGAAAGAGAGGGCTGGAGGATTCGATGGCTGATAAGAACGTCTGCGGCCGTGCAGTGACGTGAGGGACAATCGGGTGCCATGTTTCAGAACATCTCCCAGCTGTTCCAGGGACAGGCTGTTTTTCCCCCAGTTATCTCCCACCCATGACTGACCAGGTGATTTCAAAGGAACTTTACCATTCTCGAGGCATGGAAGGGGCTGGATGGAGCTACCAGAGGCAGGCCACTGGACCTCTGAGACTTGGGGAAGAGTGGCCGACCCTTGGGACTGGACATCTAACATCCTTGATTTTTGTCTAGCTGTTTCTGAAAACGCTAACCTCTCAAGAGTGAGGTGCATCCTTGGGGAGCCATCAGATAGGCCCACCACATCCTCCATAGAGCCCCCACTTTGAGCTACTCACCACCATGGTACGACTCTGCACCTGAGCTGGCCACAGATGTTCCCTTTCTATTGGGTCACATGGACTGCAGGGACCCCAGGGGAATCCACCCTGGATCTCTGCTTCTAAACGCAGGAGCATCTCCCACCATGGTGCACCCCCTCTGCTTGTGGCCCAGCCCTTGCCGGCTGGGGGCAGAGTGCCATGCTGAGTGGGAAGGGTTTGCATGCACACACTTGCCTTAGTGGCCAGCTGATTTAGGGGCTTGGTGGGGAGTTGGGGGATGAATCAGTCTCCCCTTGAGCTGTAGGTCACTGAGACGGGAGGCCAGGGAAGTGGGGTATAGCGGAGTGTCTGCTGAGCCATCAGCGCATGGCCGGTTGAGTGGGAATGTTAGGGCCAGATCAGTCCTGGCCCTTCAGGAGATGAGAAGCCATATGTGGAGTATTGAGACCAGAGCAGCCGGCACGAATGTACCCCACCTCCTTTCCCTGGAGACGCAGGGGATCACAGGCCAGCGTTCGTGTCCTGCAGAGGCAGGGTGCTGCAGGGAGGATGGGAAAGGGGCGCTCATACAGGGACCACACCCCAGTCGTGTGTGCACGCAGGCAGAAGAGGACCAGTTCTCCTGGGCCAGCCACTCCAAGCAGCTTTAAAGCGATGACATGGGGTGAGTGGAGAATTTGGATGGAGGGGCATTTGACACCCTCTGTGCGTGATGTGAGCAGGGAGACAACGTGCAGGACACGGACACTCAGCCCCAGACTGTACCTGACAGCTACAATAGTGATATGCCTGGCTGGGACAGACGGACCAAGCAAATCCAGGAGGTGCCAGGGTGCTTTGCTGTTTTATATATGAAACAATTCTCAGCCCCGGAGATTCTGCTGTGTCTCTGCAGCCGGACCTTCTTCCTGCCCGTGGTCCTTCCCCATTAACGTCCGGGAGCAATCTCTTCATTAACTTTAATGCCTGGATCAGACCAGGGTCACCAGCTCCGCATAGGTTTGTCCCCCCGCCCCCATTCTCAACCTTTGCAACTTTTGATGAAACAAGAAAGTTTGAGACGTCCTCCTGAGCCCAGCCTTGGATTTGATCTGGCTCATGCCAGGGCCAGAACCTCCAGGATGAAAATCAGAGAGATAAGGGGTACTCCCTCTATCCAGGATGTGCTACTTACAGGGATCGGGACCCAGACAGCAGGAAATGGGCCTGCAGGCCTACAGAACAACGCCTAGCACCTGCTGGTTTGAGACCCACAGAGCGGCCCCACCAGCTTGCTGTTATATCATGTCATGACTATCCTCAGCACCAGCTGGCAAAGATGCCTCTGTGAAAACACAATCAACAACTTGTCACCCCTCCATTGCTCTGCCATTTCCTCAGCACCTGCGCCCCGAAGGGTCACTGCAGGGCCGACAGAACCGTGCTCTGCTTGGCCGTGTCCATGTCACAAAGCCCCCACGCCGCAGTGCTCACTGCTCAGAGTCCCGGCTGGTGGTCTCAGCAGAGGGCCGTGGAGTTGCACTTCTGCTCTGTTCCTTTTTGGAGCACTGATCTGCGGGTAGGCAGAGGGTTTCTGTCTCCAGGGGCTGCCATTAGGCACGAACTGCTCTTCGAAACGCCTGTCTGGGTAAATTATGCCATCCTGGCGCAGGTTTGCCTGTGCCAGGAGCCAGCTCTGTGAGAAACAAACTCGGTCATTTTGAGCCAGAGGAGGCAAAGGGAGACAGAAGCAGGCAGCTCTCATTTGGACCCTGCATGCAACCATACGGCAGCCAAGCATCCCCGGGAAAAGCTGGTTATCACTCCCAGAGGAGAAGGAAATAGCCGTCAAATCAGCAGGTTCTCCCCCATTATCTAATTCCTCTGCTCCAGCAGTAGCCTCTGCTGCAGGCAGCTGGAGCAATTATCGCAGAGACCCAGCGTGCTTCCTGCACAGCCAATGAGCCGACTAAAACGGCGTGCACACTCCCCAGCATCTTGGGAAGTGGGCTGTGAATTGGTGACAGCGTGGAATCACTGAGAGGGGTGGGGTCAGCAGGAGACCCAGGACACCTGGGGTACATCTACACTTGCACCTTTGGTCGACTTAACGACGCTTAAGTCGACCGCCGGAACCCCGCGTCCACACTGGGCGCTTCCTTAAGTCAACTTAACACCACTTCTGAAGGTCAACTGAAGGCTTAAGTCGACCTTATTAAGTTGACTGAAAGCCAGTGTGGACGGGTATGTCTACACTACAGACTCTGTTAGTCGACTTAACAGAGCCTGTAGTGTAGACATAACCCTTGGCTCTTTTCCTGGCTCTGCCACTGACCTCTTCTGTGACCCTGGGCAAATCACTTCATGACATTTGTGGTGTGACATGGGAGGAAGAGGTGATGGGCCAGTTGCTTGTTAGCCAATTCTTTCATAGACTTTAAGGTCAGAAAAAACCAGTGTGATCATCTCATTTCTGACCTCCCGCACAATGTAGGCCACAGACCCACACCCACCCACTCCTGTAATAGACCCCTAACCTCTGCCTGAGTTACCGATGTCCTCAAAACTGATTTAAAGACTTCAAGTAACAGAGAGTCCACCATTTACTGTAGTTCAAACCAATAAATAACCCATGCTCCATGCTGCAGAGAAAGGTTACCTCCCCCCCCCCAGTCTGATCTGGGGGAAAATTCCTTCCCGCCCCCAAATACAGTGATTTGTTAGACTCTGAGCAAGTGGATGAGATGGACTAGGCAGACATCTGGGGAAGAATTCTCTCTTGTAACTCAAAGCCCTCCCCATCTAGCGTCCCATCACCGGCCACTGGAGAGACACAGTGGATGCCATGTTAACATGTATTAAGTGTATGGTATTAATATAAGATACATTTGTGTGTGTGGGGGGGGGGAAGTGACGTTAACTAAAAGTCTTTTGCTCTTCCCACAATTCTGTTCACCCGTGTGAAGCATCCCACAACACTTTGCAAAGCTGAAGTCACTTTTGGCCCCAGAAAATAGGAAAGGTGCCAAAGCAAAGATGCATGAACACTTCATACCACGTATACTTGAGTTCGCTCATGGCTCATCGACACGTGGGATGTAGGATTCCAAAGGAGATCTGGAGAAGCTACTTCCACAGACCTGTCCCTGGTATCCTGGTGTCCAAAGCAAAGATAAGAAAGGTACAGAACAAGAAATTAAGGAACTGGCACGAACTGGTGGGCTGGATTTTACTGGCATATAAAGAATTTTTGTACCTTGTAAAATCACCCTATAAATACCAGTAGCTGAAAGGTGTATCTTTGACACACACCTTCTGTATCAGATGAACACACTGTGAGAATTTACTTCCCGGAAGAACAGTATACGTCTCTTTTTTGTATTCTTCTGCGTTGCCTTTAGACAACATATTTGCTAAGTTTGGTTATTTGGTCTCTTGAATGTTTTTAAGAACGAAAAGTGAGTGTAGGTAACCAATCGGCTGCACCATTTGGTCAATAGCCTGTTGCGTTAAAACACTACAACGCTGCGTGTAAGCGTTATTGCATTGCAATCCAAATGTTGCTATTATCTATTCGGAGTCCCAGTCATGGACCCATTGTGCTTGGTGCTGTACAAACACGGAACAATAAACAGCCCCCGGCCCCAATCGCAATCGCTAGGGAGAGCTGCACAGCTGGGGCGGTGCAATTAGTTCATATAAAGAGTGCCATCTGCTGGAAAAGAAGATGTAGCTTCGTTCGGAAAAGTGGGGGGTCATTAATGCGGTTGCTATGCTCTACAAATGGCTTCTGTGTGGCGCTCTTGACAGCAATGCAGGGCACCTTTGTGATCTGCGACCCTCCTGCAAGCCCAGCTTGGGGGTTCCGTGGTTGCCCCATCAAAAGCAGGTTGGTTGCGGTGCCTGATCTGGGATCACCGATGCTAAGTGCCGTCTCGCTGTTGCTGAGGTGCCGAGTCAGTTCAGAGGCGGCTTTTGGGGTAGGCGAAGCAGGCGCACGCCGAGGGCCCCAAGCAGAAGGGGCCCCATCGCCTGCTTTGCCTACCCCCAAATCTGCATCTGCCGTGGTTGGCAGAAGAGGAGGTGCTGGCTCCTGGGGCTGGGGGCAGCAGCAGGGAGCTGGGGCCGGAGGTGGGGGAGCCGGGGTGGTAGGAAGTTGGGGCTCTGGGGGGGCTGGGCCGAGGCAGGCTCGTGGCAGGGAACCAGGGCCACAGAGGGGGTCCCTGCAGGCCTCTGGGAGCCCCACAATGGCCCTATAGAGGGTCCCCACAATGGCCCTTCGCCTGGGGCCCCCAATCCCAAAAGGCCGCCTCTGAGTCAGTTAGAAGGAAACAGGACACGGCGCTAGGAAGCTGAGACTTTTCTATCTGAGGTCTGGCAGCAGCTCAGGGATCTCTGAGCCGTTCAAGGGGAAGGCTCAGGGGAGAGGTTCCAAATGGCACCCCTCCCTCTGCGCCCTCTGACGGCTCCAGTGTAGCAGCATGCCGGAGTTGAGGGTGAGGTCTGAGCTTGGGGTGCCTTGAATATGCAGAGAGATTGACATGCTGCAGTGGCCAGGTTCCAGGGAATAAACCCCATCGCAAACAATTTGTGCAAAAGAATCTTTTCCCGAAGCTTGCCATCGATCTTCTGAGATTTAGGATGGCGGCGTCCCAGCAAGGGGAATGAATCAACACACGTCCTGGATTTCGCCCCATCCCATTGTCGAAGGAGTCCTGGCCCTTCCCGGCGTGGTTTATGGAGCTGTATCTCTCCATGCTGCTGAACCGTGTGAGTGACACTGTCTGTGGCGCTTCCAGGAAGCAGATTTATTACCTCAGCTTTGGGATTAAAAAGCCATCAATCCACCAGGCTTCCTCAGCCTTGTAAGGCTGTTTTTACAGTCGTTGTTTGCAATAGACATTTTTTCCCCCTTGTGGGGTGAAAAGCAGCTTTATTTGAATTGTCTTGTGTATTTTGACCAGTGATAAATGAGACATGAGAACGTCGGCTCCTCCCCAGATCTCCCTCCTGAGCACCAATGTCAGGGGTTTTTTTCTGTGGTCCTTTAGCAAAACCTCAGGGTGTCACTGCTAGCGATGGGTGAAACTCAGAAGGATGGGGCTGGAAAGGGAAAAGCACCCGAAAATTCTCAAAACTGTAACTGGAATTGCATTACTCAACCCTCTTCCAGCCACGTCTGGGCACTTGGGGAGAATTTAATGAGTTTTCGCCTTCTCTTTGGGCTTCATCAGAAGAGCTTTTTCTATGGAAGGTGAACCCATTTGTGCAGAATGGGGAAGTGCAAAGAGTGTGAACATGAAAAGTGATCCAAAGCTCAAAGTATTGTTTAAGGCTATGTACACACGAGAATACTTGTCCTGCAATAAGTTATTGCAGGACAAGCGCTATAAATATAGCGCTTTCTCGTGTACACACGTGTGGTGGCCACGATAGATAGATAGATAGATAGATAGATAGATAGATAGATAGATAGATAGATAGATAGATAGATAGATAGATAGATAGATAGATAGAT
>ML685900.1:3341229-3375115 GCA_007922175.1 Pelusios castaneus | reverse complement strand
GATAGATAGATAGATAGATAGATAGATAGATAGATAGATAGATAGATTGATTAAAGGGAGAAGAAAAGGAAAATATATTTGATTCAATTCTGCTCTCAATTACTCTGATGTAAATCCACAAAGACTCTACGGAAGTCAAGAGAGTTTAATGGATTTCCTGATATCAGAAGATGGCCCTTAGATGTTCTAAATTAGCTTCTCTTCTAGTTCTCTCAGAGCATCTTGTATTTGCTGCCTGTTTTCTTCAGACTGCAGGTTCCTCAGGGCAAGAGTTATTTTTGATCTATGTCTTACTCAGCACATCGCCTGGCATGTAACCAAGAGAAAGCAGCAGGAGAGATGGCTTCTGCTTTGATGCACCTCTGTAGGATGGCAGAGGGGCTAAGGTGACCAGAAGTGTGGAGGTGCACTGAATATATTACTAACAGTCAGTCAGCGATTTTCAAAGGCCGCCCTTTGCCCGTCCTAACTCCTCGTGGCTCTGAACCATCTCAGACAGCAGACTGAGTGGATGCAAACTAGACTCTGCTCACAGTCCATCTATTGAACGGCCTCCAGGCTGAATTCAGTCTGTCTTGGTGCTGGATTCCTTGAGAGATTCAGGCAGCGCTGGATTTGCACCTGACACACGTTGGGGGGGGGGGGCATATGGCGGCTGCAGAAATCCGGCGTACAAAGTACAACACCGTCTCAAGGGCATGGAGATAGGGCTGCCGGTCCTGCAGGGAGTGTTTCTTGGATTCAGACGGGGCTCAGGACACGTTCCCATGGGTTTAGACACACGTTCTCTAGATACAGTGCAGCTACATGAGCAGGAAAGGAAATGCAGAGCCCTGCCAGACGCTAGCCAAGACACTAGCATAAGGGAAATGGAAAACTAACCCAATGCAGAACTCACTCCCCAAACTCCTCCCCGATCCCTCAATCCCACAGCAGTCCTTTATCCCAGATCCACATTCACCTCTGTGCCAAACAGACTGTCTGCGCCTCCATAGCAGCGTGGTGGGTGTGTATAATCTGCACCGCCACCGGCATTTTGCATCATTCTTCACCCAAGGAGCTTCATCGACGTTAAAGAAGCTTCACGACGCCCTTATTCCCATTTTACAGACCAGGAAATGGAGACATAGCACTCAGGGCAGAGTGTCGAACGGAACCCAGGAGTCCTGCCACCCATATCCATGATTTAATCACTAACTCAGAGCTAGGAGGAAATCCCACTCAGAGCTAGGAGGAAATTCTAGGTACTTTGATTTCCAGTCCACTGTTCCAGCCCCAACTTACTTACTTTCTTCAGCTAGCGAGAGACAAGGCCACAAAGAGGTTGGGCTCAGCAGAGCTAACCCAGGCCAAGTCCCAGTGTCGTTTGAGCCAAACGTTTCTTTTCCACATGAAGCCAGAATGAGCCGTGAAATTCCACGTGCCGTGTACCCCTGTGCATTTGGTGAGACTCCTGCAGACAGGAAACACCTCTTTAGCTGGACACAACCAAAGGCACTTACTTTGTTTCAGCAACAAAGATTTCTGCAGCCGAGCGGGTAAATGGCCTTTTGCTGCATCGCAATTAAAAGCGCCGAGTGATCGCGGCACTAACAATTGGTGCCTTTAATTTAAAACAAACACAAAACCCATCTGTTCCTGGAACTTCGCTTGGCAGTAAAACCTGAATTTGGTGGTTTTATCTTTTCTGTGTCTATTGCACCAGCCAGAAAGATTTCGCCTTTTCAGTTCTAAGCTCCTGAAAGCCACTCATTCAAAGAAACCAAATGGCGTACACCTTCTGGCTAGCTCTCATGAGGTTGGGGTGTGATGCCGTCTAATCAAATGCTTGTTGGCATGACGTGGGAGAGACTGGCCAATGAGCTACATACTTTGCCTGATCTCTTTTCGTGATTTGACATCCTAATTCCCTGGATTCAAAATTCCCTTCTGCAGTAATAATTCCTAATAGAATAGCCCAAGTAGGCACTGCACATATGCTGGGGAAGAAGCAGTCTCTTGCTGAGAAAGCTCACGGTTTAAAAGGATAGATAAAGCAAAGCTATTAGATGGGGAACTGAGGCAAAATGAAGTTGACTTGTCTGAGGTAACACAGGGAGGCTGTGATAGAGGTGGGACTTGAACCCAGAGCCCTCTTTAGTGTTACTCGCAGGATCAGCTTGCTCTTGTCCCAGGCTGAGACAGCGCTTCAAGGCTATGTCTTCGCTTGTTCAAATAAGTCGACTTTGTTAAGTCAACTTAGCATGTCCACACTGTAAATTTAGGTCGACTTAAAGTCTACACAGGACGCCCAAGTCGACTTCTAGGGGCTAGGTGGACCTGGGAGTGGTCCATAGTGGGGGGCACCCCTTTAAAAGTGCCAGGGGGCTCAGCATCTTCCCCATTGTACTAGGGTGCATGGGGGCTGAGCAGGACAGGGGCAGGGTACAGGAGCAGGGTGGGCAGGGCTGTGTCCTGCCCTGTGGGTGGGCACACCAGGCTCTGGCTGTGCCGGGCACACTGGGAGGGAGGTCAGTGGGGGAGCCCTGGGGGCCCTTAAAGTCGACTTAGGGCTAAGCCACGTCTACACTGGCTTAAGTCGACTTAATAAAGTTGCTTAGCTAGTAAGTCAACTTAAAATTTCCTTAAGTCGACTTAAGGAAATTGTAGTGTAGACGCAGAGTAAATTAAGTCGACAAGCCTGTTTAAGTCAACTTAATTTACAAGTGTAGATGTGTTATACCAAAAAGAGAGCGCCCAAGGCTTTTAAAGGGGAAAAGGCAACACACCGTGTTTATTATAGAAGAGAACAAAATTATAAACTAACTTATACCTACACACGCACACACATTCATCCACGCGCCCAAACACACCAGAGATATTCTGCAGTTCGTACAGTTACCAGTCCTGATTGTGGCTTTAGTCCGTTGCTGGAGTTCATTGCTCGTGGCAGCTACCTGGCCAGGGAAGCTGAACACAAGGAAGAGCGGGGGGTCTGTCGGGCGCGTCCCAATACTCCTTCTCTCAGGTGGTATGCAGAACTGTGTCCCCCAAAACTCTGGAGTCTCACCCAGTCTTTATAGGTCACGCTGCTCCAAGGGCTCTGTATGTCCGCTGGTCACCAGGCAGTTGTGGACGTGACTTCCAGCTCGTTTTTTGGTAGCTTGATTAACTTTATCCTTTTGTCTCTGGGGTGGATCCTTTTGCTTTTGGGGATGTGTTCACATTCTTCAGCCGCTGGAATGGACTTCGCATTCATCAGGACAAGCTGGCAGTTTGGGACTGGTTCACACATACATACACCCTCCATCCACACCTTGCTCAGACAATGTGAGCTATTCACTCTAGAAATACTTTCACACGAGATGGGTACATTGGTCAAAGATGGAGTCTAACATTTTCAATATGGAGTTTTACATTACTTCAAATGTGATACTTTTCTTTAAATGCTGCAGAGACTGGGTAAAAAGGGGTGTCATACCGATTGCATAAGGGTACATAGGCAGAGATTTACACAGCAATGCAAGCTGGGAGAGAGTGGTGCAGAGGGGCAAGACCCCCCACCTCCCATCCAAGAGAGCCCTAAGATCAGCGCTTCAAGCCCCACAACAGAGCGCAGGGTCTGAGACAATCCTATTAACAATGTAACTCATTACAAATGGCAATCACAATGAAACAATGTTGCAAATAGGGATCCATTAGAAATGTCAATCATCATGAACCAATTATGGCTATCCAAGGATTGACACAAGTTATGAATGAAACCAATAAACCAATTAAGACTACAGAAAGTTATGAAACCAATGAAAAGTATATAAAGGTAGAGATTGATACAAATAGAGATTGACAAAGTTATACAAACAGCAAAATCACCCGCCTATCCCTACAGATGCACCCCACGAGAGGTTGGGTTTAAGCCCACCTGTGACTCAACAGTTGCTCTGACGAAGTGGGATTTTCTCCCACGAAAGCTCATGCGATTAATAAATCTGTTAGTCTTTAAAAGTGCCACAAGACTCTGTTGTCTTTCTACAATAGACTAACACGGCTCCCCCTTTGGAATTTCCCAGGTGATGGGTTTGAAGCCAGGAAGCAGGTAATGGCCAGCAGATCAGATAAAAGGCCTGCAAGCTATCAATGAGAGAGAGACCTGCAGGAATTCAGTATTGGTAATGCTTACATTAAGTATTAAAAACAATGTGATTAGCTCAAAAATCATGAAATTGTTTTTAAAAATCATAACCTCTGGGCTCATTTGCTTTGCCTTCTGAGTCTTTCTGGTGCACTGAGCTCACGGTTTTCAAGCTTCGCTCTGCAACCATAAGAACTAGAAGCTTACTTTAAAAAAAAAAGAAGACAGCCGAGAGTCTCAGCTAATCACATGACTCCAGATGCTGGGGCTTTAAGAAACACAATATATTGCAAGATCTATGATCAAATTGTGAGCATTGGCAAGAATGTGAAGGGCAGTTGGGGAGGACATAGGGCAGTTCTGATGCTGGATATGGGGAAAGCTAAGTTGGAGATACCTGCTTTACATAGAAGAGGCTTTAGGATGAGCTAGGGACTGGGGTCTGGTTTATCTGGTTTCATTTGGACTGTTGTAAGGACCATGCTGCACCCATCCCTATGGCATTGGTGTGCCAACCCACAATGAATGCAAGGTCCTTCCTAATTTGATATTTTAGTTCCTGTATCATGAAGAAGAAGCAGCTGGGGGATCCGGCCAGTTCTCATTTCTTGCTCCCATTTTCTTGCCTGCAGTATTGATGTTTCCTCCATCAGGTTTTAAGGCTAGACTCTGTCCTGGAGCCTCTCCCTTTGGCCTCTGGCACTGATCTGCAGCTGTCCTGGGCTATCAAAAAGCAGCACTTGGCCCTTACAGTGCACTGAGCCCTTTGTGTGAGATTTAAAGTCTGTGCTGGAGGTCAGCTGCCCTAGGGAATGTAAGGGCCCTGCTGACATCAAACACAATGAATCCGTGGACGTATTTAGTACAGGCATTTCTAAGGCACCCATCACTGTAGTGCTTTAGAGCAAAGGGCAGACGTTTGCAATATAAAAAATCCCCACGGGGAAGCTACATTCCCAAGCCCCTTCTTTAGCCACAGCTGCAGCATCTGGAACTGGGAGCCGGTCCAGGAAGTTGACACCATCCCAGGGGATATTGTTGGGAGCTCAGAGAAGGAACCACGACACTGAGAGCCTAGACCAGGGTAGGCAAGGTGGACTGGGAGCCAAATCTGGACTGCCAGACACTGCTGAACAGACCCTGAGATCGCTGTACTAACTTATTATTAGCATCAATGGGATGAGGGTTTTTTTATTATTTTCGCTGAAGTCTGGACCTTGACTTTACCTTAACCAAGAAATTTGGACTTTGACAAAAAATAATGGATTCCCCTGGACCTAGACAGACGGAATCCAAACCACCCCTTAGGAGAAGCCGGGTGCAGAGAGAAGAGTCTGCCTAAGGGGCTGGGTTTGATCAGATCTCCAGCAGAAAATGAGCACCAGTGTCTTGGGACATCCACTGAGCAAACTCAGCCCTCAGCTCTTCATCCCAATTCCATCCTGGGGACCAACAGGCTGGTACCTCGCCGGGCGGCATCACATGATTGTCCCACGCTTAGGCTGGCCCAGCTATGTTGACACTGCAGGAAAACCTGGACCTGACACCTGTGGTGCTTCCCATTGGATGCTTGAGCCCAGAAGGAGTAAAACAGCAAAAGACCCACGTATAGGTCTGCCTTATCGAGCCGCGAACCAGCCTCCTGCTGGGGACCCTGTCAAGTCTAACTTCCCCTAGGCTCTCAAATCTCGTTTCTCTCTTTGCCCTAGATTTGGGAGCCTGACTACAATCCAGCCCACGGTCTTTGTCCTCCCAGCTCACATGCATGGCCCTGCTGCCCGAAACTGGTCAGGGGATCTCCACAGAGGGCGGAGCCAGAGCGTCAAAGTGAATGGCCCTTGCATCGCCCATCCAGCATTTGCTGCGAAGTGCATGTCCGATTCCATCTCCTCACCTTTCTGGGTGCAATTCCTGACAACCCTGCCACACACACAGCCTGGTCAGTGCTCCGACAAGCCTCTGGCACTCATCACTTAGGACAGGGACTCCCAAGCCTCCACGGGGAGTTGGTTTTTTAAACACCGAGTCAGTATTTCCTCTCTGGGGAGACATGGCGCCTCTTTTCCTTCCATCTCCATGGCTCATTTATCTCGGCGTGAGCACATTCTGCACTCAGGCAAGGACTCCGATGTCGGCGGTCCTGGGCTGGCTTCATCCAGGCCAAAAGAGGGAAAGAGAAGCCACAGAGCCATTCGGGACGTGGGCTAGCGAATGTTCAGTTCCTTGTACGAACCGCCCTGGCTACAAGTGGCCAGTGGTTTTCTGGTTCGTGAGACCAGGTCGCAGGATTGTTAACGAGCCAGTCAGGGTGCGATGGTGAGGTGGCCTGTGCCCCCTTGCGGGGCAGTGAGACCCCACCACCCTTAGCTCAGCCCTGGCAATGCCCTAGCCAGCGGAGCTGGCACCGGGGGATAGTACGCACCGCTGGTATAACCTAGCCGAAAACAGCTGCCTGCCTGGAGCATCTCCTCACTCTCCAGAGCCATGCTTCCTCCGCCGGGATGCTCCGAGGCGATGTAGCCATGTGCCATTGTGACGTTCCCCTCCTTCTGGACTGGTATGCACTGTCACCCCAATTCTCCACTCCAGGGCCCCAACTTATCACACTTTCTGGTGTGAACCCCCACTCCTGGGTCAGCTCGTGCCCAGCCTCATGAGTGTAATCGGTCCCTCTCCCAGCGGAGGAGCCCTCTGGCTAGCCACTCATGGGATAGACCCCAGCACATATCCTCAGTCCCAGATGCAGCCCTGGGAACTCCTGTCTTTCAGGGTTCAATTGCCTCGACACCCCTTGGGGTCAGGGAACCATCCAGGCCCTAAAGCATCCATGGGTTATAAACCCACTGCTGGCACTCTTGGCCAGCCCAGCACAGAGGCCAATGGGCGATGGAGACGGAGTCCCTCTGTGGTTAGGTTCAGGGCACTGGGGCTAATAGTCAGATGTGTACTGATGGCCCCCAGTCCACTGCTCAGGAGGCTGCCGTGGCACCAAGATTTTGGAAAAGAAAATTGGCCAGAACCCAAGCAGACGGTTCATCTGTTCTGATATCAACTTCAGAAGTGGCCAAGAGGGATGCTTCTGAGGAAGATATAACTGTCCCTGATAGGAATATTCCAGCGTGGAGGGCGGGAGGGTGGGGAAAGAGAAAGAACAGGAGGGAATTTTCCCTCTCCAAACTGCGGAACAGCAAATTCCCTGAGACACGGTGCTCAGTAACCCTGTGACTGTTATCTTAGCTAATTTCAGCATGGTGCTCTCTTCCTGTCGTCAATCCTTCCCTTGCAACTCATCAAGCTATTTCGCATCATGTCTTATTAGTTAATTAATCCCACTGCGAGCCTATAGGAGAACCAAAGGGGATCAGGGCGTCTCCTCTTCAAATCCTAGACGCTGCCATGCTGGGTTCTTTATAAATGCCTGGGATGCTCCCTGATAGATTGCCCACAAAGCTCACATTGGGGTGAATGGATGTTACAGGAAATGCACAGAGAGAGAGGAGAGAGATGCGCTATCTCTGGATGATTGCAAGAACCCACGGAGCCTGAAACATTTGCTATCATCCATTACTTTAGAAAGGTGCTGGGTGTAAAATGTAAACTGTCATAGGGCAGGGGGAATAGCTATTCACCTGCTGTGTTTTCCATTGCTTAGGACCACACCAGGAAGGGCAGCAGAACTGGGTTTTAGTCCCATCTCTCTCGTTCACTCGGGATGTGTGTAGCCACTTCCCCCAGCAGGGTGATGAGCCCTGGCTCGCTGCCTCCTGGCATGGCAGACATCCATCCCATTCACCATGGCCAGCGGCGGACCTGTTAATGTGCCCCCCACCTCACAAGGGGGGCTCAAAATAAAGGGCAACTAAAATGATGAAGGATAGAGAAAGCTTCCACAAGGAGAGATTTGTAACACTGGGATTTTTTAGCCTGGAAATGAGACAACTGAGAGGGGAGATGACAGAGGTCTGAAAAATCATGTTGGGTGTGGAGACTGTAAATAAGGAAGTGTTATTCACTCCTTCTCTTAACAAAAGGACCAGGGGGGCACCCCATGAAATTAATAGGCAACAGGTTTAAACCAAACAAAAGGAAATATTTCTTTACACAGCGCACAGTTAATCTGTGGAACTCCTTGCCAAAGGATGTTGTGAAGGCCAAAACTATAATAGGGTTCAGAAAAGAACTAGGTAAATTCTTGGAGGATAGATCCATCGATGGCTATTAGCTAGATGGCAGGGGTGGCTGTTTGCCAAAAGCTGGGAATGGGTGATGGGGTGGCTCACTTGATGATTACCTGTTCTATTCATTCCCCAGGATCCTGGGCTAGCTGGACCATTGGTCTGACCCAGTCTGGCCGCTCTTCTGTTCTGTTTTAAGAATCACAGAGTGACCCTTGAGCCAGACAAATGCAAGCTGGGTTTCAAAGCAGCGGGCTGGGCAGCGCAAGGCGTTTGGATCAGATGTCCGAAGCGGCAGAAAGCCTGAGCACATTCAGATGTGGGCGCTGGCCGGTAGCGTTTTGCCAGTCTCCTTAAATGATCCTAGATGGCTCTGGATATAAAGACAGAGAAGAAAGGGCTGCCTCTAATAAAACCAACTCAGCCTGAACCAATGTTTAACTTGTAATGAAAGAGGTGCCAGGGATCAAGCAATTTTTTTTTACTTTCATAACTGATGCAGCAAGCCCAGAGGTGCCAGGGCTCTGAACTGCCAGGCCCGTGAAGGTGCTGGGGCCCATCCAGAGCCCCTGGCAAGCCCTGGCACAAACTAAGCACTGGCCTGAGCTGTGCCCAGGAAGCACATGGTAGCCAGCTCCCTCCAGAGCACAGTGTGGTTTTACCCTTACCAGTGGTGGCTGTAATAACCCTGGGGGGGAACGGATTAACAGACTCCTAGAGGAGTCCCAGGAGAGCCAACAGGAACAGAGGGCAGGTTTTTGAATTGGAGCACCAGCCCTGCCTAGCTCCTGTTTGGTGGGAGCAGAGCTCCTGGAAGGAGCGGGAGGAGGCCAGGCAGGCAGGCCTGGGGAGAATCCAAGGACATCCGTGCTTAGAAAGGTCCAGATTGGTAACTGACCATGTGTGAGCAGAACAGGGGATGTTTAGCAAGAGGCGTTCAGGGTATTTTCTTTGTTTTGGTTCTTTTTTGGATTCCTCTCTGCTGAGCACATGTACCTCCGCCCCCACATTCTGTAACTATCCAAATTAAATCCCAGAGAAGCCACTCTCTGTTTCTTAGCTGGCCTTTTAATTAAAGAACATTTGTCCTTTTAACATAAGCTTTGTGTCTGTGTCCTAAAAGGCGAGAGGTTTTGTGTGCATGTGCCTGAGACTGCCCAGCCAGCTACTAAAGGGGATTCAGTCCCATTTTCAGCTTGTACTACAGCTGGGTTCAGTTGCTCTTCTGAGGGAGGAATAAGGGCGACTGCAGGTACCTCGCAGGAAGGAATTCCCAAGTGCGCCTTCCTGAGTTTCAAGAGGTTTTTGCATTTGGGTGGTGGCAGCAATACCCACTCCCAGGCTGGAGACCAGACCAGACCTGCTCTGCCACCTGAGGAGATACAGGCAAACATCCAGCGCTGGGGTCCCTGGCTCAGGAAGCACTTTGATGAAGTGGGGCAGGCTCAGAGAAGAGCCATGAAAATGATCTAAGGCCTGGCCTCGTCGTGAGAGACTCACGGAGCGCCATCTATTCAGCGTCTCAGAAAGTCGGTTATGGGGGGCCTAGATCACGGTCTGTGAGCACCTAAGGAAGGGCCCTTCAGTCTAGCACAATCGAAAGTGCAGCTCAGCCAGTTCTGCCTGGAGAGAAGGCATACGTTTTTCGCGGTGAGGCAATTGACCAGTGGAGAGTTCTCCATCCCTGTTAGTTTTTAAACACAGCTGGGATATGCTCCTACCAGTGTGCTGACAGGAATTAATTCTGGGAAACCCCTGGGTTTTGCAAGAGTACAGAGACATGATCACAGGGTCCCTGCTGGCCTTTCACTCTACGAATCTCTGTTCTTAGATGGGGCGTTGGCTGTAGGATGCTGGAGGGTCCCTCTTGCACTAGGGCGAGGCTCCCCGGGCTGGATCAGGCCAGATTCCACAGGCAGCGCAGCACAAAGCAGAATCTGGCCCGTGGGCTTTGCAGTGTGCCACAGGCCCAGCAAAGCCGGGAGCACTGAGAAGAGCCGTCACCAAATGCCCTGAGGCCTACAGACCCATGGGAGACCAGGCTTGGAGAGAGACAGAGCACGCAGCAGAGCAGAAAGTGGGGACTGCTCCTATTGTGCAGTGGGAGAACAGCCCCCCAGGCAGCCAGCCTGCCCCCCTCTACACAAACCCCAAGGAGCTAGCAGTGCTGGTCGGCGGGAGCAGCTGCCCTTTGCCTCCTCTGCCTTTGCCAGGTGGAAGGGGATGGGCGGAACGAAGGCAAGCTTCTGTCCTTCCCGTGCATGACTTTACAAGAGGCGAACTGGCAGCCTGCAGGAGCGAATTTTGTGGATACCGGCTCTGGGAGTTCCCCGGAGCTGAGGTGGCAGCTCAGGCCCCAAAGCATGGCCTCTCTGCAGGTAGGATCAGAGACATCTGGGTTATCCTGTCCTGGCAATTCCAGCAGCTTGTCTGGCCAAACCTGAACCACCCCTGAGCTGCCGTCAGGAATCAGCTGCCTTTTCTCTGCACCAGCCACGTGCTAGGGGGCAGGGTCACTCCGGATATGAAGGGTGCTGACACCACACCGGGAAAGGAATTGTTTAGTCCACAAAACGTAGCCACATTTCCTGCCACGGAGCTCCAGCTGCCGCTACCAGCACTAGCCACCATGGTACCGAGCCTGAGGAAAGACATTGTGAATGAGGCCCGGGGCAGAACAGAGTACCGTGTGCTGTCCCCTAGGGACCTCGGCCCCGCCATGCCAACAAGTGAAAGAAGATTTATTTTATTTTATTTTTTTGGCACTCTCTTTTCTGATCCAAACACGCTGTTAACAGCTCAGTTATTATTTCGGGGGCATCAGACCCTCAGGGTACGAGACCTTGGAGTGTATTTAACAGCTTATTTCTTGCCAATTAATATAATCAGCTCAATAATCTCAGTGGGAAGCGTCTCAATTTGGCTCACACCAGCAGTGACAAATCTTCCACAGCTTTGACTGGCTGGGCCTGAAGGGTGAAGGCTTCCGTGGAGGAACCATTTACGCTGAGCACAGCTTCTCGCAGGAACAATTGTTCAGCTGCCTTTTCTTTGGCAAAGGTGTGGCCCACCCTATGCAACCCGTTTGCTCCATGCCTGTTAGGTGGCGGGTCTATGTTAGAGGATAAGAAGCTAATACTGTGGCCAGCCAGTGGAGTTACTCCTTTTGCTGAAGCAGTTGGAATCCAGGTTCAGTCCTCAGTGAACACCCACAGCAGGGAAGCGAGCAGTTATGTTCAGGGCCACAGAGACACGCTAGGTACAGGTACCCTACAGTCGGCTAGCCAGGGTGGGCCGCACTTGCACACATCTCACTGCTAGGAAATGCTCCTGGCTATTTGGGCCAGTTTCACCCCATTACCCCTACTGATCCCCACTCTTTCCCTCCTTACACCTTTCACATCCTCAGCCCACATCCCCCAAGCCGGCTGAGGTCGGGAGAGCCTGGCCCAGGGGCTTGGGAACATTGGCTGCATAAAGCCACCCAGCTGCAGCGTAGCTTTCTCCTGACCCTCTTCATGCTAATGCTTTGGGGGCACCCACAGTGAAGGGTGCACGACAGCCTTCCTGTAACTGGCCTCCTTGAGCAAGTGTTGTTGTGCTAGATGGAGCCCCGTATAAATCTACAAAGAACCTCGTTAGCCTGGATCTCCACGCAGAGCACTGCCCATCCAGGGAGCCCAGGGAGCTTTGCAGGCGGGATGAAGCCGCATGCTGCATTAGAGGTGGGGAATCCAAGAGGTTACAGGACTGCCTCAGCTCACACAGTGAGTCAGTAGCCGAGGAGGACCAGAACCCAGGAGTCCTGGCTCCCAGTCGCCCCTGCTCTAGCCCATTAGACCCCACTCTCCTCCCAGAGCTCAGGTAGGAACCCAGGCATCCTAACGCACAATCTATTGTTCTTACCACTGGACACCACTCCCTCCTAAGAGCCATGTCCCAGGCTGTTTTGCTCTATGTAGACTTTTTAATTTCCCCAAAGCCCTTTGCATTTAGTTTGGACCTGCCCAGGACCCTAACCTCTCCAGGCCCCTTCTGAGGCCAGCTCACTGACCTCTTTGGTGTTTTCCGCGCACCCAGGTTAGGTCCTCTGCTAATGTCATTAAAGGAGCCTGGGCGCTTTTTTCCAGATCATTAATTAGCCAAATGAAGCTTGGACCCTGATCCGATCCCCTATTTCCCTCAGAACTCTTTGCGGGTTTTGATTAAAATAAGCAGTCTGAACAGATGGAAAAGCAAATGGACTTGGCTGGGTGGTTTTGTTTTTATTTTTGTTTTTTAATGACCGCACTGGCTTGTGAAATGGAGCCCAGCTGGCAGGGATATCAAACACCCAATTGCAGAGGCTCTCCCGCTAAACCATCACATGTGTGAACCGGGAGCACTAAAGGAGACCTGTAAGGGGATAAAACAGTTGGGCTTGGGTTCTTTTCTCTTTATTTGCAAAGAGAAGGCCTGAACTTTGCTTTGTAGTCTCCTCAATTTTTGCCTTTGCAATATCAAGAATCTCAAGTTTTATCTTCCCTGGTTTGATTGGAGGACCAGAGCACTGGAGCGGGAACTTTCTCAGTTCTGACTAAAGGAGGGCATGTGGACGGTTTGTTGAATTTTTCACAAAGAAAATTTTCCTCCCACATGTGCTTCAGGCATATGAGTTAAGTAGCTACTAACAAAGAAACATAACAGCTCAAAGAGCTTTAAACAGAAATCCCATCCCTTCTCAATCAATGTGTTCCTTTCTTTGGTATTGGTTAGCCGCAAATCTCATGCCACGTCTTCTGGGAGAAGAAGGGGAGATAAAACCTGAATTTCTCATGTTAACAAGAAACAGAAAAGATAGTTGAAGTCCCAGCTCTGCACACTCTGTTTAACTTTAGAACCATGAGGAGTGCACCTGCAGCCTGCTGAAGCCACGTGGGACTATTCCACACGCACACATAAGTCTTTGGAATTACGGTCCTAAATGAAAACCCAAACCTTTTCAGACCTTTTCTCCAGGAGGCTGAGGAAGTGTCTTGAGCTGCAGAACAGCCTGCTGGGATAAAACTGGCAGCAAAGAGAAAGACAGTCTGACTCCAAACTGTCATTCCCTGAAGCCTTTGACAGCTTCAACTGAGCTGTGAGTCTTGACTGTCTCTCCCCCAGCCTCAATCCCAGGCTCTTCTTTTGCCATTCTTTCCCATATCAGGCCCGGCTTCCTCCCTCCCCGGACATTTAACATCCCCACCCGATAATTGCTTCCATGTTTAACTTTCCCCACAGCTGACGCAAGGTGCTTTGTGGACACCTGTACAGTTTTAATGTCCAGATCTGGCTTGTGAAAGTCCGGGACAAAGAACGAGGCGCCCTGTGCGTATTGCCTCCTGCAATATCTGCTTGGGATGGCATCTCCAAAAAGCCACTGGCTTTGGCATCTCTCAAAGTCAGTCATCGGAGAGAGCCAGAGATTTCAGTGCATTTTGCAGTGAGTCGGCACAGAGCGGAACTGTCCTTTTCTCCCAGGGATGGCTTTCCTAGCAAAGACGGGTTCCTGCTCCATTTATCGCAGGATTCAGGAGATTATATAAAACAACAAGGAAGACCAGGCCAAGTAATCTGGTATCTTTCAAACAAGGAGCAGTGGCAGGTGCCTGAGAACACATCTGAGCAAAAGCTGGAAATTTACATGTGATGGGATAAGTTTGAAATCTATGCTTTTCTCCAATTCTCCTTTGGCATCTCAAATCTGGATTCACCAGTGAATAAAGGGAACACGCCCAAGCTACCTCGATAGGATTGCTAAGTGAATCGTGGATTTTTTTGGTTCACTGGCAATTCCAAAAAATCAAACACATATAAAACCATTTGGGGGTGAACCGAAAATAATTTTTTTTACAAAATGGTTGGCCAAGTATGGGGGGGAGGGGTGGAAAGAAGGTCAAGCAAAATATTTTGTGTAGATTGTGACCATTTTAAAATGGTTTTGATTTAAAAAATAATAAAAGCCTCGGAAATGTTGAAATAAAACATTTCCATTTTTCACATTGTTTTTTAGAATTTTTTTTTTAACGAAAACCATTCAGCAGGACTGACACAACTTCCTGAAATGTTTTGATGCTGCTGAATCTGCGGTCTTCATCGAAAAACATTGACCCACCGTAAGGTTGGACCAGGCTGGCTGTTCTTTCGCTTGACGGCTTCAGTGACCTTCCTTGATCTCACCGCTCCGGCACTGGCTTGTGTTCCTGCTCCCGCCCCAGGTGATCTGGACAAGTCAGATTATTAAGAGTTCGGCTCGTGTCTGAGACCTTCGGTGGCCAGACGTCCATCTGCTGCTAAGCACTTTTGCAAACCTCACCCTCAATCTCTGGGCTTCAACTCCCCAGTGTTCGGCTCACATCTTATCGCTCTTCCTCCCACCCCTTGTTGAGTAGCTGCTGTTCAGGGAAGGACACTATTCTGAACGCAAAATGCCATCCTGCCCACAGCGGATCCGGCCTCACCTGCGCTGTACGGGTGCAAGGTCACGCCGCACAGAGGATGCCATTGTGGGAGCAAATTGGCACGGGGCTGGACAGAATCACTCTGAGGGCTAGATCTGGGCCAGTTGGACCTCACCAGGCTGGGAGCCAAGCTCAGCTCTGAGCCGTGTGCTTACAGCCGTCCCTGCACTGTGCGAGGAGTTGTTTTCTGTCTAAGCCAGGGCTGGATTTCTCCTTGTGTTGAGGCTGAAAAGCACCCATTAGCTTTAACAAGGCTTGTGACTGTCTTTGGATCAAAGTCTCCCTTAATGGCAGCCATTAGCATCTCGCACACAACAATGCGCTGGCCTGGCGGGGGAGTGGATTCGGTGATTTAATAGCCATTTCCAGCCCAGTGTAGGAGGCCCATCAAGTGACTGGTGATTTAAGAGCCCGGATGCTCAGCAGGTGTGGGAGCTCAGCCCTTCCTGAAAACCAGGCCCTTTTAAGGTCTTTTAAGCTTGGCCCCCCAAAATTTGAGGGGACCCCAAAACACTGGTCACTTTTCAAAATCTTGGTGCGTGCTCCTAATGCCCTACCCTGTGCTCTGCATACACTGAATCAGGTGTGAATAACCAGGGGAAGGGCTGTTTCTGGATCCATCAGGATGGGACATTGCCGGGACAGCCGGATGTGGTGGGAACTTGCCATCCAAACCATAACCACCACTCATACCCTAACCACATCCCCACCAGCCGGTAGGATCTGGCCTCCTTCCATAATGAGAGCAATGTGGAAACGTCCCCCCTTGGGGGGAGAAATAGAGTGAGTTTAACGCTGTATCTAGGAGCATCCCAGGCAGGTTTAGCCGTCGGAAGAGGACGTGAAAGGCCCAACCCAAGAGAATCCCAGGTCTTTAAGATTACCCCAGGATCTTCCCTCGGCTGCCCCAGCGCTGACCCCGATTGTGGAGCTCTGCCCACTAGTCACCCGTGACTGATGCAAAGAGACAGTTCTTGCGATGATAAGAGGAAATCGGCGACTGCGGCTCTCAGGTTTTCACAGCTGCTGGTGGCTGATCAATAACCCTCCGGCCCACGAGCTGTGACTAGCGGCACTCAGCAGGGCTAGCCGAGGAGAAGGGGGGTTGAATTGGGGAAAGCAGACTGTGGGATCCTCCCAAGAAGGTCTTGCCATGAGATCCCTGGGAGAGGGATGCATGGTGCTGCACCTGTCTGAGACGTGATGGTTCCCGCTTCCCACACCTGGGAACCAGATACCTGCTGGGGATGAGGCCGAGAGGCCACCACACTCATCTCAGCTACGTCCTCGATGATTTCGGGCCGTTGAAATGGAGCATTGCTCCATAGCTGTTTCCACGTGCTGAGCATCTGCCCCTCTGTTTCGAATCCTGCTCTCCCTGGGGAAAGAGAAATTGACACACACACCCTGCCCAGCCCCTGTAATCCCAGAACAGGCTTCAGTCTCACGCTGCACCCTGGTGGGTTGGGGAACCCTCGAGGAAGATTTTATCATGCAACCGCCGTGTCCTGGAGAGGTTGATTTCGGCTGTAATCTCTCTCCTCTGCCCAGGCACTGTACAGTAATCTCTCAGGGAGCAGAGACTGCTTCTCAGCACGTCAGAGAGAGCCCTGTAGCTTTCAGAAATAAGAAAAGCGGGGCTGTGAGTTGTTTTGGGCCTTCGTTTTTTGGTTGGGGGTTGGTTTTTTGGTGGGGGGGCGGTTTTTTTTTCCCATCAGATCAATTCATAAAGTTGTTACAAATGATCTCGGTGCCTGGGACGTCTGGGGCCCACGCTGCTGGGAGCCTGCGGCCGGAAGGATTTATTTAAATAGCAATACAGAAAAACCAACACAGCAGAAACCCACCCATGCCTTCTCGGGGCTGGCACGCTGACTGGGTGGTTGGCCAGACACCCCGGTGCTGTTTGAATTGCCTCACTGCAGGATGTGGGGGACTGTCACTCAGGCTCTGCTGTGGGGGTGTGCTGGGGAGGGGGAAATGGCCAGATCTCTCTGTAGCCCAGTGACCTGCCCTGGGAATCTGGGATGAAGGTGGCCTTGTACTTGGCTGGTGCTGGAACGGGGCCTGCTGGGTGTGTGGGCTGCAACGGGCGCCGTATTAAAGGATGAAAGCAGCACAACTTGCGGCAGCTGGGGCAAATCCTGCACTGCCCTCCGCTGGCGCTGATGTCAACCGGGTAAAGATCAAGCATTTCCAGTGTACCGGCAGGTGGGGGAAGGGAGAATTGTGGTTATATGGGAGGGGAGGAGCCTCAGGGCAGGAAGGGGCGGAGCCTAGGACCAGCTGTTTTTTTCCTTTGCCCTGCCAGATGGAGGAGCTGCCACGGATCCAGCTGGAACCTGGCCTGCTGCTCATCACTGCTCATGGGGCATGACCCACAGATGTGGGGAAGGGCCTGAAGCTCTGTCCTCACAGCCAGGTTCTCAGGGACCAAAACTCCCCACCACGGCTCTGGGGGAAGCAGAGGGAGCTCCACGCCCCAGCTGAGGCCGCACATGGCACGTCTTGAAAGGGTCTGAGTCTGACCACGAGCCAACTCATTGCCAACCTGTGCCATGAGCTAGCAGCCGAAATGACCCAGCCCCTGGTGGCCAATCCCTAACCATGGAGGCAGCAGCCATACAGACAGAGCCGTGGGGCAGAATCCCCTCCCCAACGTGCTCTGTCTTATTCTGTGTCCGGGCAACAAGACATCACACTGTGATGGTCTTTGCCCGGGAGCACGGTCGGGGGGCAAGCTGAATGCCAGCCGCAAGCCTAGGCAGCGAGAGGTGGATTCGCTAGCTACCTGGGTTGGGGGAAATAGCTACAGGCCAAAGCCTTTGAGGAATGGATCGTGTACTGGAGAGGGCCTGGTGTGAGAGGCAGGAGACCTGGGATCCATTTCCAGCCCTGTCACAGACTCCCCGACCAAGTCACTTCAGTGATCCAGTGCCTCGGTTTCCCATCTGAGAGGCAGCAGCGGCGCTGGGGTGTGTACACGGCACTGTAACAGTGGCGGGAGCTGTGGGTCTGGACTGAGCTGCTGGCGATGCAGGGATGGGGCTGTTCTGACACCCTATGGAGGCAGTTGAGCGGGTGTCTGCAGGGCGTCTGTAGCCACTGGAAATCGCTCTCATTCCGGAACAGTATGTTCACTTGCAAAGTTAATGGAATGGATTAAACCCCTCTCCCAGCTGGCTGGGCGGCAGCAGGGAGGGCTGGATGTTGTACAAAGCAGTGGCCTTTTGAATTCTCTTTTAATAGATTTCCCGGTCAGGGAGCTTGCCATAAAATTTTCAGCAGCTTCCTCGAGTTTGACGGAAAGGACCTCTGCATTGCAGGCTGGCTGTTTGGAGTGGGCTTATCCAGCCGGCATGCAGAAATGCCAACAAAATGCCGGGGCCCGGCTTTCCGCCTTGTGCTGCCAACTCAGAATTAAGACATAAATGCCACTTAGCGGGCTCGGTCAGAGCTGTGCTGGCTGCAAATACTTGGCAGAGCCCCGGCTCTTGAACCAGAAAAGGATTTCTTCCAGTGGCTGGAATGAGAGACCCCCGAGGTTCTGACGGAGGGGCCAAGCAAGCAAGATAAATGCAGAGGCAGAGAAAGGATTCAGGGAGAATGTGGAGTCCAGGATAGCAGTCACACGGTGCAGGGGCGATGGCGACAATGTAAGAAATTGGTTAGGTGGGATCCAGAGAGTAGGGTCTGGAGACAAGTCCGATGAATTAACGGAGCCCGTCTTTCTTTAGGGGAACCCTGTTAGCTTCCAGTTGTGCTCAAGGAAAAATAAATCTGGGTCTGATTCTCAGCTACTCCACCCTTTAGCCTGGGGCAGGAATGAGGAGGTGGGATTGCTGTGCTTTAATGCCATTTTTGCGCTCTCTGTACTTCGGGGCCACCCCAGATCCTGCCCAGCATTGGGCACAAGTTAGAGTAGCCCTGAGGCTGCTCTAATTTATGCCTTGCTTCCTCTGGCCTCAGGGATACGGGGAACAGCTGCATTACAGCACTTCACCTAAGCACCTTCACCAGCCCATTTCTGGGCCTCTCTGTACCCAACGCAGGAGGGCTGGCACAGTCCCCTTCAGCTACCTCTACATCAGTTTAAGGCCCCTATAGAAATAGGGCTGGAGTGCCACCGATCTACGGCCTTCCATCTGGGGAAGGTTTGGAGAGACGGGTGCGGAGGGCATTGGGGTTAGCAGTCCAGAGAGAAATGCTCCCTCCATCTGTAGATAGCTGTCGATCTATTTGCTCTGGCAGCTGAGGCTCCTTCCTGCAGCCTCACGGGAGATTCAATTAAGATGCTTTTCCTACTTAAAGAAATAGCTTCATTCCAGGCACCGAATGAAATCATTGGCCCCAACGTGGCCCCACAAAGCTAACTCAAGTGACGCCCGGGGCCTGAGGGCTTTTATTTACCCACCCCAGACGACACTGTAAGAAATCTGTTTGTCATGTGACACCTTATCTCAGCTGCCCACACAGCTATGCTGGATACTGCGACAAGTGACGGTGAATTAGGAACATGGACACCACACGACAGACGATCTCAAGGGACACTGAGGCAGGCAACCAGTGCGTGAGAGCAGAGAGGATCTAACAGTTGAATAAAAACCTCCCAGGCTCTCCAGACTTGTGCTTCAGGATATAAATATCTCTCATTGGGGGGGGGGTAAATATAGACACCCCCCTCTCCATGCTACTTCCTATTCCCGCCTCCCCTGACTTAGCAGGAAGGATCAGGAAACTAGCTTGCAGCTAGCTTAGCGCAAATGTGGATCTTGCTAATTAGCTTGCTTGAGGTTATACTGTTTGGTGCGGGTGGGGCTGATCCACGATCTCGGCATGAGGGAATTTGAGGGGAGTTTCTGTGCAGTGCAAAGGTAAGAGGAGCCACATGGAAATTCAGCGCTGTGCTTGGACCGGGACTCCTGGGTTCTCTTCTTGACTGTGGTATTCCTCATTGTCCTTCTGTGCCTCGGTTTCCCCATCTGAGAAAACAGGCATACATGTGCCTCCCTCCCAAGGTGGGTGCAGGGGAGACTCCTTGACTGAGCATGATGTAGCATGCATGATGAAATCGGAGAGGGGGTGGCTACAGAAATGGAGCTTTCCCCTCGCAGTGCCTCTGTTTCCCACCTGGAGAGTCAGAATAAAGATGTGTCTGTGCCCCCGCCCATGGGCATGGGGAGGAGAAATCCCCTAACGTGGGTGAGGCGGCTGAGATTCTGCAGGGATGAGCAAGGGAAAGAGCCAAGAGATGAATGTGGCACATTATCCATGAGCGGTCAGTTCGGGAGGTGCCTTCAGTCAAGCCCCCATTCAGCAAGATCCTGAAGCACTTGCATAGATAAGCACGGATTTCCACCGATGCCAGGGCACCACTTACATGCTCAAATACCTTGGTGGAGTGGGGACTAGACACTGGTCGCTGGTCTCAGGCTTGCCTGGGCCCTGGAGACTGCACCGTTCCCCTTACACTAAAGCCGGGTTTACGCTACAAAGCTAGGAAAACCGAACTGTGTCACGGGGGGAGAATTCACCCCCCTTAGAGATGTAGCTCTGGCCACAGTCGCCTCCTGGGGAGGTGGATTTTACTACAACGGCAGAAGACCCCCCTCCCGTCACTGTCGGGTCTCTGCGAGGGAGATGGGGTCTGCAGATAGCCAGCGCGGAGATACGGCGTGAGACTCACCCACAAATGTGTGACGGGCGCGTCAGAAAACCCACTCCCAGGGCTGAAACCTCTGGTTAATGGAAGGTTCACTGTGCTGAGAAGGGCAGCAGGAGACTGCTGGAAAGCGATGCCCAGAGAGGGCTATTTTCCTCTTCAGAATGGCCCATTGGATGGGTACTGATAGCAGGCAAGCAGAGAGTGACCAGTGGTGCCATCACGGCACAGCAGATCTCCAGGGCACGAGGGGCCGGTGAGGCCCAGATCCGCAAGCTGCTTCCCTTCCACTGACTCCCAGTTGCAAGTGGGCACAAGAAGGTGGGAGCAGAGCCCACTCGTACCCGTATGTGATGTCCATGACTGTGATGCCCCAGGCCTATCTGTCAGGGAGAAGAGCCTGTGAGCAGCTTGCCAACCTCAGCTGAGACCCCTAATTGGCCAGCTCACCTGCTGGGCTGAGTGGCATTGCCCGGCTCTTCATAAGCCCAGCAGTCACACTTGGCTAGTGTCTGCATATTGTACTTGCCTGCAGCTGTGATCGCTCTTGGCCCTGCCTTGTCCCCGCTGAGCGCTAGCCTTCCCCTTGGGTCTTGACTCCAGCTCTGACCCTTGGCTCCCATCCTGGTTCCTCGTACTCAGCTCTGACTGTTCGGACCAGCAGGCCAGATTGCCAGTGTCCTGGATGGGTGGCCTCATCACAGAAAAATCGGTGATCAAACTCTCATGAGCCATCTGCAGCCCTCTGTGATGAAGATCAGCCAGACTTGGTGTCCCACCACGCTGGGTCGACCAGAGGAACTGGGCAATTAGCAATGGCGATGAGCAATGGGAATGGAAGTCAGGCACACCCAGCCGCAGAGCATTCATTCGGTTAAAGGATAAGGGGACATTATGATGAGGCCTTGGTATAATTATAGGGCACCCTGAGAGCAGGACGGGGGCACCATGGTGATGTGGCTTAACAGGAATTAGGTGCCGGAGTGAGGATGGGCAAATGGCAGCCACAGTGGTTAGCTGCCACAGATGGAGGAGAAACGAAGATGGAGCATGCAGTAAGAGGCTGCATTTCGTTGCTGTCAGCACAGAAATTGAAGATCCAAACCCCTATTAGCCCATCCAGTCCCTCCCCAACCCAGGGAACTTTTCCTATCAACACATTTTCTAGTGCTTTGCCTGGGTTTAACTCTTCTCTCTCCCCCCTTTCTGAGTCACTGTGGTCCGCACCACCATAACTCAGGTCTGTAACCTGTGCATCCACCCGGGATGATTTCCCACCGCTAGGTGTGACACACTGCACCCCCATGTACACCTTTACGGTGTGACTGCGTGTCACTCACGTTCACCCTTCTAGTGCAACTGTGCATTGTTTAGTGCAGAGCAAGTTGTGTGTTAAGATGGTTTTGGAAAGTGCACAGCATCCTGAGCCAACCTTATTGTTCTAGTTAGGTGTTTGGGGCGGTCATATGTATGGTTATGTGACTTTGCTGGGTTATGTACCCGAAGGAAGGCGTCTTTCATAGCTTGAAACAGAGGGGAAGTTCATGCCTCGCTAGGGCTCTGTACACACTACCGACTTGTCCCGCAATAAAGTTTTTACCCCACAGGACTGTAGGGCTGCCTGGGGGGTTTTCTGGGGCTGCCCTGCCCCGCTGGAGCCCCACTGTGGGGGGAGAGGGGGTGTTTCCCCAGGAGCGGTGCTCAAACCTATGGAAACCTTGTTATGACTTTTACTTCCTCTAGATAGTCAAGTTCGACCGGGTAGAGACTGGTGGCCCTTCAAGGTTGTAAAAATAATATCTGTGGCCCCTGAGCCAAAAAGGTTGGGCCACTGGTTCCTGGGGTAGCATCTGGGACTAGGGGTGTTCTGGATACACCTCTGGATTGCAGAGGGGAACATCACACCAGGCCATTTCTAAGTCTTACCAATTCATTCTGCACAACATCTCTAAATAGGGCCGGCCCAACCATGTGGGTGAACTAGGCAGCCGCCTAGGGTGCCAGGCTTTAAGGGGCACCAAATGAGATGGAAGATAATTTATTACATATGTTATCTCATAACATGGGAAGGAGGAGTGCCAAAATCATAGTTCACCCCGGGCGCCAAAAACCCTTGGGCCGGCCCTGTCTCTAAACACACCCTCTTCTATCCAGCCATGCAGCTAGAACGCTCCCCCAGGCTCTCATATCTCCCACTTCAATTACTCACCGTCCCTTCCCCTGGCCTTGACAAATGCAGACTTGCCCCCTTACATCTCAGTCGTGGACCGCAGGGATATCAGAGTGGACTAGAGGATTTCCTGTACCTGATGCCTGCAGCGGCGTCCACCCACCCCTGCTCCCTGGCTAGCAATGGAGAATGGCGCGGCACTGTGCTCTGCCCGAGGCTCTTCCATGGCCAATGATAACGGCCCCTCCCCAGCACTGTTTTCCTTCCCATCCCCGGGCCAGGACTCCAGGTGCGGGGAGATCTGCCTAGAATATGGAAACTAACTCTTCCCCTGGCCGTTCCATGGCCTAAAACCTTGCAGCCAGAGGTGGCTGTGGGCAGAGGTGGTGAAAAGCCCTGGGGATGGGGCAGAGTCACCCCCCAGCAAGGCGTGAATGAGCAAATCTGGGCATCAGTCTTGGCTCACGACACATCTGAGACTTGTGGAGCCTGGGGCTGGTCCCCAAAAGGAAGGATCCCTGCTCAGCCTACAGGGTGGCGCTCACAAGGAACTTCTGGCCCGAGGCAGCAGGGTTGCTGAGGCAGGAGCAGTGTCCCTAGAGAGGTATGCCCTGCTACAGGCCCCCTGCCCCTATAGCTCACTCTGGTAGGGGGGTCCCTGCAGCGTACTGCCCTGGCCTCTTATAATAGTCTCAAAGACTCTTTGCTCTTCCTACTCCACAGTCCGATCAATCATGGCATCCCTGATATCCTGACTCAGTTTCCCCCCTTTCGCTCCCTTTGGATCCGCCTGCCCATCCGTCTCCCACACAGGGATCCACACCCACCGCTAGCCAGAGCTGTCGTTCAGTTCCTCGTTTCTTTCCAGGCGATTGTTTACTACAGACAAAAATGATCCCTGCCCTTCCCCAGGAGGGAACGGAGCGCCTTTCTCACCATGTTTTAATGGCTTAATAAAGCGCAGCAGTTGGCCCAGCGGGCCAGAGGGGTTTTATAGTCAATGGCATTAAGTATTTAATTGCCCAGTTGGGTGAGTAAATCAGGTTGTTTGTTTGCTGTACAATTAAAAAGGAGCATTATGATCCTGCTATAGATGCTGTTCTGTTCTAATCTTCCATTGCAATTCTCAGGTTCCCAGGAGGGGAGTGGATGGCTCGTGGGGGGTGGGGGGGGGGCAGGAAAACACTTTTTTCTCTAGCAAGCGACATCCTTCCTTCTCTCTCGGGCTCCAAATGGCTCGATAACCTGCTTGTCTCTGGTTAATGGGACACAGCTGGGTAATTGAAGTCAGTGCTCAAGGATTTTTTTTTTTTACAACGTGGATATTAACGGAAAAGTTTTCTTTGATTGATTTTTTTTTTCCATTTCAGTGAGAACAATTTTTGGTTGTGGTTCAGGCCTCACCGTCTCCCTGCAGCGTTTGCAACTCGTGCTGGTGAAATCAAAGTGAAAGCAACCCGAAATGGTTCGGTAACCCTGCTGGGCCCGGGATATGAAAGAGACAAGGTCGGTGAGGCCCTAGCTTTATTGGAGCAACTTCCTGAGCTCTGGGGAAGGAAGAAGAGCTCTATGAAGCTTGGAAGCTCGTACTTTCCATCAGCTGAAGTTGGTGCAGTAAGAGATATTATCGCACCTCCCCGTCTCTCTAGAAATGACTCGTCTGGGTTTCTAAGCTGCTCGTGCTGAGTGAAATGAGTGGTAGTGCTGGGAAAGTACATGCAATTTAAAAAGAAACTCTTTCCACTGTAATAATAGACAGCTAAAGCTGTAAGGTGCAGATCCATGAAGGGAGAGAGAAGAGTCTTGTTTGTGAACACCTCAAGGATGGTCTTGTACGAGACAGGCCCCAGGCTGGGGCGCAGGAGATCTGGCCTCAGTTCTGGGCACCACTATTGACTCACACTCTGACTCAGGCAAGTCACTTAATTTCTCTTTGCTCAGTTCTCCATCTGTGAAATAGGAGGAAAAAAATGTCTCTTCTCTCTGCACTGTCTTCCACTGTCTATTTAAATTACAAACTCTTTAGGGCACAGGCTGTCTCGTTCTGTCTCTGCAGCAGCTGGCAGAATGGGACCCCCATCTCCACGGGGAGTGCTGCAAGACTAGAAAGAAATAGATAGTTTGAAACTTGACGAGATCCTGTTCACCTCACACCGTGGCTGTCTGGGCTCTGCAGGCAACTTTTGTACGGGGCTGGCATGGGAAGATTGTAACACACACACGTAGGATGACCCAGGTACCACAAAGGGAGCATCACTCTCTCACCACCAGGCAGGCCCCAGAGCCCTCCTGGAAGCGGGCAATATTTTGAAGTGGCGCAGTCGTTTCAGAAAAAGACTTGTAGTCATTAAACCAAAACATGGAATCAGTTGGCTGTCTCACTCTCCACCAGCCCAAACGGTGGTCTGCTAATGGGCCCGGTGCTGCTGAGAAGATAAAGCCAAGCACCCAGCTGGCGAGGCCCATGCCAGCCACAACAAATCGCAAGAAGACACGATTCAATTTGCATTGAAGAACCCAGCCCCCGGTAAATCTCCTTTCCCCTGCCCTGTCCAGGCAGGCTGAGTCAGCGTGGGCGACGCTGCACTCCTGTTCTCACCCTTGCTAGCCAAAGCTACGTGGGTTGGCAGCAAGCTGCGGACACCTGACTCTCAGTAAAACATCTCCCGGAAGTTTTGGTCCTGAAATGCAGCCAGGCTGTGAGCCAAGCGGTTAGCGAAGGATTCGGATGCAGCAGGTGTTGAGCATCTGCCGCAGGCGATCCGTGGCTGCAGGATAAAAGGGTGCTGGGACCCAGAGCCAACCACATACATGTGGCCTTGGGGACGGAGTTTGTATCGCTGGTCTCTGCTAGGTGAATATGGCCCCCAGCACACGGCTGGAGTGATGCTCACAGTCTGTATTCAGCAAAGGACATCAGCGCCTGCTTAAAGTCCAAGTGGCTTCCATGGGACTTAAATCTCCCCTTAGGCTATGTCTACACTTGCTAAAATTAGTTCGAATTAGTTAGTTCGAACTAGGAAAACTTAGTTCGAATTAGCGATCCCCATTCATTTCAATGGCTGGTTAGTTCGAACTAAGAAATTAGTTCGAATTAACATGGCCACATTGGTTAATTCAAACTAGTTAGTTCGAATTAACCCTTTAGTTCGAATACCCTATTCGAATTTATTAGTTCGAATTAAGGAAGCCGTTAATTCCAACTAACTAAAGCCTAGTGTAGCCATGGCTTTAGTTAGTTCAAATTAAGCCTCCTTAATTCCAACTAACTTGCCAGTGTAGACACAGCCTTAGAGTTAAGTTGGAAGGTTTTGCTGGCTCAAAGTCGGCACCGTTGTTATGGAAAGGAAACGACTGAATCCAAGCCCACCATTGGACTCTGGTGGCGTTTTGTGCCTCGCAAAAGGAGGAGCTGGCTTAAAGCATGCTCCATTTCCCGGACATTTTGCAGGATGTGAAACGCTGGCCTGGGGGGAGATGAGCATACAGGGGTGTTGGAATCCAGAACTGGCCGCTTGAATAATGAGTACTTTTGTAGTGAAGTAACACTGGAGAGTCTCCAAAGCCATGAGAAATGCAGTGCCCCACCAGGAGAGTGACCTAGGGTAGGACTTCAGCGGGAAGGAAGCTTCCTCTATGTCCACAGCACTCTCCCTTTGTCCCAAGAGAAGCCAGGGTGGATTCTCTGGCCCATGGAATCGTCCAAATACTCTGGTCACCCCTGAGTCATGTCATCCCACGCAGTAGGCCCAGGCTCGAGGCATCGCAAGACCATTCAAAGGCCCTGAGTGGGTCCGACCATCTAGCCCAGTATCCTGTCTTCTGACAGCAGCCGGTGCTGCAGAGGGAATGAACAGAACAGGGCAATGTCATGTGATCCACCCAGTCCCCACTGCTGCCACCAAGTGAGAGCACTTGAGAGTGCTGCTGGCCAAGGTAGAGACGGGGAGTAGGAGGAGGGTCAGATTAGTCAAAGCCCTTGATCTTCCTTCCAAGGGAATGGGTCCAACCGAGGAGCCCTCTCGGCTCCCATGGCAGCCATTCAGTCCACCTCCAAAGGTGTGTGAACCATGTGACACGGGGAGTGGAGTGCAGACGCACTGCTACGTCTCTGGCTTGGATCTGGCCCCTGCTCGCCAGCTGCTGAAAGAGTTCACCATCTCCCAGGTGTAAGGGCTGCTGGTGTCTTCTCATTAGTGCAAAAGTGTCCACGTCCAGGGCCGCATTAATGCAAGGGCTGCAGCCCAGGACCCCTGACTAAGGGAGGACCCCGCCGCTCCACAAAAATAAATCCGGCCCTGCCTGGAGCACTCTGGCCTCATGGCAACAGCACAGCCCACTCTGCCCCCAGGCTGGCGGGTTTGTCCTCTCCCAGCCCCCCGCACACCGCCTCCACCAGCTGCACCACGCCATGGGGTTGGCCCATCACGCCACCAGTGAGTCCCAGCCCCCGGCCTGGAATACAGCGTGTTTGCTGGGAGAGTCTAAATACAGAGAGGCAGGGTTGTGTGCCGAGCAACACAACAGCTTGGAGATAGCAGGGAAGGACCGCAGCCATCGACAACAGAGGCTGCAGAGCGCAGGCTACCAGCAATAGCCAGGACTCGGGGCAAAGCAGGAAAGCACGTGCTTGTGCCGAAACAGGAAGCTCCTCTGCTGTTAAAACAGTGGGTCCTGGGGCTGCTGATTACCAGGAAAGCAACTGAAGGGCCGTAATTTAATTCCAACGGGACAGAAGAGTGTGAGATTCAGAGCACGGCTTTCTTATTGCTTTGGCCATTGGTGGAAGGCAGGCCAGGGTGGATCGAGGATCTCGTAACGTTGCCTGGCCGTGGGCACAGTCCCGGTCAATGCAATAGATGCTGCTTCTCCGGATCCACAGCACACATCAGTCCTGACACACGGCACCCTGGGCTGTCCCCCTGGTTGCCCCATCTACACCTACCATATGGCCCCTGCTAACCGAACCTGGACTCCCCCCACCCCACAGCTCTGCCAAAGCCTCTGCAGCCCCCTCGGTATTCCTGCTCCTGGCTCCCTCCATGCAGATCGGCAGATGCACCCTCTTGCTTCCTATCATACAGCACCAGCCAGTCTTCCAGTGGTGCCGCAGGGCTAACGGGAGGCGAGGCTGGGGACTGCAGCACACCAGAGGAAGTAGGGCGGAAACTGACAGCTCTTTACAAAATGATGTTCACAAATCAAGCTCCTGGGGAGGCAGCCCTGAGCACAGGGGCCAGACTGACCTGACGTGGCCTATGGGGCCGAGCCAGACGGCTGAGAGCAGAGCGCTGGGGGGACCCTATGGGGAAGGAGCGTGCTGTGCTCAGATGAAGCACGCTGAGGGGGATGGAGGGCACAGCTCTCCGAGGGCAGGCAAGGAGTCAGACGGGATCTCACACAGACCCTGGCATCCCGCTCCACCTCCACTCAGTGGGGGAAGGCGGCTTGGTCTGGCACTGTAGCAAGGGCCCTGGCTCTGCAGGGAAAGCAGCTGCTGGGGGGCTGGGCTGGGCCATGATGGCTTTGGGGAAGGCAAAAAATCCCTGTCGCCAAATTCCTACACTCGCTCAGAGCGATCTGGGACCTGATGAAAGCCGCTGGGAGTGGCAGAAGGGAGCAGATCAGCCAAGCTGGCCTCCTGGACGTCCTGGGCCAGCGAACCCTCAAACTAGCACCTGCACACTAATCCCACCAGCCAAACAGCTGCAGCCCCCGGGAGCAGGGGCACAGAAACGGAGGCAGGAGGGGGCCATGCCACAGGCACCGACCTGGGGGGCAGAGGAGCCTCCCCCCACTGTTGCAGGAGGCCGAGGATGACCCCAGCTCAGGCCTGCCTGAGGCTGAGGGCTCCCGCTGTGCGGGAGCAGGCATCCTCCCAGCCTCTCTGCCCCCGGACTGGGTGCAACTAGGGAGCCGTGGGGACAGCAGAGCTCTGGGGCAGAGCCTGTCTGGCTCCCCCCTCCAGGCAGCCTGGAGGTATCTGCCCCGTCACTCCTGCACCCCCCACCTCACCCACCACAGAGGAGGAGTGGGGGGGAGCAGGAAACAGCCCTGCGGGTCCCCCTTGTACGGGGCCCTGCCACAGCTGCCAACCGGGGGTGGAAATGCAAATATCAGTGCCCACACACCAGAGACCCGCAGTCCAGCACTGCCCAGGACCCTCGACACGCACCAAGGCAGAGACAGGAGCAGCCCCGGCCCCCATCACAGCAGGGACATGGGGAAGGGAAACACACCCAGCTAATCCTGGCAGGTGCCCCACACCCGAACACCGCAAGGGAAAGGGGGGGAAGCCCCCCATCAATGGGGACCTGATGTCAGGCCAGCACCTAGCGCATCCTTTCTCGGGGTGTCCGAGCCCCGCTCCCTCTGAGCCAGGCCTTGCTGCTGCCCCCGGTTCCAAGAGCGGATCAGTGGTGGGCTATAAAGGCAGAAGAGACGAAAAGCCGTGGTTTCCACACAACCACAAACGTGTGTGGATGTGTGTCCGCCCCTGCTCAGGTGGTGCCCATGTTACCCTGTGCCCGGGTTAGCCAGCGCTGCCTGAGAGCCCATCGTCAACCCTGGGAGGGCGGCCCTGGGAAACTCCCTCTGCCCTGGGCTGACTGTGTTTCCCAGACCTCCCTCTTGCCCCAGGAAGGGTTAGTTCACAGCCCCGCTGCCTGCGGTTCTGCTGGGCCAATAGTGCTGGGAATGGCTTCACGTGAGCCCCTCGCCTCTGGCCAGGTGCTGAGCAGAAGGGGCACAGACATCTGCCCACTGCCTTTTCACCCACACACCCTGTTCCCTGGGTCTCTTCTGGCCACGTCCTTGCTCAGTAACGTGCCCGGCCACACCTGGGGCTGCCGTGTCTCCCTGCCAATCAATCAGCCCTCGCTCTTCAGTCGCCTGGAAGGGAAAGTGTGCTGCACCTTACATAATACTTTCCAGCCAGATCCTTGGAGGACGGAAACCCAGGCAGCTCCATGGCAGTGCTGATTCACACTTGGGGCCAGGCCTGGAGGCTCGGACCTTGCCCGCTGATCTTACGGGAAGCTTTGCCGTGGAGCCTAGTGACCACCGGATGAGGCCTGTGACCACCAGGCAAAGTTTAGCACAGTGCTTTTCAAACTTAGGGTCCGGCCCCAGCAGTGGGTCCCAGCAGCCCCTGCTGCTTCCGCCAAAAGACTGGAATGCATTGCTCAAAGATGTAATTGTTGGGGTGTGGGCAGAAATGATTGTTTTCAACTGGGTCTCAAGAAAAAAAGGTTTGAAAACCAGTGGTTTAGCAAATGTGTCCAAGGCGGTGTCTTCTCAACAGCAGGAACTGTGCGTACAGGCAGCTGGGACACATGGCCATGGGCCAACAGGGTTAAATGTTGCCAGTGTGGACGCAAAACCATACCAGAAAGCTGTGCACGAGAGCCTCTCTCCGCCTGGCTCAGGGACATTGGGCACCACCTGCTTGTTCTCTGGCCTGATGATCTCACGGCTGAGCTCTGTCATGCCGATGGGACCTTCGCTGTGTTCCAAAGCCCTGGGCAGCCCAGGTGTAGAGAGCCCAGCTATAGTCACATCAACACAAAAGGTCAGGATGGAGTCGTCTCTGGATCAGGGGCCAGCCACGCCTTTCTTGGCTGCAGCTGTCATGGAGACAGGACCCCTTTAAACCTGGAGCTGGGAGTTCAGACTCCATGTCTGAACTAAGCTGAGACAGGGCTGAAGGACAGGCTCCCAGAACTGGAAGTAGGGGCTCCCCCCAATACTTTCTCACCACATCTGGTGATACACATGCTGGGCGCTGGATGAAATATACTCCCCCAAAGGATGAGCCATAAACTAGGCACTCTGGGTGCATCTACACTTACCAGTTAGGTGGACTTAAGGAGGTCAATTTAAATACCCACCCCTACCCGTGAGCCTCAGGCCCCTATGGGTCTGCAGAACCCTTTCCTGGTGAGGATCCAGAGCATAGCTATTACTCTAAACCAGCGGTTCTCAACCACTGTGTTGGGACACATGACTCTGTGTGTTGCGGGGAGCTAGGTTGGGGCTGGATTCGGCCGAGGGTGGTGGGGTGTGCTGGTGTGTCCTGTAGGTTGGCGCATAAGGTTGAGAACCACTGCTCTAAATACCTATTTATTAGCAGCATACACAGGATACAGAGGCCAAACCAATCTGTTAAACTCGCCACTCCCAGTATACAGACCAACATCACCCGATGGCCAGTTGGGATCCACTCATCTGGGCAGGCCTGTGTTGCTCCTGCATGTCATTCATTGTTTTCCATTTATATGACATAGGTAAAATGAGCTACCTCCTTCCAATTCACTAAACCTATCCCAGTTCTCAGTACCCCTAAGTTACAACATTTACCCATTCATGCACTGCCACCCGTTTCCTCCTCCCTCTCTCCTACCCAAATTGCAGCTTATTTATGGCCTCCTTTGTCCCTGCAGGTGGTCAGCAAAAATTCACTGCTCCGGGCTTCTCTTATCTCTCTTACCCCTTGCTGAGTCTTTCTGTAACCCTCTAAATGTCCCAGTGCCTGGCTGTCTCTATTTTACAACCCTTGGCGTTATGCTTCTTCTTAGGGGCATTCTGCCTTACCAACAGCAGAACTTTTTAAAAATATGTCAGTGGGGAAATCCCTGAGTTTCACCCAACCCTGGCCTGATCCCAGCTAATTTGGTATGGGGGTGGGTTAAGTTCCAGGCCTACGGTCCCAACAGACCTGTCAGTTCCAGACTGTCCTTCCCTCCCTCCCACTAATTCCATATTTATCCCCCTCTGTCCCCAACAGACCCATCAATTACATGCCGTTATTAGCACCCCTTCCTAGCTGTATTTGCTTACCCACCTGCGCCAGTGGACTCTCCTCTGTCTCTTAAGGCTCTCAGAGATGCTGGCTCTCTGGTGCCATGTGGTCTCTGAAGCCTCCCTGTGACGCACTAATTGGCTGATGGGGTCTCACATAGCAGAGGGTTGGGACTTGAAATGAAGAATTAGCAGCTGCTGTAAATGGGGAATTTCCAGGCTGGAGGCACGTTGAGTCGAAAGATCATTTTCCCCCAGAAGAATGTCCCTGGCGTATCATTTCCTGATTTAGCTGGTATTGTGGCTCTTCTGTCATTATCAAGAAAAAAGCAACTGTGAAAACAACAGAGGGGGCTCCTGCACAGAGTCAGATCAAACTGCCTCCGGTTTAGACAGAAGAAGACCGTTGTAGCTGCCAGCTCCCCGTGGGATGCCGGCTTTTCCTACCATTTGACTGCAGTCAGAACTTAGCAGACACCTTTGCTGCTGGTGCACCAGGGAGAACAGACCCCACTAGCTCTCTCTGTCGTCTCCGTAAGCGAGCTAGCAGAACCAATGCCTCTTGTGGATCAGGGAGCAGGTCTGACCTGAAAACCCACGGGAGTGAGAAAGCGACATTGTTTCTATCTGACAAGTTCCAGAGGGGAGCCGTGTCAGTCTGGTTCAGCAAAACAAACAAGGAGTACTGGGGCATGAGCTTTTGTGTAAGTTTTCCATTTTCTAGTGTCTGACAAAGTGGGAACTCAGGCGATAAATAAACGTGTTAGTCTTTAAAAGTGCCCCAGGACTCCTTCTTTGTTTTGTTGTTTCTATCACTTCTCTGAACATTAGTCAGGCCTTTATCTGCCTCTCCAAGACTCAACCCAGCCCAGTACTGTCCAACATATTCGTAAATGAGCAGGAAAAAGGGGTAACCAGTGAGGTGGCAACATTTGCAGATGATACAAAGCTACTCAAGATAGTTAAGGCCAATGAGTTACAAAGGGATCTCACAAAACTGGGTGGCTGGGCAAGAAAATGGCAAATGACATTCAATGTTGATAAATGCAAACTGGAAACCAGAATCCCAGTTATACATATCAAACAATGGGGTCTATATGAGCTGTTACCACTCAAGAAAGAGGTCCTGGAGTCCCTGTGGATCGTTCTCTGAAATCGTCCACAGCATGGATGGTGATCAGATCTCACTCCTGTCCGCCCTCATCCACTCGGCTCTGAGTAAACTGCAGGTAGGGAGAAGCAAAGACAGAGGCCAAGCTGTTGCAGAAATGACTCCTGAGCTGGCTCCTGGACTGGAGGGTCCCCTTGGGTTTCCCTTCATTTTCCTGCGCTTTACAGCTGACAAGGGGCATCAGCCATCCAACCCAATTCAAAGGGCAGATGACAATCTCTCCAGGGCCAGGTTTCATTCCGATACCATCAGCAGAACGCTAGCCTAGAAGCTAGAGTCTGAGATGTATTCACTGGATTCAACGGTCAGATCCCAGACACATCAACTCCCTCTTGTGATATGTGCGGAGCTACTCAGGTGTAGGACCAGGTGGAGGTGTCTTGGGTGCCTGAGCAGGTGGGGGAGGTGGGGAGATGATCTTTCCCTGAGCAGCTGCCATGCAGGGGGCCAGGATCAGTGCCATATAGGTCTCCTTTGAGGAAATTCCTTCACTGGGAATCCTGGGCAGTGAGTACAATAGGCCGGGGAGGCTTCGCACAGTTGCTGCTAACCTGCTGCCAGATGCTGGGCCATGGCTGCCCGCCACTTCACATCCCTGCTCCACCCCTTCCCTGATGCCTCCGACACCTGGCTGCTCCTCTCCATCCTCCCTCCCCAGATATTCCCACCACTTGCTGCACGTTCCCCTCCTCATCTCCACCCCCCAGCTCCCACGAGACCCCACCCCCACCACATCCCTCCTCACCCTGCCCCCAGGAGAGGAAGTGGGGATATAGAGGTCTATACAGTCACAAATGGTATGGAGAAAGTCAATATAGAACTGTTATTTTACCCTTCCCACAATGCAAAAATCAAGAGTCACCTGTTGAAATTAATAGGAGGCACATGAGTCTTCCATTTGGGGAGGCCATTCAACCAGGCTTTGATGAGGGGTGGGCTTGGAGAGTTACAACGCCCACCTCCAGCTGAGATGTTGCCTTTCAGGCTAGCCAATACTGTCATGGCTGTCCAGGAAAAGAAGGGAAGTCAGACATGATCTTTCTATTGTCAAAAACAAGCAGAAAAAATTATAGGGGCAATAGGATGACCAGATAGCAAGTGTGAAAAATCAGGACAGGAAGTAGGGAGAGAGGGGAACAGGAGCCCATCTAAGAAAAAGCCCTGAATATCAGGACCGTCCCTATAAAATTGGGACATCTGTTCACCCTAAGGGGCAGTAAAGGATGTTCAGGTACCATGGTGTTGAGTGTGTGATAGAGAGAGATGGGCCTATATTGGGAGGGAGGGATGGATAGGGCTACATGGGGAAGGATAGA
>ML685900.1:3310856-3334947 GCA_007922175.1 Pelusios castaneus | reverse complement strand
AGATAGATAGATAGATAGATAGATAGATAGATAGATAGATAGATAGAAAAAATTCTCACAGCAAAATGGCTGACTGAGTATTGTTATTTTATCAACTACAATTGGTTAATAACGTAGTAAAAGCATCCTGATTGGTTAATAATTAAATCACACCGTGTTTTAATATCATGTGTGGCAAAAATCCACAGAAGAAACAATAAAGAGTCACTTTGTGGCTCGTAAGCCTCAGAATGAGATTGACGGTGACTGGTCGGCATAGACAAGGACAAATTACATTCAGCCTTGCGTTAATAATTTGTGAGTAAAGTCTCTAGGCATCTAAATTACCCATCACACAGAATCATAGAAGGTTAGGGTTGGAAGTGGCCTCAGGAGGTGTCTAGTTCAAGCCCTGCTCAAAGAGGGACCAACCCCAATTAAACCATCCCAGCCAGGGCTTTGCCCAGATGAGCCTCAAAAACCTCTACGGAGATTCCCCCACCTCCCTACATAACCCATTCCAGCACTTCTCCACCCCCTTAGTGAAAAAGATTTTCCTAGCCAACCTAGACCCCCCCACTGCAACTTGGGACCATTGCTTCTTGGTTTGTCATCTCCTACCAGTGAGAACAGCCTCACTCCCTCCTCTCTGGAGCCCCCCTTTCAGGTAGTTAAAGGCTGCTATCAAATTCCCCCTCACTCTTCTCTTCTGCAGAGTAAATAAGCCCAGTTCCCTCAGCCTTGCCTCATAAATCATATGCTCCAGTCCCCAAAAATGTCCGTTTCCCTCAATTTGTCCACATCCTTTCTGTAGTGGGGGGCCCAAAACTGGACACACTACTCCAGATGTGGCCCCCCCAGTGCTGAATAGAAGGACATAATCACTTCCCTGGATCTGCTGGCAATGCCCCTATTAATGCAGCCCAATATGTCATTAGCTTTCTTGGCAATAAGGATACACTGTTGACTCATATCCAGCTACTTGTCCACTGTAACCCCCAGGTCCTTTTCTGCAGACTGTTGCCTGGCCAGTCAGTCCCCCATCTGCAGCAGTGTATGGGATTCTTCCATCCTGAGTGCAGGACTCTGCAGTTGACTTTGTTGAACCTCATTAGATTTTTTTAGCCCAGTCCTCCAATTTGTCTAGGTCACTTTGTATAATTTCCTTCCAGAATATCTACCACTCTTCCCAGCTTTATGTTATGTGCAGACTTGCTGAGGGTGCAATCCACCCCATTCTCCACATCATTAATGCAGAGCTTGATAAAACCCGGGTGCCAGGTCATCATGGCAACTGGGGTTTATAGCCTGGCTCCTAGCTCTGCTGCAGAAATGCAGTAGAGTGCCCCCTGGTGACCAAAAATAAAACTGCTGTTTCCTAGCTGGGAGCCAATTTTGTCGAGCCCTGCATTAATGATGTTGAACAAATTGGCCTCAGCACCGACCCTTGGGGCACTCCACTTGTTACAGGCTGCCAACTAGACATTGAGCCATTGATCACTACCACTTGAGCTCAATGATCTAGCCAACTTTCTATCCCATCTTATAGTCCACCACGCTAACATGATGCTGACCACTATGTGGACCTGACCGGCATCTTGCCCCCACCATAACAGTTTAAAAACATGGTTAAATACAATTTAATTTCTTAGTAAAGACAAACCTATGTTGAATTACAAGTCTCAATTTTGCCCTTTTCCACCAGTCTTTGAGACCCCAGAAAGAATCAAGTAATAGTGGCAAAGAAATGTGTGAACTACTTTCCCCCTCATCTCAAGGGTATATTAACTATGATCCCACTAATACTAATTTGATTGGCCAAGCTTTTCTGGTCAGTTCCTGTGACTCACAATTCATGAAGATCCATTCCTGTTCAATCTGTCAGAAACCCTGCTTTCACAATTTTTAATTTAAAAATAGAGGCTCTGATGCCCCCTCATGGAAAAACCCCAGTGACAGCAACTTAAACTCCAGCCCCTTGTTGATTTAACAGATATCTCCATGGCAAGCAGATGCAAATAGCCTTGCCTTTTCAATCACACTCTAGGTTAGTTTGGTTAAGGCTGTTACACTGCAGCCTTCCAGTAAAGAGTGGGTGGGGAATTAATGCCACACAGACTTCAATTAGTCGGGGAGTAACACATCCAAGGGGTTGTAATGTCACTATTTCACAGAACATGAATTTACAGGAGCTACTGATAGCAGGTCACTTAAGGGTAGGGTTATGCTTTGAGATGGGGGTGTAATTTCCATCCCGAGGAGACATACTTGCATTAGCTCTGATCAAACTAGTGTTCTAAACATGAAGCGCAGCTCAACAAAGCAGTGAGAGGAGCTAGATGTACCCACAGACTGATGGGATTGTACTAAGTGCATTTAATTCCTTCCACCATCAGATATACTTTTGGGATGCAAACTCGTTAAGAACTTGCATTGGGTTTGTCTCCTTCAGCTGGGAATTACACCTCTAGCTAAAAATATAGACATAAGAATAGCCATCCCAGCAGAGGCAGCCTTAGTTTATCTGGGGCCCTAGGCAAAGGCCCCTTGTGAGGCCGCCTATAGGTTCCCTAGCACTGGCTCTGCGCTCCCACTACAGCCTCGGCGTCCCACAGAGGGCCCCCTGAAACTCCACCCATGGCCGCAGATCCCTGCAGCCAGCCCCCTCTGCCTTGCTGGAGCCCCAACCATCCTCCCCATGGCCCAGTGCCCTGTCCCCCCACCTACAGCCCCAGTGCTCCACCCAGGGTTCCCCGCAGCCCTGGATCCCTGAGGTTGGCCCCCTCCATGGCCTCAGTGCCCCACTGGGGTCCATGAACCTGCCCCCATGGTCCTCCACCCTGCCTGGGGCCCCAAAAACCCCGCGGCCCTGGTTCTCCATGGCCGGCCTCCTCTGTGGCTCCGGCGCCCTGTCAGGGACCCCAAAACGGTATCTGGTGCCCTGCTGGGAGCCCCAACCCCCCCCATTGCCAAAGGCAAGGGGGTAGGGCAGGAGCACACAGAGCTGGGCTTCTGGCTGGCCCACCCCGTCCCTGGGGGTGGAGCAGCCAGCCCAGAGGTGGGACGGAAGTGCGGAGTCTGGTCTCTGGGCCAGCCCATCCAGCCCACGGCCCTTCCCCCCAACCTTGCAGAGCAGGGGCCCCCGCAGACCAATTGGCCCTGGGCCTTGCCGCCTCACAGAAACGCCCCCCGCCACTGGCTCTGGCTGGGCTGGCCCCTGCCCCCGCCATGTGTTCTGCAGAGCAGGAGGCAGACACAGCTTTTGGGGTAGGCGAAGGGGCCCCTTACTGCTTGGGGCCCTAGGCGGCCGCCTGGTTCACCTACCCCAAAAGCCACCTCTGCATCCTGGGTCAGACCAATGGTCCATTGAGCCCAGTATCCTCTCTTCTGCCAGTGGCCACTGCCAGGTGCTTCTGAGGGAATGAAGAGAACAGGTCATGACCAAGTGATCACCCATCCCCAGCTTCTGGCAAACAGAGGCTTAGGACACTTCATTATTTTGCTTTTGCATCCCTGCCCATTCTGGCTCATGCCCACTGATGGACCTATCCTCCATATGAACATATCTAGTTCTTTTTAACATGGTTATGGTCCTGGCCTTCACGACATCCTCTGCTGTATGAATTACTTCCTTTTGTTCGTTTTAAACTTGTCTATTAATTTAATTTGGTGACCCCTAGTTCTTGTGTTATGAGACAGGGCGTTGCTGCCCCAAAAAAAGGTTTGCGGTTCTGGCCCTACCCCCCGCTCTGATCCGGCCCCCGATTCAGCCTCGGGTCCCCAGCTGAGGTTGGATCCTGCCACCACCGGCCAGTAGGCCAGATCCTGCCACCGGTGGCCCAGCCCTGGGTCCCCAGCCAGGGGCCAGATCAGGTTCCTGCCACAGCCAGCCCAGCCCCGGATCCCCAGCTGCGGTCAAAGCCAGATCCTGCCACCGCCAGCCGGTGACCCAGCCTCAGGTCCCTGGCCAAGGTCAGGGCACTGGGACTTGTATCCCATGTGCCCAGCGCCAGCGCCACCCATGTTGCGAGATGGAATAAATAACACTTCCTTATTTATATTCTCCACACCAGTCGTGATTATATAGATTTCTAGCATTTTCTCCCTTAGTTGTCTCTTTTCCAAGCTAAAAAGTCCCAGTCTTATTAATCTCTCCTCATATGCATACACTTAATCATTTTCATACCCTTAATCATTTTTGTTGCCCTTTTCTGTACCTTTTCCAATTCTAATATATCTTTTTTTGAGATTTGCACACAGCATTCATGATGCAAGCCTACCATAGATTTATAAAGTGGCAATATATTTTCTGTCTTATTATCTAGTCCTTTCCTAATGATTCCCAACATTGTTAGCTTAGAGACATAACTTAGTGTTACTGAGGATAACATTTTATAGTGTAAGCTCTTTGAGACAGTAATTGCTTCTCACTTTGTACTTGAACAGTGCCTAGCATAATTGGGTCTGGATCTTGGTTGGTCCCTAGACACCACCATAATAAACATCATTCATAATGCTAGTATTGTCAGTTAAAAGGTATTGAATTCGTATGGGATGGGATCTGAAATTTTGGATGTTTCATACCAAATAGGATCCAATAACAGTGAAGATCATTTATTGTTTTAATTGAATTTGTCATCTGTATGGTATTTCTATGGCACCTACATTTTGTGCTAAATTCAATTCACTTGCCATTGGAATGAGCAGAACCCCCACTTTGCAGGCCTGTGCTCCACGGCTATGTCTGCACTGCAAGCCACGGTGTGATTGTAGCGTGAGTAGGCACAGTGATGCAGACACGGTGGCACGGGCTTCACCACAGACTAACCTAGCCAGGGTAACTAGTATGCATTCTGGTTGCTAACCCGTGCCATTCCAGCTACTCTTTTGGCCCTGAGCTAGATGAAAACTAACACAGATATGCCTAGCTGTGCTACAACCACACCTTCACTCGTACTGTTGATGTACCCCACAAAAGAGTAAGTGAAAGGAGGTAGACACAGAGTACAGAGGAGCAAGATGAGTAGGGAGAGAGAGAATGATGGAGATGGGGATAGGAGAAAAGAGAAGGGAAAACAAAACCCTCCTATTCTCTAACCCAGGGGTTCTCAACTCTTGTAGTGTTGAGCCACGGCTGGCAGCCCACCCAACTGCACACAACAAAAGATGCTCCCCTCTGCCACAAACGGGGGCTTCCCCACCGCCAAGGCTCCCCCACTGCCAGCACTTTTGGCAACATCTCAAAGAAAAGTAGCCCCCCACCATGAAAAACACCTGCCACTGTGGAGACTTTCAGGAGTGGCTCTTCAAGAAACAGCCCCTAGTGTTGCAAAAACCTGCACTGCGGATACTTTTGGCGGTGGCTTAAAGAGGAACCCCCACCACCGCAAAGATCTGCAATTTTGGCAGTGGAGCAACACCCGCATCCTGCCACTGCAATTCGCCCTGTTGCCAAAAGAAGCCCCACACCATGGATGAAAACACCGCAAGAGTCTATTTGGGGGGGGGGGGGGGGCATCTTTCAGTGAGGGGCTGACGTGTAGCGACACACTCAGCTGCCAGGCTGCGACGCGACACAGCAGGCAAGAACGGCTGCTCTAACCCCCAGAAACCTAAAGCGAGAAAAAAATCTTGTTCAAAGCAAAGTTTTGACCCTGAAAAATGGGACCTGCCTGAGGCGCTACACAGTCTGCCAAGGACTTGGCTCTTGATTTCGTGTGTAAGGAAACCAGGTAGCTGGGTGATGGGCAGCAGGATAAAAGGGGCCATAGAGGTAAAGCAGGACCCCTCCAGCCCACCACCAGCCCAAGGCCCCTGAACATATGTGCCCCAAGGCTGGTGGCCCTGGCCCCACTGCCAGGCAGTGCCCTAGGGCGGGCCTGACCCCCAAACCCAAACCTTCCCCAGGGATGTCATGAGAAGGCCCAACATCCAGCTGTGCACGTGGTTTGCCTGGAGCCCACGTGCTGCGTGGCTACGCCGCTCCTTTACAGCCCCCCCGCCGCCCCGCCGGAGCGCAGCCGCCTATTGGTCACATCGCCCCTTCTCCCCAGCAGGCACGACCCCTCGCTGTAACGCGCGCTCCAACTGGCCAGTGGCAGCCCTGCGCGGATTGGTGCGTATTCCGCAATGAGGGGCTGGCGATTGGGCGGGCGAGCGGCGCTCACCGCGACGCGTGCGGGGATTGGCCTGGCGCGGTGGGGGGGCGGGACAAAGGGCTGGCTGGCGGATGGTGGGGGAGGGCGCTCGCGTCTCTTTCACTTCACACAGGCCAAGGCACGGTCGAGTCGCTCTTCTCGCTGCCGCCGCCGCGCACGGACCCGACCGACCCCGACATCATGGTGAAGCTCGCCAAGGTGAGGCGCCGGCCCTACAGGGCCCCCTCTCTGGGAAGGGCGCGCGGCCGCCAGGGGTCGGTTCCCCCTACGCCCCGGTTCCCTCAGGGGAGGCGCTTTCTGCCGCTCCCCGCTGCAGGTGGCGCGCGCCGCCTCCCCTAGCCGCCTTCGGGGTTCGCTCCGCGCCGGGTGGTTTCTAAGCCCCCCCTCCCGACCGTTGGTGGGGGGGAGTTTCTAGGCTCCCCCTCGGCGCTCGCGACGGAAGGTAAAGGATGGCGGCGCGCGCTGCCGCCTGGGAAGGCCTGACTGGGCGCTGCTGCGCGCGCCGCGTGGGGAGGAGGGGCGGCCACGTGGTGTCCCCGTAGCACGCGGTGAGGCCCTGTTCGGGTCCCGCGTGGCTCCTTGGGCGCCGCCATTGGGCGGGGCGAGCTCGCGGGAAGGGGAGACGGGCGCTCACGTGTCGCTTTCCCCCCGCAGAGTCCAAAGACCCAGGCCAGGCAGAAGAAAGTGGCCCTGCCGCCGCCCGCCAAGGAGGTGGAGGAGAGCGAGGAGGAGGACTCCTCGGAGGAGGAGGAGAGCAGCGAGGAGGAGGTGCTCCTGAGACACCTTATGTCTCTTAATAAAATACTACTTTGGGACAGGCAGCCTTTGGTGAATGAGCAGCAAATAACTCCCAGCCACCACAAGGCGCTCGCTGACTTCAGCCTTGGGGAGGGGGTGTCCTGGAAAGTTTTCCATCAGCCTTGCGTCCCAAACCAAGTCATTCTGTCAGAACCGACATCCGTTCGGACCCAGCTCTTACCAAGGGTTCTTGGGGTTCAGGTCTCTTTATACTTGGTAACCCCACAATCTCCAGATGTCTAGTACGTGGAGGCAGAGGGGGCTAAAACAGCTGCCACAAATGAGGTGTAGCAGGGAGGTTCATGTGTATGTAAATGGGGGACAGTCCTTTGGTTCCTGGAGGGCTGCCAGCATGGCTCTATGGTTTGGTCTTTGCTGTCTTTCTAGGCTGGCAACAGAGTCCTGGGGCACTTTTAAAGACTAACAGATTTATTTATCGCATGAGCTTTCGTGGGAGAAAATCCCACTTCGTCAGACGCTTTGGGATTTTCTCCCACAAAAGCTCATGCGATAAATAAATCTGTTAGTCTTTAAAAGTGCCACAGGACTCTGTTGTCTTTCTACAATAGACTAACACGGCTACTCCTTTGGAATTTTTCTAGGCTGGGGTCGGCAACCCAAAAGATAAGCGCCATTTTTAAAAATTCTTTCAATAGCCAATTGTTTTGAGAGCCACAATGGGTGTAGCCTCCTGGTGGGGGTTGAAGGAGCTGGGCTAGGATGCCTGCTGCAGGGTCCCATGGCTGGGTGGGAAGGGGAAGGGGAAGGAAGGGGAGCTTTAAAGGATTTTAATTTAATTTTAATCTAATCAAAGAGTTGCCTATACTCATTTGGTTTGTGTCTTTTTCTCTAAGGTTGTTCCTCAGAAGAAAGTGGTAACACCAAAAGCAGCAGTTACGCCAGCCAAGAAGGTAGTTGCCACGCCAGCCAAGAAGGTAGTTGCCACGCCAGCCAAGAAGGTAGTTGCCACGCCAGCCAAGAAGGCAGTTGCCACGCCAGCTAAGGGAACTAAAAACGGAAAAAATGCAAAGAAAGAAGACAGGGAAGAGGAGGAAGAAGAGGAGGAGGATAGTGAGGAAGATGAAGATGACTCTGGCAAGTCAAAATTTCACTTTTCTATTAAATGTTTTCTGTTCTTAGAATAAATTTATTTAAATTACATTAACCTAAATATTTGTCCACATCACAAACCAGTGTGCGGTTCAGCACAACTGGTAGTTTTTAATCAAGTGATGCACGAGGTTTGTATAATAAAGGGGAGTAATTGATAGGTCAGTGGCAGTAAATTAAAGTGGCAGAACTGTTCAGAGGAAGCTTGTGTGGCTTTGTTCAGAGGAAGCTTGTGTGGCTTCTCTGTTATGCATGGTTCAAGTCCATGATTAATCAGTGGTGTACTGGGGGGGGGGCACCACCCCTCCTCGGAGGAGCACAACCTCCCCACCACTCAAATCCCTGATAGTTATGCCAACCAGGTGTGGTGCCAAAAATGGATTAGCAGAGTTTGTGACCGACCCCCTCCACCTCCCATCCTCTCTGCCCGTGCACTTGGCACAGCAAGGGTGCCACGAGCTAGGTCATGCAGCCACCAGGGATGTCAGCAGGGAACAGCTCCTCAGAGAAGGGCCAGGACAGCACCCAGGTGTGTGGCCTCCTTGAATACTGCTGCCATCACCCCCACAGCAAGGGGTTGGGGAAAATGGGTCCGCCTAGGCCAGCGGGGAGCACAAATACATGTATCGGGTGCCGGAAAGCTATGGTAGGCAACTGTGATTAATTCCTTGTTTTCACATCTCTCTTTAGCAACATTTCATGCAGTATGTTACTTGAGCAAACCTGAATTGACAGTATAAATGCTCATTGCAAGTATATAAACTGTTTTTACAGATGAGTCCGAGGAGGAAATAGCAATACCCGTGAAGCCTGCAGTCAAAAAGCCGGTACCAGCAAAGGCTGTAGCAAAGCAAGACTCTGATGATGAGGAAGAGGACGATGAGGAGGAGGAAGAGGAAGAGGATGGTATGTAAATCTCACTGGTTATGGGAAGACTTAATTATGTAGGTTTAATACTTTAAAAATATACGTTTGAGTTGGCTTGAACCCTCGGAAAGGCCACTGACACTTAACTCTTTAGTTTTATATGTGTGTTGGAGTTAAACAGTTATTTCCTATTGCTGCTCTCTGTGGAACTTGTAGTGTTTACTAGATGCTAGTAATATTAGAGTAGCACTTTAGATCGGTCTGCACCGCAGTAAAACACCCATAGCTGCTCTGTGACAGCTGATGTGGACCAGCCAATGGAGTTTTATTGCAGTGTAGACACAGGATAAGAGACTGTAACCAGGTTCAGGATCCAGTTGTGTTGTGTGAAGCATTATAAAACTCACATTGAGTCTCTGCCCCAGAGAGCTTGCACGACGAAATGGACAAGACAAAAGAGGTGTGACCCATTTTACTCGAGGGGAAATGACGGCAGAGATTCCTTGCTCAGTTGCATGGGACTGGAACTGTGCCCAAGAAAGACAATCTATTTTGATATTTCAGACTCTGAAGATGAGGCCATGGATACAGCCCCAGCAAAAGGAAAGAAAGTTGCTCCTCTGAAAGCTGTTCCAGTGAAAGCAAAGGCAGACTCTGAAGATGAAGAGGACGACGATGAGGAAGATGAAGAGGACGACGATGAGGAAGATGAAGAGGACGACGATGAGGAAGATGATGGGGAAGGTGAGTTGAATGTTCTATGCTTGCATAAGTCTGTGCTATGTAGTAATGTACAGAACTGTTATCTACAGCAACAATAAAACTTGTCTAGAATTCTTTCTCCAGTCCTGTATTCCAAAGCTGGAACTGATGAACACTCACTGAAATGATGTGATGAAAATCACAATGAACGTTTCTCAAGATAGTCAAGTACTGATCCAGCATAAATCAGGCTAGGGGTTTTTGTCACCTGATGTTAACTTGATTTTGTTCTAAGATCCTTCTGATACCTTTTTCTGTACCACAGGACCTGTGAAGGAAGTATCTGGAAAACGAAAGAAGGAAATGCCCAAGCAAAAAAATGTCCCAGAACTCAAGAAAAAGAAAACAGAAGGTAAGTTAGCATGGGGCATTCTGAAATGTGCCCGGGTTGTGGCTGAAGTCAAGGCTCCACTTAATGCAGTGATCCAGAGAGAGTGTGTTCAAAATCTTGACGTCTAATGTGGGAAGGTATTGGGTGGGGTACTTGGGCTAAGGGGTTTAAGTCTTCGGCTTTTATATGTTGCTGCAAAGCACAAATGATGAGTATTAGGGACTTAATACTGAAGTCTGATGTGACTCTTATATAAACTGATGTGCTACAGTCCTGTACAGTGAGATGCCTCCAATCTGATCATCCTTCAGTTTGCCTAATTGAACTTCATTCTTTTTTCCCCCTAAAGAAACTGCTTCAGCTTTCTCCCTGTTTATTGGAAACTTGAACCCCAGCAAGGACTATGAGGAACTGAAGACTGCCATCAAAGAATTCTTTGGCAAAAAAAACCTACCAGTTCTGCAAGTCAGAATTGGTGGTTCCAAGTAAGCTCTTCACCATCATTCCACTGCCCCTTTCCTTTCTCTTTGTAGCAATCTATAAACTACTGATGCAGTTAGCGGGCATAAGAGAGCAAACAAAAAGGAATAGTTTTCTTCATAATGTTTAAATGACCCCTGGATAGTGTGTAAAACTGTTGGACAAAGCGGAGTCTTGTACTCCTCTGAACAAAGTGGAGCACTTCCCAGGACCTGCAGCTGCTTCAGGCAGCATGTCCATACCAAAGAGGAAGGCTACAGTCCTTTGTTTTAAGCAGTTTCTGTTAATCCTGGGTTGGGCAGCTGAGACCACAAATTTGCTTTAATTTTTCTGAAAGATGCAGTAACCAGCTAATCCTTCCTAGTTCCATGACTTGGGTAAACGACCATTTTACAGATCTTGCAAAATTAAGTGACTTGCAGTCTAGGAAAAGAAAACAACGTGCTAAATTCCTTGTCTAGGAGCACAGCTCTCCTGACTAGCATTCGTTCTGTAATGTTCATCTATTGATGGCTTCCTTTGTAAAGCTGTTTCAGTAATTACCCTTTTTTTGAAGGCAGCTCTTAAGCCTGGGTCCTAATTCAGGTTTGGCCTCTCCCTCCTCCCCCCCCATCCATATACACAGCCTGACTAAGATTAGCAAGTACACAGAGCCTCAGTCGTAAGGGAAAGGTTCCTCTATGATTCTGGTCCGAGCTCTTGCAGTTTTGTACTGTGGATGCAGCTCAAGCTGCAAGTTCAGAATAGACATTGAAGTCTTTCTTGTTTACAGGCGGTTTGGCTATGTAGATTTCTCATCAGCTGAAGATCTGGATAAATCCCTTGAATTTAATGGAAAGAAGTTCATGGGTTTGGAAATCAAACTGGAGAAAGCAAGGAGTAAAGAAAACATTAAAGAAACAAAGAAAGGTATGAAAATGGACTATCGTCCCTTATCTACTAGATTTCCAGGTGATATGTCTTGTTGTGGTGAGCAGGCCCAGTCACTGTCTACTACTGGCCCATCCTGATCCGTGACTGGAGAAACCTGCAGAAATAGTTACTGGCTTTTTTTAAAACCGTATTTTGTTCTATCTTAAGAAGAAAGAGCTCCTTTATTATAAGCACTTTAGTGATTAATAATAAATTAATCTAATGTAAATTGATATAGCAAGTACTGGTTGTAACAGTTCACCATTTCCTTATCAAAACCTTGTTGTATGTCAGTTGAGACTTTCAAAGGCTTGTAAGGGATTTGGATCTCTTCCGTTAATTTAAATAGAAGATTGGCTAAAATCTGAAGCAGGCTGTACTGTAAGTAGAACAATATTTAGGTCTCTGCTATGGAGAGAGAATATTTGAGGGGAACAAAAGTCACACTATTAGCAAACTCGTACGTAGTAGAGATGTTTCTAACTTCTGGACCTAGATTTATTTATCCCTTAATATATAAAATTATAACTGTACCTGGCACAAATACACCATCAACTTTACGTGTATTCTGTTGATACAGTTAAATTGCTTTGACTTTACTGGAGCTGGCAGGCTAGATCCCAAAACGAATTAAGTCAGCCTTCTGTTCAGTGTGGTACAGTGTGCTAGAGAATCTTAATTTGTTTCTCTTTTTGTAGAGAGAGATGCCAGAACACTCTTTGTGAAGAATCTGCCTTACCGTGTAACTCAGGATGAACTGAGAGAAGTATTTGAAGATGCGCTAGAAATCAGGCTAGTGGCTGGCAAAGATGGGAACAGTAAAGGGTATGTAGTTGTGATAATTTGTGGCAGTCATTTTATTTCCTATGTGAAGTCCTCCTTTGGCATGTTGCCCCTCTAACATTGACTGGTGTCTTTTGCTGTCTTCAAGAACTACTTAAAATAGTGAAATCAAATACTGTGTGTAGTAAAAGGGCCATGTGGATTTTAGCTTTTTGTGCCTATTCAATACTACCCAAAGAAACCACTTGTTCATCTGTTTTTATCGCCATCCTAGGATTGCCTATGTAGAGTTTAAAACAGAAGCTGAGGCAGACAAGGCACTAGAGGAGAAGCAGGGCACTGAAATTGAGGGTCGTGCCATCATCTTAGACTACACAGGAGAGAAGAGCCATCAAGAAACACAAAAAGGTATTTGTATGGCACTGTAATGTGCTTAAGCTGGTACATGATAGCTAAATTATGTCATGGAATCCATGATATCCTGCGACCTCTGATGTTTTCTACTTCGGCTGAGTGGAGGAGGCAAGGCTTTTAGCTGCCTGGGGGCCTGGCAGCTCTGCCCTGTGGGCATGGGAAGGAGGGGTCCTGATGCCATAGGTAGCCAAGAGGTTTGTAGGAACTCCCTGCTGCATCACATCCCTGGACCTCCCTGCTGCGGGGGGGGGGGGCCGCCGGGGAACGCGGCACAGCGCTACCATGGGTGGGAATCCGTGGAACTTGCTGCCACTGCAAGCAGCTGTGGCTTCTTGCTGGAGGTGGAGGGGGGAGAAAGGGGTGCAGACTGGCCCTTGGCCTCTGCAAACATTGGGAATGGGGGACCTGGCTCTGCTGTTCTCATCTATCTTACTCTTCATCCCCCAGTCAGCCCCATTTTGTCATGGTTATTTTAAAAAAAAAAAAAAAAGTCAGGGAGAGATCATGGCTTCTGTGAATTTTTTGTTCATTGCCTGTGATCTTTCCTTGACTTCTATTTAAAATTAACAGTGACAAAAGTTTCACCTTAATGAGAGTCAAGACACAGGTTTAACTTTGCCGGGGCAGGGGCCAGGTATGCTGTGCTCCTATTGCAAATAAACTGTAGTATTTCACAGAATATCTTTGGCTACCACAGAGGGAGTCATGTATTTTTCCTTATTTTCTTTCTATTTTCAATCTCATACACTTCATGCCACTTTATGTACTTTATATGGTTTTAAAAAAATCACAGTGGCTAGTATTCTAACTTGCCTATTAATGGGAGTAGGTTCCATTAGTTCAGACTTGACAGTCACTTGCCCGTATCATGCTTGACCTTGTGAAACAAGGGCCTTTGTTCTTTAGGTCTTGACCTGGGATTTGTTGGGGGAGAGAGAGTTGTGGTGTTTATTGATGAACATTCTGGGGTCAGAAGATGTGTTTCCAGGGCTGTCAATTCAGCACCTTGCAAAATTGAGCACTTTAAACAGTTCTTCATTATACTGGAGTTTCTCTGAGTTCTTTTAAGTTACACAGAGATTCACTAGCTCTGAACAATCCTCCTAGTCTCAGGAACCTTGACATTCAATAAACCAAATATCGATTGTTCATGCTTGAGAGTCCCCTTGTGCATGGTGACTGAGGAAGATAAGCCTGGTGGGGTACAGATGCATAACCCTGCAAACCCCATTCCACCTTGCTTGTAAAACCTCTGCTGATCAGTGCAGAAGATTGTCTGTAAATGTCCTATTCTCACTTGTCTTTTTCCTTCCTGATAGGGGGAGAGTCAAAGACCCTAATTGTGAACAACCTCTCATACAATGCAACAGAAGAATCTCTTCAAGAATTATTTGAAAAAGCCTCTGCTATCAGGATGCCCCAAAATAACCAGGGCAAGCCTAAAGGGTGCGTAAGACTGGATTTGTGTTCTCCCCACCCCCCAAAAGTAACCGCATTTGTATTGGCAGTGTGATTGTTTCAGTGCTTTTTAGAACCCATATGATGACACAAGTCTCCAGTCTGATTCAGCTTTTTCTCTCCACCTAGATATGCATTCATAGAATTTTCCACAGTTGAAGATGCTAAAGAAGCTTTGAATTCCTGTAATAACACAGAAATTGAAGGCAGAACAATCAGACTGGAATTCAGTGCCCCAGCTGGACAGAAAGGAAGTGGTAACACCCGAGGAGGATTTAATCGTAAGTTCCCCATGCTTTATCATGACCTTCAGGGGTTTTAATGTTTTGTTTCAGCCATAATTCACGCAAACTTAATTCTGTTCTCCAAAAATCATTTGACGTGGGCTAGTGGTGTGGAATAACTTGCTTCTCAGATGCTAGGAACAATGAAGAGCAGAAAGAATGAGGTTTCAGAGGTGGATGCAATGACTGATTTATTTTTTCTTTTTAAAATCTTGAAACATCTTAGCTCTTTCTCTGTTACTCACTTAAATGCTTTTGGACTTTTTTGTGTTGCTACCCAGGAAAACAGCTTTATAATGTAGATACTGGTTTTTGTGTGACAGCTCCAAGTAGCCCGCAATGTGCAACTGGCTAATTTATTTATTTTTTTTTTTAAACATACACTTGGCTTGGAACCTGGCTCACTTAAGGCAGAAACTACAAAAGTGGTTTGATCTGAAAATGAATTCTCTCTCTCCAGAACAAACCAAAACACTGTTTGTCAAAGGCCTTTCCGAGGACACCACAGAGGAGACATTGAGAGAGTCATTTGAGGGCTCTGTCAATGCCAGAATAGTCATGGACAGGGACACTGGCTCATCCAAAGGGTAAGCACTGATCTGGAGATGTATAACTCCCTTCCTTTTGAAAGAGGTCTCGATTAATTGACTGAAATCTTAATTAACCTCGAATTGGTATTAATAACAACATTGTCAAGTAGTTGCTAAGAGGAAACAGGCTTGCAATCTTGAATATTCTGTTATGGCTGTAAGTGGTAATGGTGTAACATCCTTCTCAATGAGCTCCTTTCTGCCTTAAAAACGGTGGCAGCCTATGGATTCGCACGAGAAGAATATTAAGTACTCAGTGTTTGGCGTATTCTCCTTCTGACTTTAGATGGGTGATAAGCCAAGGCTGTGGGACATAGGATACGTATGCTGTAACAAGCTGTGTGTCGTCTTGTAGGCCCTCATAACAGAATGGCCATGGAACATCAATTGTAGATTGTGTGGTCTCAGACTGCCAGTGGGCAAATCCAAAGAATGCACACTTTACAGTGTAGCTCTTTAGCATGTGGTATTCTGGTGATGGGTGGAACTTCGTGGCATGGCTCACCCCACTGGAAGGTGAACTGTTGTATTGTCTTTCGCCACTTCATGTAGGTTTGGGTTTGTGGACTTCAGCTGCCCAGAAGATGCTAAAGCAGCTAAAGAAGCCATGGAGGATGGAGAGATCGATGGAAACAAAGTGACTCTTGACTATGCCAAGCCCAAGGGTGATGGACAACGCGGTGGTGGATTTGGTGGCGGATTTGGCGGAGGAAGAGGAGGAAGAGGAGGACGGGGTGGCAGAGGTGGATTCGGTGGACGAGGGGGTGGCAGAGGATTTGGAGGTATGAAGAAAGTATAATCAAAACTTAGCATGATATCATCTTCAGTCTTTGCCTTATCTAAAAATGTGCCTTTCAATATTAAACCATAGACACTAGAAGGGACCATGAGAGGTCATCAGGTCCAATCCCCTGCACTCACAGCAGAACCAAGTACCCACATTAAACCGTCCCTGACAGGTGTTTGTCTAACCTACTCTTAAAAACTTCCAATGATGGAGATTCCACAACCTGCCTAGGCAACTTATTTCAGTGGTTAATCACCCTGACAGTTGGGAATTTTTTCCTAATGCCCAACTAAAATCTCCCTTGCCATAATTTAAGCCCATTGCTTCTTGTCCTATCATCGGCAGTTAAGGAGAACAATTTTTCTTCGTCTTCCTCATGAGAACCTTTTAGGTACTTGAAAACTGTTATGTCCACTCTGTCTCCTCTTTTCCAGACTAAACAAACCCAGCTTTTTTAATCTTTCCTCATAAGTCAAGATGTTTAATTATTCATGTTGCTCTTCTCTGTACTTTCTCCAGTTTGTCCACATCTTTCCTGAAATGAGGCGCCCAGAACCGGACATAATACTCCCGTTGAGGCCTAATCAGGGCAGAGTAGAGCAGAAGAATTACTTCTCATGTCTTTCTTGCAATACCCCTGTTAATACATCCCAGAATGGGGTTTGCTTTTTTTTTTTGCGACAGCGTTACACTGTTGACTCATATTTAGCATGTGGCCCACTATGACACCCAGATCCCTTTCCGCAGTACTCCTGCCTAGGCAGTCATTGCCTATTTTGTATGTGTGCAATGGATTGTTCTTTCCTAAGTGGAGTACTTTGTACTTGTCTTTATTGAGTTCCATTCTGTTTACCTCAGACCATTTCACCAGTTTGTCCAAATCATTTTTGAATTGTGATCCTAGGCTCCAAAGCATTTGCAACCCCTCCCAGCTTGGTATCATCAGCAAACTTTATAAGTATACCCTCTATGCCATCATCTAAATTATTAATGAAAATATTGAACAGAACTGGACCCAGAATCGATCCCTGCGGTACTCTGCTCGTTATACCCTTCCAGCATGACTCTGAACTGTTAATAACTACTCCCTGGGAACGGCTATTCAACCAATTTTGCACCCATCTTATAGTAACTCCATCCAGGTTTACTTCTGTAGTTTGTTAATGAGAAGGTGATATGAGACTGTCTCAAAAGCCTTAATAAGGTCTGGATATATGACATCTACCGCTTCCTCTCTATCCACAAGGCTTGTTAGCCCTGTCATAGAAAGCTATGAAGTTGGTTTGACATGATTTGTTCTTGACAAATCCATGCTGACTAGCACGTAACACCATATACTCATCTACATGTTTGCTAATTGATTCCTTAATTATTTGCTCCATTATTTTTCCTGGTACAGAGGTGGTCTATAATTCCATGGGTTGTCCTTACTTCCCTTTTTATAGATGGGCACTATATATGCTCTTTCCAGTCCTCTGGGACCTCTCCAGTCTTCCATGATTTTTCAAAGATAATAGCCAATGGCTCAGATATCTCCTGAATCAGCTCCTTGAGTATTCTAGGATGCAGATCATCAGGCCCTGGTGACTTGAAGACATCTAACTTGTCTAAGTCATTTTTAACTGGTTCTTTCCCTATTTTAGCTTCTGGTCCTATCCCATTTTTACTGCCCTCCCCTACTTCAGACATCCAATTGCCACCAACCTTCGCAGTGAAGACCGAAACACATCATTTCGTTCCTTTGCCATTTCCACCTTTTCTGTTACTGTTTTTCCCTCTTTGTTGAGTAATGGTCCTCTGTTGTCCTTGGCCTTCCTCTTGTTTCTAATGTATTTAAAAATACGGTTTTTTGTTACCCTCTCTGCCTTCGGCTTGTTTGATCTCCATTTGTGCCTTGGCCTTTCTGATTTTTCCCCGAACATAATTGTGTTGTTTGTTTATAGTCATGCGAGTCTGGCTAAATGCGACTTTCTGGTTCCTAATCTCTTCAATTTCTTTCCAGGTAGAGGAGGTGGCTTCCGGGGAGGCAGAGGAGGAGGAGGAGAACACAAGCCACAAGGGAAGAAGATAAAATTTGATGACTAAGCCTTCCCTCTTCCTTCCTTCTCCCTGCTATCTGAAAGGACTCTGGGGTTTTTATTCTGTCATCTTATCTTGACACGGAGCCTTCTGAGGACATTCCAAGGTGCAGAGCAGTACTGTGAGCCACTTGGGAAAAGTAACTGTCATTTCAAAGAGAGAGCCAATACTGCCTGGCTATTCAGATGAACTTTTTAAAGAGAAAGAAATGAGTGCTAGATGTGGGAGTTGCCCCTTTGTCTGTGAGTTGTCATGAATTTATAACGTTTTACCCCGTGTACAAAAATATTTTTTTCCCTATAAATTTCCGTAGGTTTTTTGCTGTAAAAATGCAGAATGTTTTATCATTTTTTGTGCTTCGGCACCCTGTCTCGGACAGATTAAAGGGCCTGAACTGGTGCTCATGTCTTCCTGCCGTTCTTCATCAGGTGCTGATGAATTAGTCTGGGACTGGAAAGAAAGCAAGCTCTAGGCTAGAGTATTGCTGGGAGATTGGGCTCTCGCAGGACTCACTGCCATAATAATGGGAGCAAGGTTAAACAGTAGTCCTGTGCAGGACTCTAGTTAGACATTTGAAATCTCTCGTACGTAGCAGTGTCTGTGTGTCTAAGCTCTTGGCTGTGCCACTTGTTCAAAGAGTGCACACTCTAACTCACCATAGAATAGCTGCTCCAAACCCCATCCCTGTGCTCGCGGGGGCCTGCAGTTTGGAAAGCCCAGCCGTTCAGTGTATGAGATCGCTGTGAAGGATGGAGTAGTACTGCCTGTGAAAGGGAATGGAGGGAGATGTCTAACCAAGAAGATAATGGGAAAATGCAGCTGTGTTCTTGATAGGAAAAAGCCTTCACATGTCCCGATCATAATGGAGCTCTATCCCCCATATGCCACATTCAGAGTTCACAGAACCAAAATTCAGTGAGAGTTTCTGCCTTTCATGGTTGGGAGCAAAACCTAAATCTAAAGCGTGTCCACTGCTGTCTTCCCAAAACAACCAGCATTGAATAATGCCTTCAATGCCTAAATCTGTTTCATTGCTACCAGACTGAGTATAGGGGGAATGAAGCCTTAAGGGGCTGGGAATTGGAACTTCCTCTCCCTGCTCCTATGACTAGTTCCAAAGGGGAGCTGTGATAGTCTAGTTCAACAAGACAAACAAGGAATCTGCTGGCACTTTTAAAAACTAATAAATTTGTCTGTCGCATTAGAAAACGCTTGAAGAACTTAGTTCCCCATCTTCAAGCGTCTGACGAAGTGGGATTTTTGTCTCATGAAAGCCCATGTGATAAATTTGTTAGTCTTAAAAGTGCCGCAGGACTCCTTGTTTGTCCTTATGAATAGTTTAATATCATTTCAGACATTTCACTAAATAAATCTTGGCCGGCCAGCGAGAAGGGCAAATTAGTTCCCAAATCAGACAATTCACATTAATATGAGGATAACTGTGTAATAGAATATAGCAAAACAGACAAATCATGGAGAATTTTAGAAGTTTTTTGGAAGATGCTTTTCTTAAATGTAACAACTGTGACCAGTGCATACCTCTCACTTTTGTTAGGGCAGGAATTACACTTCTTAACAGCTTAATGAAATACTTACTAAGCGTCTGTCATGGATTTCTTCCCTTCTCTAGATGCTGTGTATAACAAATCCTTTACATTCCTGAATTCCTTCCTCTTGATGCTAGACAGTGGTGAGATGATAGTGTGTGGAGGCCCTGTCAGGCGTTGTGGACCCCTTGTATTGGGCATAGGATAGAACAAAAGGGTCGCCACGTTAGTCTAGTTCTGCAAAACAAACAAGGAATCCAGTGGCACTTTTAAAGACAAATAAATTAGTCTTTAAAAGTGTCACAAGGCTCCTGGATTGTTTTCCATTCCAAACTAATCTTAGGTAAAGACGAGCTGGGAGACGGGAATCCCTGTCTTGGAAATGGGCTGTAGGCATGGCACTTGGGGATCGTACCCAAGGTAACCGGAAGTGACATCACTCCAGGTGACTCCCAAAAGGCATTGCATGCCAGGGGTGCGAGTACTAGAGGCTGATTTTCCTCTCGGCTGCAGTTACATCTGCACTTCCCAGTAGCCATAGCTATCCCTTCCCCCTGCAGCTGCCTCTTGCAGCCCCAGCCTTTCCCTCCCCCAAGTACCAAGAGGCCTGCTCCTTGTTCTGGGCTTTCTTGTCCTGCCTGCCCCCCGCCAGCGGACTCCATGGCAGGCAGCCTAGCCTTGCCCCCCAGGCCATACCTATTACAGCTCTCAAACCACTTGGTTATTGAAGACATTTTTTTAAATGGCTTTTACCCTTTGGTTGCTGACCCCTGACTTGGCCTGTGTGAAATTTCTCCCTCTGTAAAACTAACTTCTGCCTGTTAGTGATGCTATCAATTACTTTGTGCAAGATTGCTGCTTTAAAAAAAAAAAAAATCTAGGTACAGTATTTCCTCCGTCTTGTCTTCAAATGCCATGTGAACCCCGGCTCTTATTTCACCTCAAAGGGAAACTAGAAGGGGTAGAAATCTCTAGTTGAGAAAATGTTCAGGCTGTAAGTAGCATAGATTCCGTACCCTGCAAATCAGGTAGAATAGCACAGATTAGAGACCGTGGGACATGGCTTTATTCTACACTGTCCCAGGTTTTAAAAGGTGGCTTCTGCAGCAAGCTATCTTCGTGCTATGGCAACTTGCAGGTAAACAGAACATTTCTGTAGCTGTCATGCTTTTTGTGGGTCTCATTGCTAATATCTGATAATCCATATGGGCTGTTAGTGAACTTATTCCTCGTCATGCTGGGACTTTACTGGTTCACAGAAGGGAAACTGAGGCACAGAGAGCAGCCTTGATGAAAAGCAAGACCTATGTCATGACACAGAGTGAAGACTTTGGAGGAACCAGGAGCGAAATGCCCGAACACTGGTTAATAGAGGAGGGTGTTTTTAAGTATTAAATGAATTGTATATGGTCCTACTGTAAAAAATAGCTGAAATTGGTGATGGTTTTCTTAGTGTGTGAAATCTTCAGCGTATTGGTCAAGAGGTGGTCCCCTGCCCTGAGCCTTTCCTACTACATCTTGGCCTGTGGCTCTAAATGAGGGCCCTGGGGCTAGGATGACATACAGAGCTGGCAAACGGGCCAGAGGTTCTTCCCCCCCATCTTTGGTTGAGTGTAGAGAGCACAAACTGTTCTTAGGTAGGAGATGGTCCTGAATTTGCACCCCTGACATCCTCTCTCTCTCTCTGGAAGCCTTTTATAAAATAGGGGAAAGAAAGCTCCAGGCTTTAAAGGGAAGTCCATGCTGTGGAGTGGTGATCCACTAGCTTAAAGAAGACCCACAGCAAGGGGTCAGGGTATTTCTAAGGGCTGGTCTATATTACAGACCTACTGAAAAATCCACACTCCTGAGCCCCATAGTTTAGCTGGGCCCTAATCCTTTTGTAGGTACCTCCTGCCACCATAGCGACTGAGGTTGTTATTAAGCTGACTGGAGAGCTCTGACCAGATACAGCAGTGCAGCCGATGAAAATTTCCAGAGTAGAGCTGCCCTAAGAGACCTTACCCGCCATAGGGCAGGCAACTTCCAGGGGTCAGGGCTGTGCAGAAACCACGCTGTGGAGCGAAGAGATTTTTCCAAACCCATTCATCTACGTGCTATATTTCTCAGGGTGACTAACGTCTGTGTATGTGGAACAGATGCCAGCCTGTACCTCAAGCCTGGCAGCTGTCAAAGCCAGGAATATGTCTCTCTGTGACTGCAACACATTGATCCCTACAACCATGGTCAAGGCAGGTTGTGAAGGGCTGCAGGAGGTAAAAACATCTCTGGAAACTACTCTCTGAAGTGTAAAACCAATAAAAGTGCGTGAGAAATTTCCCCCTACAAACTGTTGGTGCCATTTTGAGCGTGTGCCTTGGGGTTTTTACATCATGGCATTATGTGATCTCTAACTTTTTAGAGCGTGTGGTTTTACTTGCTCCTAGAGAGCCTCTTCACTTCAGAATTCTCTGGATGCCGCTAAGGTGCAAATTGCCGCTCAGGTGTGACACTGGGTGCAGGCACACGGCAGCTTTGGTAAACGGGTCGTCTCTCACGAGGACATTGCATTGAACGTGCTGAAAATGCACCAGTATCGCTGTGGCAGCTTCTGCTTCCAATACTTCGCATTTACATTGTATGTACCTAGCTCCCGCTGGCAGCGGCTCACACATGCCCAAGAAGCGAACGCAGCATCCTATCCCCCGTTTACAGATGAAGAAATGTGCGGCAACAGGTAAAATAAGGCACCCAAAGCCACTCAAGTCAACGGCACATCATTTCTTGCTTCATGCTCCTCTGCTTAAATCGGTCGTACCCTTCCGTGCCTGGAGAGCACAGCCTCTGGGAACGATGGATGCAAGACTGGGAGTTGTCCTGCATTTATGCTGAGTGGCTGATGCCAAGACCCTTGTTAAACAGTCATGGGCCCTAGTATCTCACACACGAGGTGCTGCACAAACGGGTCCAGGGAAAGCAAAAGCCATCGCGCCCAGGCCTGGAGCAGCATGAACAGAGCCGGCCAGCAACAGGGCCCCGCACTGGTGCCAGCCCTTCTGCCTTGCTTGCGGCTGCTGGATGGCCCCATGGCCACGGTGGTGAAGTTCACACTGTTGCCGGGGGCTAAGGTGGGCGGGCTCTGGCCCACTCAGGCCCACCTGAGGGTACACCCCTGTGCACAAGGCAATGTGAAAGTCCCCTTTGTTTAATTGCTTGTATTACAAGCCCATAGGTCCCAGTTAAAATTGGACTCACAAGTCCTGTGCAAAAGGCGAAACTTTTTGCCCCAAAGATCATCGCTCCACAGGGCAATTCTGATGTGGTTCCTTGAGTTCCTGGCTGGCCTCTACCTCCCCACCGCATGGAACAGTACAGAAAATTAAAGCAGTGGGGTGGTAAATGCGCTTAGTCCCATGAGGAAAGCCGAGGCTGGGAAGCACAGCCTGCGTGACAGCATTAACAAATATTTTGAAGTCATTTTGCCAACAGTCCTCCCGGCGAATTTGGTGAATTAGTTTAATTTGGGCTTCAGCCATTTTAGAAGATGTGTGGCAGCTGCTTAGAGGCAGGAGCAGCAAATGGTCGAAAAGGATCTGGTGCGATTTGCTGTAGGGCCGCTCGATGGCAGCATTGACATTTAGCAAGGCAGGAAAAGCCAGAGCAAGGGCTCTTTGACACCTAACAGGAGCCTTTTGCGGGGTGTTGAGGGAGCGTGGCTGCAGGTCGAGACACAGCCAGGGGAAGCCGTGTCGGCACGAGAGGCTGGCTGGAGCATTTGTGCTGTTGCTGAAATGCTGGCGAGAACCCAAGCTGTGTTTTTTGGGTGGAAGGGGGTTAAGCAATCCCATTAAGGAGACACCTCAGCAGGCATGTCAATTTCCCTTAAAATCACCGGATTGTCTCAGAAGCCATGAGGATTTCCTTCTTTCTTAAATGAATTTTGGGGTCTCTTGCAGACCATGAGCATGGCATGTGGGGCCAGCTAGCCCCCCATTCTCCTGTCTTCCGACAGTGGCCAATGCCAGGTGCTTCAGAAGGAATGAACAGACCTGGTAATCAAGAGATCCAGCCCCTTTCTTTGTCTTTTGGCGTTCAAGCCATTGGGGCGGGGGTGAGACATACGTTCCTGCTTTTCTAGGCAAGCATGCAGGGGCTAAAGTAAGGGGGAAAACGCACCGGAACACAGTTCCGGGGCCCACGAATATGAGGGGCCAGAGTTCTGGGGTCCCTAAAAATAGAAAAATCCGGAGGAATGTATGTTCCGCCCGCCCCTGGCTGCTTGCAAGTCCTACGGCTGTGCTGTAGCTGAAGAGTCTTCGGCCTGAGATTGTGTCTATGCCACCTCTGGCTCTGCACCTGATATGAAATCGCCGCGTTCTACATCAGTGGACAGGGGTTTTCCACCAATCAATTAACGCAGCTCGCTGAGAGCGGGTATGTCACTCCGTGGACAGACAAATCTTCCATCAGAACACACACGGCGTCCTGGGGCACTCTGAAAGACTAAGGATATGTACACACAGTGAGATGTGTCCCGCAATAAAATTGTTGCAGGACAAGCCAATGTTATACCAGAGCACCCCTTAGAGCGAAAAGGAGCATTCACACGCTCCTTTGAATTTTCGCAATAAGGTGTCGTGCATGGTGGGAACCTAACCCACCATGCACGGTGGCTGCCAGCTGCTGGCAGTGGTGCTGTGGCTGAGCCCCGCCGCCCCCAGGGCTCCAGCCGGTGTCAGCTGAGCCCCCGGGGCCATGAGGATCAGCCGGTGT
>ML685900.1:3289299-3310846 GCA_007922175.1 Pelusios castaneus | reverse complement strand
GGCCATGAGGATCAGCCGGTGTCAGCTGAGCCCCCGGGGCCATGAGGCTCAGCCGCGGCAGCTGAGCCCTGCTCTGGTGGCTGAAGCCCCACTGCCCACTTGCCTCTCAGTACCCCCCCTGCCCATGAAGGGCCAAGTTACCCTGGCTCAGCACCCTCTCCCCACCCAGTACTTCCCTGCTACCACTCCAGTCCCACACCAGCTCTAATGGAGGGGGCCCTCTCTCCCCACACCTGGGGGCGGCACCAGGATCGCCCTTCACAACATGGGAGGGACGCAGGATGCCCTATGCAGCTTGTGACCTCGGGCTGCGTACGTCGCTCTGAACGCGTGCCGTCCATTGCGGGGACTCCCCCAGCGAGGCCAGGGCTGGGCACTTGGCAGGGATGCAGGTGGAGCTGAACGGCCTGCAGAGCCGCGTTGGTGCCGTGCAGGAGAAAGGTGCTGGTCGTGCTAATGCTGGACGACGAAGAGCTCTCATTAACCCTGCAAGAGCGCTGGGCTTAGGTCAGCGGGGCTGGTGCTTGGGGGAGTTGCCTGGCCTGGCCCAGCACTCTGGGGCTGGGGCCACCCAAGGCTGGAGTTTCCTTGGGGTGCTGGCTGGCAGCCTTGGGGGGACCATGGCCTGAGACGCAGGCCAGCTATGGAGACAGGGTTCCTCTGGTCCTGCAGAGGTCTGGACAGGATCCGGCAGGGCGGGGCCCAAATGGGCATTTCAGGTGAAATCTAAAGCCCCTTTCATCCAGGCCTGGGCTGACGTACGCTCCCCACACACTAGCCCTTTCCATGGCCATGTCTCACTATAACACACCCACACATGTGTTTTCCCCAGGAACTGAAACGGGGGGGGGTGGGGGGGGGATTTATGGCAGGAGAGGGGATGAGGGCCAATGAGGCGTGAGCTTCTGGGGGTGAAGAGGGGCTATATGGCACCATAGTTAAAAAAACTGAAAAGTGGTTCATAAATGACCATTTTATTAGATTATCACACAAAGCTGGCTATTCAATCCTTCTGTGACGCACTATATTTATAGCCTTCTAGATTTTGTGTTATAATTTTGCACAACTTCGTTAATGAACTTCCCCAATGCAGTGCGGTCATCTTCGGTGGCCTTTCGTGTGTCTGGTATTTCCAGCCCATCAATTGCTTTGCTCATTAATTCAGTCACATGATTAGGCACAAGGCGACTGGTTTATTTTTTTCAGAACACAAAATGCTCTTCAGTGACGAGAAAGCACGTTTGATGGCCTTTGGGCAGATCCACTACGGCCAGTCTAACATCTTACGTAAAAATTAATTAAAACATGAACATTTTTTAGTACAGCAAATATCCAAGCTAACGCCCTTGCAAGGTGGTGATAAAGTGAGATAATGCCCTTGGCAAATAAAGCAGTTTAAAAATCTTGGCCTACAAGGAACTATTTATCTAAGGTTCCCAGTCACAAATCGGGGGGGCTGTTAGGGAAATCCCACGACTCTTGTGGCCTCGCTCCCCAGATTACAAGCGCAGTAGAGGACGCAAGTAACAGCTGCTGGAGGCAAATCTGACATGAAAGGCACATTTGTAGCCTGTCTTCGTGGTCCCTTTCATCTGCTCCTAACACAGCCTGGCCCAGGGTGGAGCCCAGCTCAGGCGAAATCAAGGGGTGACCAGCCAGGGAACCTAGGAGGGTGAGGAACATGTGTACGGGACGCTGGCGGTTTCCAGCGGCCAGGCCCAACAGCGACACACTAAACCGCTCAGCGCTGGCAGAGCAGCTCAAGACATGTCACCCCGGAACTGAACCTGGCCCTCAGCAGCAGGATGGTGCCCGTTCAAAGCTGTCTCTGGGTTCGTCCCTGTGGTGAGTTTCATCGCTGGCCAGGAGATGGCAGGCCTCCTGAGCTTGGCCGAGCCGACGGCGCCTTGAACATAGCCCAGACTTTGGGAGTGTCCCTGATGCTGGGCTGGGTGGATTTATCCACGGCAGGGGGTGACGGTGGGGCCAGGGGGGCTGGGACCATTTTATAATGGAGCTGCTCAAAGCAACTGGGCCAAACTGTGGCTTTTCTTCAGGAAAGGGACCTCCTGGCGCGCTCTACGTCACCACCCCAAACGCCATCTACCAACCTCCCGTGGGGAGTTTGGAACATCTGCCTTGCAGTGGGGCGGTGGTACTAGGGGCTTCTACCCCCTCAAGCAGTATCTGCTGGGGTCCAGGGCTTCTGCCCCATAGGGGCGTGCCTGTTGGGGCTTCAGCCCTGCAGGAAGGGGGGGGCATCTCTTGGGGTTTCCGCCTTTGGGAGCTGCCAAAGCCCTACCACTGGGTTGAAGCCCAGAGGCCAGGCAGACACAATTTGGCTCTCCAGCATCTGAAGATGGTTGGGTGCGGCCCAGGGGCTCAGTAAGTTTGGCCACCCTGCTGTACAGAATGGCTACCACATTGCCCCCCGACCCCCAGCTCCAGCACCTATGGTTGGGACAGCTCCTCCATCTCTCCTCCGCTCAGCATCATGGCTGTCCTGCTAGCCACTCATTGCTGTCGATCACGGCGCTGCTTCCCCAGCGCTCTGACAGGTGCATGCTCTGTCCTCGCCGTCGCTCCGCTCCCTTAGCAATGACCCACTCCTTCGCTGTGGCGCCTTCCTTCCCCTTCTAGCTCGGGGCTGAGAGACATGTCCTGCTCTCCCCAGCCCCTTACCTGGTAACCAGCGAGATCGTGGGTGGATTTCAGCTTAAGGGCAAACCCACAAGAAAGCTCCCCCCCCCCCCAAGGATCTAATCACTTCTGCTGTATCCGTCTTGGTAGCCATCTCTGCTCCCCTCTGAACCCGCGTTAAGCCCTTATTCAGTGCCAGGCCTTCTCCAGCGCATTGCATACGTGGGAGCCGGGGCAGTAGCGTGATCTCTTTTTTCCCCACGTAAGGAAAAGGCGGCGCAGCGAGATGGATTGACTTGGCTAAGGTCACCCAGCTATGCCGAGAGCAAGCCGGCGTCCTGATAGCCAGCGTCCTGCTCTAGCCAGTAGACGGCGTTACCCTGCAGGTTGACCGTCACGCTTGTTGTAACACCCCTCAAAGTGCTTTAACACAAGCAGTGGAGGGGCCATGATCTTGTACCGACTCAGCCAGGAAGGCAGGATCCCTCGCCCAGCGGCAGCAACAGCTCACACAGCAGCTGGCTCCATGGGGTGGTGGGGTGGGGGGGCCCTGCCCTGGCAGTGTCCACCACAGTTTAGGGTCTATCAAGGACTGTGGAGGAACTCGTGTGGGTGACAATGTGCCAGGCGCTGCTGCCCACCAGAGATTCCTGAAGCTACCCGCAATGAGCCACGCAGTGCAACATGCCGGTGCTGCAGATTCCCGCAGAGTGCAGGAAAGGTGCTGTGGTCTAGCAAAGGATGCCCCTTGCCCAGCCCTGTGCCCCCCTCAAGCCTTGTGCAGCATTTATCGAGCAGGTGGCGCTGTCCACTGAAAACCACGCAGGGTCCACAAGGGGCACCTGCCCTATCGCGCCCACCCGGGGGCTGGCCTGGGCTCAGCCAAGCCCACCCCAAATATGCATTTGTCCCCCCCCCATGGGAACCCCATAGTTTGGGGACTGCTACCCTAGAAGAACCACACTCCCCCTGCGCTGCCCCTCCCGTGTGGCATGTGGACCAGCTAGCGATGAAGATGTTTGCTACAGCTGCGGCATGCTTGTATGCTGAGGGCCCAGGTGTGATCTTGCTCAGCGTTACAAATCCACATATTGGGGAAGAATACGTGTTAAACCCACTCATGCCATCACTGAACAGGTTTCCGTAGGGCCGTTAGCCCACTGGTGCGGCTGCATGCCCCCCTAGCGAACGTCCACACTGTGATCGCAGCACTGAGCCGGATGCCAGCTAGCTTTGATCTACCTGGCTCGTGGACCGTGAGTGTGGACGCTGCAACTGCACAGGGTTTAGTGGCAAAGCCGCCACGTACTTCCCCACGGCTCCAGGTCAGCCTGTACCCGCACCAGTGAGAGCGAAACAAGCTGGGCGTGTGCCGCACTCACACCCCTCCCAGCCCCATTACAGGGGAGACGTGGCTTTCGTTAGCAGACAGATGTAACAGAGACGTTAGCTGCCGTGTCCCTGAGTAGATACAGCCACGAGCCTTGTGCAAATCCAGAACAGCAGCTAGGGAGGTACCCATCAGGAAGCGGGGGTATCTTGGGCAGAGCCAAAACATTGCAATGCCAAGGTCATAGGTCAAATTGCAGGTCGTAAGGCAAAGCTCCAGTGCCACAGATCAAAGGTCAGCCCAAGGAAAAATAACCGTTCCACTGCGACAGCACTAACATTCACTGGCTGAGCTGACCACACAGGAGTCCCACCTGCTAAAAAATTACTCCAGGTGATTTTTTTTTAAAAAAAACCTTTTATTTAGAAACTCTAATAGTCCTAAAGCCTACGATATTTGTCTGTACAGCTCCCACCAGGGCAAAAAGCAACCTTGGAATGTTTCCGTACACAGGCAATGTTCTCGATATACCGCTGTCCATCATGTACACTATAAATAGACACCGAACCCAGATATACATCACAGTCGTATGTATCGAGCGTGCACGTGTGTACGTTCCTTTAGACAGAGCGCTCACTGACGGAGGCCTCTAGATTCTGCAGGGAGAGACAGAGAGGGTGGGATCTGCCCTGGACAAAACTGCGCACCCGCTGTCTCCATCGGAAGTGGGGCCTGTTTGCACCCAGAACTGGGGCGACGTGGGCACGGAACATGCAGAGTTTGGTTGGGGAGGGAGTTTGCCAATTTCCATCCCCTTTTCTTTCCCACCCGTTGCCCCCCCAAATAAACACCTTAAATAAAAGGTCACAGTAGCTAAGTAAAACACATGCTTCTCTGGACCTGCATCCTAGCAGTCCATCTGCCCGGCCATCTAGATTCAAACTCAACAGTCCTGGCTTCCCACCCTTGTCCCCTTTCCACCTTGAAAAGAAGGTGGGCACAAGCCAAAAGTAAGTGGCGAGGTTGGCTTTTTTTTTCTGGCTTTCCCCTTTCCTGTTTGTTTGCTAACCTAGGGAATGTAGAGCTTTGGAGTAAATGAAACTGGCCCCGTTCCAAAACACATTAAAAAGGCGCTGCATTGGGGGAATGGGCGGGCTTTGAGGTAGTCGAAATGCTTTTCTTTCAATAGATGGCACCCAGGAGCACCATTGTTTCTCTGTGCGTGTTCGAGGCATGCACACACATCCCAGCACATGTCACTGTATGTACCTTTCTGCCCATGCAGCTGGGCTCATGCAGTGGATGTGCAGGGACATGCCTATTGTATGCTACTGTGTGTTGAGACCTGTACATGCCTACAAGCCATGCCTGAGCCTGAGTGACTGCACAGGCCAGCGCCTGTCGCCACGGATCTGCGTAGGGTCACATCTGTGTACCCGTGTCTGCACGTATGTAGTCGCGGCGTTGCATGTATAAAGTGTGAGAGTGCTTGGGCATGTATGTACCAGCATCTGGGTCTATTGTTTTTTTTCCAAGGACATGAAATGTGCTGGATTAGCAACTGGGGCCCATGGGCCTTTCAAAGTCAGACTTTCCTGGTGTGGGATGAGGGCACTGGGGTGAACCCAACAGCTGACTCCCTTTTCCTTCTAACTAGAACAGAACGAACGCCCCCTCCCTCTTGCCCCAGCTGCAGCCAGTCCGGAGCGGGACAGAGTAGACAATGCAGCAGGCCTGAGACCAAGGAGCACGGCTGCAGAAATCCTGCTCCGACTAGCTTGCGGGGAGAGAAAGTTAGCGCCCGTTGCTTGGGTTAGACAAGGAAAGGTCGCCCACCAGTGGCCCCAGGGCAGGCCCGGGAGTGGTTCCCTGTCAGGCAGCTCCCAAGAGCCTAGCGACATGGGCCCTGGTGCTGACAGATAAAGACCCAGGGTGGAGATAGCACTACGAAGCTGGCCCCAAACCCAGCAAGGGGGAGCCATGTCTTCCAGGGCCAGTCCCAGGGAACAATTGCCAGGGGGAATTGAAGAGTCAGGCTAGCTGATCAGCTTCCCAGCAGCAGGGCATGCTAGCTGCCCAGGGTGCCTGCCAAGTGATGGGAGGACGTGTCTCTGGCTGGAGAGACAATGGGGTGCCCCACAGGTGCTGGCGTTGGAAGGGACTTGCCCAGGAGGTTGAGGCCATTAACGTGGGGGTGCTACAGCCTATAGCGACTGCCCAGGAGGCTGCGCTGGCTGGACTGAACTGAGTTTGTTTTGATATCTGCAATCCACTCCTTCCACGCCGGCCGCCCTTCCCCATAGGAAGGAGAAATCCCGGAGGAATTCACACCGGGTGCCTTCCTCGGTCAGGGACTTACACACAAAGGGAAGTGAGCATGATGCAGGGGCACCGGGGAGCCAGGTCTGGGCTGGGAAGAAAGCTGCGGTGCGTGGTGGCATTAACACACCCACGCCAGCGCCCGGTGCCCCAGCCCATCGAGGAGGCCCCCCACACCAGGCAGGACTTCTCCTTGAGTGAGCCTGCTTCAGCAGCTGAACGCGCAGGCTGCAGCAACCCAGCTCTGCTCATTTGATGCCCCTGCCGAGACGAATGCCCATCTTTGCTCCTTCCCCAGACCCCGGCCCGCAAGGTGCTGGTGAGAACCCTCATGCAGGCCCACAAACCCACTTCAGCTGAGGAACCAGCCACTAAAGAGAAAACCAGGACCAGCAAACATCTGGGCCTCATTCCCCCACTTCTCCCCCCGACTCCCCTAAGGCCCAGGGGCCAAGCAGTCCCAGGGGCGTTTCCCCAAGACGATCCCCGTTCTTTCCTCTCCTTTTTGAGCGATCTCCAACCCTGCTGGAGATAAACACACACACAATACAGTACAAAAAGACCCCAGTAGAAACCTTCCCTCCTCACCACACAGTCCCTCTCCTTGTGTCCCCACAAGGGAAGGCTCTGGAGTAGCCTCCCAACAATTTGCTGCCTTCATCTGGTTCTAGGTTCTTTCCCCGTCGCCCGCTCCAGGGCAAGGCGCTGGCTGCTGCAACCTTTCCCGCCGCAGCTGCTCAGGGAGGCCACGCTAGAGGATGTGGAGCTTCCTGGAGCAGGTTAAGTTACTGTGGACCAGGGTCCACATTTGGAGCAGCTCTAGGGGTAGCAGTTTGTGGACTACCATCATGCTCCGGAAGAAACACGGCTCCTTGTTCATCTTGCTGTTCTTGTTCTTCACGATGCCGAAGGTCTTAAAGCCCTCGTGTCTGATGGGCGCCACCTTGAGGACCTCCAGGCACATCCCCAGGAAGACATCGTCAATGGGGTACAGCTCTAAGGTCTCCGAGATCTTGTGGAGCTTTATGGCCAGAGGCCCGTCCATGAGGAAACCTCCACCGCCCGCATAGGGTGGGTATATGCTTTTGTTATAGAGAGCACTGGGGATGTAGTACTTGTTCTCCTTCCTCCGGATTGGCCTGGCCTTGTACAGGACATCCCCCACAAATAGATCTCCTTCCTTCTTGTTGTCCAGGAACTCCAGGATATTGCTGGGGCTGACGAAGACATCATCATCTCCTTTGAAGATGTATTGAACACTGTCACAGTAAATGTTGAGCCACTTCAGGAAATGGACCTCTTTGAGGGTGAGGTTGAAGAAGCTGTCCAAGAAATCCCATTGCAGGATATCCCTGTAGATGTGGTTCTCATAATCCAACAGCTTTTGGTAGTTGGCCTTTTCCTCCTCTTTGGAGGCTGTGCCCAACAGGAAGAGTGTCTTGATCTTCTTCCCGTCCACCTCCTTCTCCTGGCCCCACGTCCGTCGGATGGCTTCCCGCCGGTCGTGCTGCGTGATGATGGACTTGACCACAATCAGCAGGTGGATGTCACCGCTGCACTTCTCCGGGTGGTTGATCAGCATGGGAAAATACCTGCAATGCCGATAAAGCAGGAACTGCCGAAAATTTGGCTCCAACCCCTTGAACCAGTCCATCTTGGTGATGTTCTGATTGGCCGTGCAGTTGACAGTTGTGACGTCCCAGGATTTCACCTGTTTCTCAGTGACCGCCTCCAGCTGGACATTCTCCTTCTTGCTCTTCCAGAAGCTGATTTTCTTGGAGAAGGTGCCATCTCTCTTCTGAGCTTTCAAGGGCTCTTGGGAGACTTCTTTCTGGTTCTGGCCCTGCATGAAATGGCTCGGCGTCATCCCCCTCTGCAGCACCGTCACCGTGATCACCACCACAAAGGACAGGCAGATGCTTTTGTAGATTGTCTTCTTCCTAAAGAGACAAGATGTATGGTTACGGCAAAGATGCTGTTAGCTGGGGTGGAATCTCAGGGTCCAGACCTCTGTGTGCATAAAAATATTTTATTCTTAGAATCAAAGAGATGATAGTTCCAATGAAAATCCAGACAATGTTTTTACATAAAAAAAGGAAGTTGAGAAAAAAAATAGAGAAAGGTTAAACGGGGAGAAGGTGACAGATGTGTAAAGCCAACTGAAGTTTTTTTAATCTATTTATTTAAGGTGTAACAGTTTGACAATTCCTCACCATGTAAATATCAGAAACAAAATGTCAAACGTTACAACAGTGAAGGCAGAAAGTTTTCTTGCTGAAAAGTAGGGCGTCATCAAAAACAATTTTTTTTTGTACTTTCAAGTCCAATGACCACCATACAATTTTCCACCAAACATGGCAAAATAAATGTTCATTTCTAATTGCCTTAAAATGTAGTTTTGTTTCCGGTTTTTGGGGTGGAGAAAAAACAATTCGGAACAATATTTTATGCCAAAATAAAAATTCTAAAAGTCAAATTCCATTCCCACTTAATATGTTCTTTAGGCTTTTTTTTTAAAGAAAAGAAAAAGAAAAAAAAAACCCAAGGCCACCCTTACCCCAGATTTTAAGCTGAAATGAAAAGAAAATGGTCACTTCGTTTTAAAATGTCAATCCAAACAATTATTTTCGGTTTGAAACAGTTCTCAGTTCCCTGTGGGGAAAGAAGTGGAACTTTTCAACCTAAACTTGTGAACCAGAATTTTTCCTGGGAAAAAATGTGGGTTTTCTGCCCAGCTGCAGAGACACATGGTTTATTTTCTCCTCCATCAGGAGGGTAGAAAAATGTCCTATTTCATTATTTGAATGGCTCTCAGCAAACACTGGTTTCCAAACTTTGGGGGCTGATATTTCTCAGTCTTCAGAAACTTCAAGTTCAGCATTCCCAAAACTCTGAATTTTAAACCCTCACGTGCGCCTTGTCATTTCTCCAGGACATAACTGTCGGAAGCACTATAGAACCTGCCATCGGCAGCTGCCCATCCATCTCCTACTCACTTGACACCGTCAGAAATGGGGGGAGCTACCAGCAATCTGACAAGTGCCCCGGATCCAACGGGTAGAACATTCCCTGTGATTACTCAGAGAAGGACATTTTCTGTTCTGTCCCTGGGGCGGAGGGAGGTAGGGAATTGCTGATTCCATTTGTATCTGCTTTAGGTAGGACACGCTGGAAATTTGCTACTCCTGGATAGGCAAAAAGATACCTCCTTTCCTCGCCCACCAACCCCGCTTCCCAGTGGCTGCTGCCCTGGAGCACCTAGGGCTGAGGATGGGACTCAACTGCTGTTGTCTGTGTTGCTCCATGGCTCCCAAACCTGTTTTGGCCCAGCTACTCCTGCCCTCACCTTGGCCCCAATTCTCCGACTGCCCCATTGTCACATTGGCCCTATTTCATCTCCCCACAATGAGCAGGACCCCATCACATTCTCCAAACAGAGGCGGCTTCTGAGCTGCCAGCGACACCCGCTTGCCTGGAGGATGGGATGGGGAAGAGACGTAGTTGGGGCTGTTGATTTCATCGAGTTCGGCAAAGAGACAGCGGGCTGGGCTGATGGGATTCTCCAGGAAGAGGGCTGTCATTCTGGGAAGCATTTGCCACCCAGAATGTGTCTGCTATGGCCTGTAACCTCCTCCAGATCACACCAGCCCGTTATTCTTCCCAAGGAAAGATCAACGAGATTCCCCCTCAAACGCCTTTCCCTCCTCCCACACCGAGGTTCTCACCTGCTCTCCATCAGACTTCTTTTCCTCCCCCCAAGAGCCACTGACATCTCTCCCTTTTCCTTTCCTCTCATCTTCTTCAGCCTCCTGCTTGCCACCAAAGCCCATCTCGTCTTCCATGTCCCACCAGAAGCTCTCAGCTTCTCGCCAACATCGCTAAGTTCATCTACCACCCCTCTACAGATCCTGCGTCAGGACCCTCTCCTCCAGAGCCACCCTGCATCTCACACCTTCCATCCTCCCCACTGTCCTTGTCCTATGTTCTCCTTCTCTTTGAAATCGCTTTTTCTACTGGCTGTTCCACTGGCCATGTCTCTGAAACCTCTCAGGTTCTCTTCCTCCTCTAGTCCTTGCACCACCCACTCTTCTGGCAGGTCTGCCTTTACTTTCCCACTTACGGGGGGGTGGAGGGTGGTTCCTGACAGGCTCTGTCCAGGCCACGTCTCTGCACCCTCTTCTCTGGTCAGGTATTTCCTCAGCCGTTCCTGCACTGACCTTCCCTGGATTTACCTCTGCACCCCGACTTGCCTTCCGTCTGCCCCGCCTTTCAGCCTGCGACTCTCTCCTCTCAGACATCTTGCTGTCCAAATTTAATCTAGCTGTGACGCTGCTCAGTTTGGGGGATTATTTATGATTGTTTTCTCATATTAACAACATTTCACATTTGTAATAATACATACGTGGTATGCCGTGTTTGATATTAACAGAAAGGTTGTAATTGGCTGGGAATGATTATATGGTTTATGTGTAGGAATTAGATCTGTAGTAGAAGTTGGGAATATATTTGTTATATCTATATTTCGACCTGTGTGATTCTGGCTAGCTCCCCAGACGGGATGTCTACGGCCATTGTCTCCTTAATGGCCCATTAAGGAAGCTCCCAGGTACGATGGCCCAGGGAGAAACCTGTTGAGCCACTAGGACTTGACCATGTGACACAACTCCATTTTGATGGGAAAGAACCGAACACAGCATGGAAAAGGCCAGAGGGGATAAAAGGCAGCCCTGACTCCATCTGGTCTCTAGTCCCCAGTCTACGGCCAACACCCATCTCTGGACCTATTCCTCTGCGACTGGACAAAGGATTGAGGCCCACCCAGGTGCTGGGTGTTTACCAGAGGAACAAACCTGCAAACTCCAGAGGAACAAGCCTGCAAACTGCTTTACATGAACTTTAAATCATTTGTATGTATGTGATTCACTTTGACCCTTTAACATCTCTCATATTTTGCTTCTTTTCATTTTGTATTAAACCTTTAGTTGTAGTTACTAAAGGATTGGCTATCCGTGTGGTATTTCGGGTGAGATCCAAGCCTATATTGTTCTGTGTGATGTGGCTGGCCCTTTGGGGTCAGGAAAACCTATTTCTTTAAGGGACCGTGCGGCTAGGTGGGAACCAGAAGAGCTGGAGTGCAATAAAGGGGCTGTTTCTATTTTGGGCAGATTTCTTGGGGACAGGTGTGGGGAACCAGAAGCCTGGCTGTGACAGATGGGGACACTGGTTTAAGTACCACCCATCAGTGTCTGGGGAGTTTGGCTCCCGGTTTTGCAGCTTGCCCTGATTTTTGCATGTCCAGGAGGTTATCCCAGGAGGCCCTGGTTACACTAGCTAAAACGGAGCGTCTGATCTTCCCTTCCAAAGCTCCCTCCATTCTCTGTCGCTCCTCAACCCACCAATGTCTTCCCTAATGCAGGCTCATAACCCAGGGGCCACCTTTCTCCTCTCTGCCTTTCCTGCTCCACTCACCCAGGCCATGGCCCAATCTGGATGCTTCTTCCTCCCCCACGCTCCCAAGGTCGGATTTTCCCTTCCTGTCCACATGGACAAAACTCTCATCCAAGTGCTTCACCATCTCCTGCCTCGAGTTTCCAGGTCTTACGACACTCGCATCACTGTCATCTCCTTTTCATATCAAACACTACCCTTTGGACCCTCTTCTTGGCCTATCAGTTTGACTTCGCTCCTCCCTGCTCCTTCAAATCCCTGCCCAACATGTCCCACCTTCAGGGCTCTTAATCACCATGTGCTAGTTACATTTTGCAGCTCTGGGGTGCTGCAAAAGCCGTGCTGGAGAAGCATGGTCTTCCCATCTTGTACCAGTCTGTTTTTCCATCCCTCTCGTGCTACAACACCCTCCCTGCAGCTGACACCACATTCCATTACGAGCCTGGTTTTTATCCCAGGATTTTGCATAGCAAAATTGGTTTGCCCTGAGAATGGGCAGGTTCGTGAAGGAGGTGAGGGAGAACGTTCCTGCAGGGAAAAATGGATCAAATTCTATCTGGGTAAGAGAACCTTTTAAAAAATGACCCCCCGACTGGAGATGCTGGCTTGGTGCGAAGGTCCTTTCGGTCTCCGCAGCAGCTTGCTAAGATCCCCCGGCTGTTGTGTACAGAGTTAAATCTCCTTGGAAACCCATGTGCCATCCATGTTTGAAGGAAACCGTGATTAAACAAAACAATTAGCCACTGTATCTAAATGAAACGGTTACTAGATGAAATCCTAGATGGTTGTATACTCTCTTACCCTGCCAGGGGATTCTGCGGGCCCTCCGTTCTATCCTCCCCACACCAGAGTCCTCCAAAATCACGCACACACTATGTTCCCTCTAAGGTTTGGCAGCTTGTGTGCAAAATTTTCAAGCCGTGTGCAAAACTTTTTCTGAATAAAATTTTTGTGTAAACTCACATGACAGAAATTATAGGCATTAATTGAAGTTAAAGTGATTGTAAATAGAATTAATTAATTGGGTTTAATTAATTGAATTTGAATGAATTTTTATTTGAAATTTAATTTTTAGAAAGGCTTTTATTTAAAATTAATTTTTTAAAAGAAAGAAAGAAAGAAAGAAAGAAAGAAAGAAAGAAAGAAAGAAAGAAAAGTTGAGGCCACTGGTGGGGGGGGACCCAACCGTGGCCCCGGGAGGTCGCCGGAGGGGCAGAGCAGACCCCGGCCCCGGAGGCCAATCCTGGACCCGTGCCGGGAGGCCGAGGCCGTTGGCAGAGCGGAGCCAGCCCCGGGCCCGGGCCGGGAAGTCGAGGCAGCCAGCAGGTAGGAGCCTGGGAGCCCGCCCCAGCCACAGCCACCCCAGTGCCCCGGCCGCGTGGGGCATGCAGAGCCATGCACCTGCCCCGGCCCTGAGCCTGCCTGCTCCACCCTGGGGGCGGGGAGGGCCAGCCCAGAGGCTGGGCGCAGGCCGGGTCTGCCGCGGCAAAGCCGCAGCCCTGGGGGTCTGGAGGGGGCGGCAGGGGCTGCCGGGCTGAGCGGGGGTCCCTCAGCGCTGTGCGGGGGGTGCAACGGCTGTTGTGTGGCCGTGCACCCGCACAGCTTAGAGGGAACATAGCACACCAGTGCTTTTGTGTACCCTCCGTTCCTCCTCACTCCCATGCCAAGATCCCCCATTCTCTTCTCCCAGCTGTGGTGTCTGCGCCCCCATTACCTCTCCTCTGTGCTAAACAGGGACCTCATGTGTCTCATATTTTTCCCGTTTTTCTGATTTTCCCCAAAATCAATAGGATTCCGGCCCTGGAGACCTAGAACGTTCCCGGAAATTCTGGAATGCACCAGATGTGCCGTTCAGAAGTTACTAATATATGCAAACAGAGAAGAGCCACCTAGAGGCGTGTGAGGCCTTTTCAAACTCAGCCAATGAGCATTTTGCCCCCTGGTGTCCTGTTATGCTTCAATCTGGGAGTTCCCAAAGTTTTTGGCTCGAGGGCCACAAATACGATTTTACAGCCCTGAAGCCACCCGTCTCTGCCAGCAGCCGCCCTTCCCCACTGCAGCCAGAGGGAAGGAGTTCAGTGAGGAAGATCTCTGGTCCCCCTGGCTGCACCAGGCAAACTATGTGCTCCACCTGGGTCCCCAGGCAGTGGCTCTGGTCCGCAGCCAGGGGGAGAGGAACTGCAGGCCACTCTGAAAGACCCCACGGGCCACTTTTGGGCCACAAGTTGGGAACCACTGTTTACCCTCAAATCCGAGGCTTTCATTGGCTCAAGACGCAGGGGCCTGTGGTTTGAGAGAGAGGATGCTATCAGGGTTCCACTGCGGTCTTTGCTTGTCACAATGGATTTTGTTGCAGAATCGCAACCATTTGGCTTCATAGTGAGGGTATTTCCTCACGGTTGTAGGACATAACACCCCGCAGCTATAAGAAAACGCCTTGGCTATGAAGCTTGCTCTGCCACAGCTCCACAGTTAAGAACACAAGCAGCGAAGCGTTTCTTACAGTACTAGCCACAGAAGTGTGTCTGAGGCACGTCCCACGTAAACCTTTGCGCAGGAAAAGTATTTCCGAGATTATTTCAGGGCGCAGGAGAATTCTTCTGCAAAATGTCATGGTAATTGGTCCAGCCATTTCTGATAGGGTTTGGGAGGAAGCATGAAGGGTCTGTTCCTGGGTCAGGGCCATTCTCTGTATAAATATTGGCTGGTTGAGGTAAATTCAGTATCGCCAAGCCCAAGTGTTCAAAGATTGCAAGATCTGTCACCCCACACTGGTCCCCATCAAACAATGACCACCCATATTTGATGGGGACCCTAAAAGAAAGTTTCCTGGGACCCCAATTCTGGCCTTCAAACAACACCCTCTCCCCCAGCCTCTCCAAGCTTGGCAGCAAATTCCTCCCAGACCAGGACACAACAAACAGGCACCAAGCCCTGCCCCACAACAGATGCAAAATCCACGGGCATTTCTCCACTGCTGAAATGATCAACAACACCCCTTTCAAGATCCATGGGTGCTACACGTGCCTATCAACATGTGGTGTGCCCTCATCCTGTACACGAAATGCCCTAATGCCTGCATGGGTGAAACGTGACGATCACCATGCTTGCAAATCAACTCACCAAGGAAAACGGTAACACCCTGTTGCCTGGGGGTGAACCCGCTTCCCAAAGTGGTCATTCTAGGTCTCAGCCCTCATCCTCAAAGAAAACCCACCTTCAAAAGGGTGCTTAAATTGACAACTCTGAAAAACACTAGAAATCATGGACTGGACAGATAAACCGATTTATGGCTCATTACCATGATCTGTAAACCACTAACTCTTTCCTTTTTCTGCCCTGCAGCTGCAGATGTTGACAAGCATTTCACCAGGAATGGTCCGTCAGAATATGTGCTAACTGCCTATGCTAAACAATCTGTTCCACCCTGAATTAGCTCATGATGCTCAGAGTATCTTTCCCAGATGTGAAGAAAAGCTTCGATAAATGTGGCGCAAAAGCTCGTCTAGCTCATTTCACTGCATACAAAAGTCACAAGCATGGCCTCCCAAAACCACAAGACTGGCTTAAAAAATCATGAGATGTTTTTAAAAAAAAAGAAATCAATTTGGGGTCCTTTTTCTTTGTCTGTGGGTTTGAGCCTTAGGGCGACTGACTCACTTTCAAGTTTTTTTCCACAACAATGAGCGAGAAACCTAGCTTGTTAATGAAAGCTGCGAAAGTTTGTTCTTTCGCTTCTTTTAGGAGTGGGGTGGCTAGATAGCAAATGTGAAAAATGAGGAAGGAGTGGGGGAGGTATAGCCAGCTACATAAGAAAAAACCCCAAATAGCAGGACTGTTCCCACACACAGAAGTAACATGTAGCAGAGAAGGACCAGACTATCGTGAAATTATTAAACCCCTTGGTGGACAATTACTCAGCTCATAGATGTATTGTATCGCTGGCGCCTTCTCCACTCAGCCGGAAGAGGGTGAATAAAACAATACCAAAAACCTGGTCCGTACCAGCCATCTACTGTAGAACTCATGTATCATGAACCTGCGTGGAATGCCCAGGAACTGGGTCAAATTCAGAAGTGCATCCATGTAAGGGAGTGGAACTGAAACTGAAACTGGCACCTCGCGGCAGCCCACGGAGGCCGTCTCAGTTAGAAAAGATGCATCAGTTAATTGCATCTGGTTGAGATAGTTCCGGCTGCCCTGGTTCAAAGATCTAGTGTAGATACACTTGAACTGGTTTGGAGCCACACTGAAACCGGTTTGGTTTAATTCTTAGAGGGGTGTGGCGGTGTCACTAGATGGGTGTTAGATGTCACAACCCCAGGGACACTTTTCCAACACGGAGCAGAGCCTCTTTCACACCCAGCCCCACTTCCCAATGTTAGTAGCATGCAAATTCACCCACGGCACGTCTGATTGTAATTCGCCTGCACAGGGGGAGAAAAGAGGAGTGCAGCAGGAAAAGTAAGGAATGGAAGGATCCCAGGAGGGCTGAGATCAAATCCTGCTTTAACATCACTCCTTCATCCGCCTTTCAGCTACACAGCATGTCAACGCTATCAAGGTAGACGCCCCCCACCCTGCACATGGCAGTCAGCAAGTGTAAGGCCTTGTCTGCATGGAAGAGTTGTTCTGGTTTATTAATAAATCTGTTAGTCTTTAAAAGTGCCACAAGACTCTGTTGTCTTTCTACAATAGACTAACACGGCTACCCCTTTGGAATCTGGTTTAACTGTTCATTTTGAATTAACTGGAGCAAACTTCTGATTCCAGAGCCCTTAAGCTACACTGAAATTAGCACGTCCAGACTGAGGTTTGCACCTGTATAATTAAACTGGTTTTGAGACACACCTTAATCAACCAGGGGAACTTTCTAGGGCACAGAAGAGCTGAGAGAGCCTAGAATAGCCATAGAGCACCATATACATCACCTCTGCATTGGTTCCCAGAGAGTCCTATCCCATGTTTAACTCACTCCACCCAGTGAAAGGAGTCAGAACAGTGTGAAACTCACGGAAGTGGAAGCGAAACAGATCAGCTGGGGGCAGATCCTTGGCTTTGGCAACTCACAGCAGTGGTGAGCGTGCCCCACTGAGTTTGTGTGTACCAGTCTGCGTAGCCCTAGGATCCAACCTTGAAGTCCTTAGCTGGCAAAAGTCTCAGTGAACTCGATGGGAAATTAGCCTGAGCAGGAAATGCTGTGCAAGGCCCTGGCCCCCAGACTGGGTGCTCCTTCCATGCATACAACACTGTAGAAATAATCAATAGCAATTGGAACTGGGCCTGAAAAAACATCCCTGAACTGTATATGTCATGGGCCCAAAGGAAACCCAGGATCCAAATTTCCTCCCCTTCCCCCATCCCTGAATGCCAGGTACAGCCTTTCTCTGCAGAGATCATCCAGAATTTTCTAGTCTGCTTTCCTGGGGAGGGACAGGAAGGTATGTAACAAGGAAACATTAGCTCAAGAGTGCAGAGGGTGGCAAGTGGGTAACACTTTAGTGACTCAGTTGTGTTGCTTCTATTGGTTGCAAGTTATACCAAAGTACAGTCCTTAAACTCTGTCCTGGCCACTCATGTGTAACTTATACCCCTCCTACACCCTCTTGGATTCTGGCCCACAGAGGCAATGTAAGAATCCGTGCAGGTGAGACTCTCACATTGAGGGGCCAGAACAGAGGGGAGAGCCGAAAAAGTTGCTACCTGAGGCCTGATTCTGTTCTGACTCATGCTGGTGTAAATCAGGAGAAGCTTCACTGAAATCACTTGACTTACACCAGTAGGAAACCCACCTGGGACCCAATTGTACATAAGTTGGCCAAGCTTAGCTCTCACTTGCCCCTTCTTCAGTCTTCCCCAGTTTGTAAGTCACACTGGCTTCCCTTTGGGTGAATCATGCACCTGCGAATCTGGTCCAAGCCTTTATCCAGCTAATTACTAATTGAGAACAAACAGTTCCCCTTCTGGATGCTGGCATTGTGGGGAATGGAAGGCCCCAGTGAGTCCATCAGAAAATCCAGTTTCTGGAGAGACATGCTGGCTTTCAAATCCGATGGAACCCTCGCCCCCCCCCCCCCCCTTTGATTGGACTGGAATGTCTCGCTCTCCTTCTTTTAACTCCTCATTTAGATTCTGTTATTAAACCAGCTCCATCACAAAGAATCCAAAAAGATCTCCAAGCTGGTCAGAGTTGGGGCTTCGAATACTCAAGGATTGTACCTAGAACCCAGTCAGAAAAGTTCTAGAGTAGAATTTCTAGTCCCACTGGCTCCTGGGGCAGCAGGTGAGTTTATTTCATCCCCTTTCCTCTCTGCTGAGAAGAAATGGCAGAATGACTTTCAGATCAACCCCTTGATGGCCAGCTGAGGAGCTGGTGGCACAGGGGTCTCTGCTGACATTTCCCTTTCTTAGAAAAATCATAATGGTTTAAAATAAAGGGGGAAAGGTATTTTACACTGGGAAAGAGGTCCTCAAAGCCAAGTCAGGGGTCCCTTAACTGGCCCCTTTTCAGTTCCATGGGCTCACTTGTTGGAATAACTTGATTGCCGCAGTGGGGTGGGTTGATCCCATCCCATTCCCCCAACCCCAATTTCTCCTCCAGCTGAAGAGTGTTACCCAGTCCACATGAACACCAGCACTTTGCAAGGAAGGAGAGAGGAAGGAAAAACCCCGCAAAGGAGCCCTGTGCTGCTCTGGGGGGAGATCCCCCCCACACCCTCCAGAGGGGAAGATATAACCTCGGTGCTGTCGCATGCTCCGACAATAATCCGGGGGTTGGAACCCAGGTGGGGGCTGGCTGGATTTGGACACTGCTCCCTCCGCCGCCCCCAGCAGCCAAAGTCAAATTAAAAGGAAACTTACAGCGGCTGCAAAGGGGGGGGGTGCACGCGTGACCCAGAGGCACCCATTAGTGCAAGAACCGCCCCCCCCAGCAAAGCCCTGTTCCCCCAGAAAGGAGAAGACCCAGGTGTGCGCTGCTGCAGAGCCGGGGGCGCGGGGGCAGTGGCGATGAGTGGTTGGATCAATGCGAGCGAGTGAAGCCGGGGAGCCCGCTGCCGAGAGGAGACAGGCTGGAGAGGGACCAGCACACGCCCCGGCCCCTGTACAGCGCCATTCACCAGCCGCAGCTTCCCACCCGGCGCTGATTTCCTTCCCTTCGCAGCCATTCAAGGAGGGGGGCGCCTGTCTGTCCGTCTGCTGGCTGGAGGGGCCATTTCCCGCTGCCCCCAGCCGCCCCGGGATCCGCCAGGCGCTGGACCCTGCCAGGAGCACTCACCACTGGGACATGCTGCGGCTCCGGGGGCTGGTGCCGGCCCCAGACACTCCCTGGTCAGGCTGGCTCCGGTCTGCTCTGCTCCCTGCCTGCCACACACTGAGCCCTCTATGCTCCTGCCTCAGCAGCCTCTGCCTCTTCTTCCTCCCCCCAGATCCCGAGGTGGAGCCTGGCCTGCAGGTATTTTAACTCTTCAGCTGCTGGCCTGGCAGGACGCCTGCCCCCCAAGGCAGCCAGACGACTTTGCCACCCACGTGTGGCTCACAGGGCCACGGGCCACCACAGCTACCCCTCAGGCTGGGGGTGAGCCCCCGCCATGCCCTCTGGCCATTTTCCTTGTGCTGAGCGCCAGGCGACATAATGCCGGTGGCCGGTCATCCCCAAGTGGGGATCACCTCCTGGGGTCACCACGAGGAGCAATCCAGGGGGATTAGAGAAGGGACCACCCCAAATCAGTGGGGGCCTGCACTGTTACAAAACTTGGATCTGCTGCCGAACCACAGAAATAGCGAGGAACTATAAAGCAGACAGCCATGGTTTTGCGGGACTCTACAGAGCTGAGCTTTGTTCCCACCACTGATCTGGGGGAGATGTGGATCCAGACTTGACATGTGTCCCCTAGTTCTATACATGGGCAAAATGGGATCTCAGTGCTCCTGACCTTGGATACAGACTGTGCCATCTGATCCCACTTTGTGGGCTTGTCTTTTCCATTGAATTGTATTATCTAGAACCTCACAAAGAGACTCACAGGTGACTGTAACTGAAGCCATCCTTACTGACTTGAACCAGTGTAAATAAGACCAGCCCCTGGCCTTTAACCAGGAATTTGCATGTCTGAGATCGTGAGAGGGAGAGGTTTTCCCAAGACATTTGCATATTTATTATTATTATTTTATTATTATAGCAGCTAGGGACCCTAGTCATGGATCAAGAGTCCACTGTGCAAGGTGCTGTGCAAACACAAAGATGGACCCTGCCCCAGTCAGCTTACAATCTAAAACTGGGGTGTCAAACATACGGCCCACAAGCCAGATATGGCCCCCGAACCTCTTCTGTCTGGTCCATGACTGTGCTCCCCAGGACAACATTCTCTCCCTAACAGGGAGAGAGAGATCAAGGCATGCAGACTGGCATACACAGCACTCCATGATGCCACGAGAGTGCCCTAGTATTTCGATTTATAGTGTGTACAGCTCACTTGAAGAACCTTTAAATCAAATCTGGCCTGCCACAGAAAATGCCTTTGACATCCCTGAAAGGCTGGTCTCCACTGGGAACTTATATTTGCATGGCTACATGTACCGGGGGGTAAAAATTCCACCCTCCTGAGAGACATAGCTATACCAGTCTAACCCTGAACACAAGAATTCTTCCGTTGACCTAGCTTCCAGCCTCAAGGATTGATTGCCTGTTCAGAGAGGAAAACTCCTCCCATTGTGCAGGTGGTGTCTACACCCCAGCACTGTGACCCATTACCGTGAGAGGTGAAAAACTTCCTGACGTGGAGACTGAATCAAAAATAGATTCAGCATGAAGAGAATTAAAATGCTGTCAAACCACCATCTATTTTCACCATTGTGAACACGGTGTAATTCAGTGGCATCTTAAATAATTTTCCCACATGCAACATAGAGATAAATATAGTTACAATCCAACATTGATATGTAATTAGAGGGGGCCCTACACCCAAATCCTACTGCCAAAACACACAGGAGTTTGTGGGAAATGTTTGAAATCCCAGCTGAGTTGGGGACCCAAATTTTGTGGCATGAGCCTGTCTCTAGCTCTCTAGTTACAGAGGTACCTCACAAAACTGGTGGACAAGACAACAAAGCGGCAGCTGAGTGTAAAGTAATGCACACTAAAAAACAAAAATCCAGTGAGGGGCTCTAAATTCGCTGTTACCATCCAAGAAAGAGAATTTTGAGTTACCGTGATTAGTTCTCTGAAAATTTCCACTCAGTGTACTGAAGCTATCAAAAAGACTAGTAGTGTGTTAGGAAAGGGACAGAAAATATCATGATGCCATTCTATAAATCCATTGTACACCCACACCTTGAACAGTGCACATAGTTCTGTTTCCACTGTATAAAAAAAGATGTATTGGAACTGGAAAAGGTACAAAAGGGCACGAAAATTGACTAGGAGTCTGGAGGACTCCATATAAGGGAAGATTGAAAAGGCTGGGCCCATTCAGCTTAGAAAAGAGGCAACTGAGCAAAGATATGACAGAGATTTATAAAAGCATGAAAGATGTGGGGGAAAAATGACTAGCAAAGTGTTATTTACCCTTTCCCACAATAGAAATCACAGCCAGGAGTCACCGGATGAAGCGAGGTTTAAACACAAATATGAGGAAGTGCTTTTTCACACAATGCACAACTAACCTGTGGGACTCATTGCCACAGGATGTAGCGATGGTCAAAAGTAGAACTGGGGGTTATTGGAAGGTACATCCATCAATGGCTACTAACCAAGATGGTCAGAGATATAGCCCCATGCTTTTTCACACAATGCACAACTAACCTGTGGGA
>ML685900.1:3222931-3289289 GCA_007922175.1 Pelusios castaneus | reverse complement strand
TCATTGCCACAGGATGTAGTGATGGTCAAAAGTAGAACTGGGAGTTATTGGAAGGTACATCCATCAATGGCTACTAACCAAGATGGTCAGAGATATAGCTCCATACCTGGAGCAAACCCAAACCTCTGGCTGCCGGAAGCAGAAGACCAAATTGGATCACTCTAAAACTGCCCTGTTCTGTACATTCCCCCCGAAGCCCTGTTATGGGTAAGTCTCAGAGACAGGATCCAGGGCTAGATGGACCATGGTCTGCCAGCATGGCAGCTCCTATGTTCTTATGCTATTAACTGTACAGGAGAAGTTCTATTGTGTTTTTTTCCCAGGATATTGAGGGGCGCTGATAAAGGGTGGGCTTCAACCACTCAAGAGATCTGTCCTCTACAACTGCCTTATCTATACTAGTGTTTCTTCTGCAGTTCTACCAGGGAAGTGGAACCAATTACGTGACTCACTTTACACCAGCGTTTCTGCAGTTGTATGTACAGTTTCTCCCTATGTTGTAACTAATCCATCTTTTCTCTCTACCCAACTGACACAAGGAACCTGCTGCAAAGTTCAATTGAAATCCAAGGTGTGGGGAAGCTTTATTGTGCACGTGATGCAATAAGCAAATATGTAATCAAGAAACTGACTAGGTTTCTTTTCAGCATTCCTACCCTGCCATTTAACACACCAGGCCCCTAAGTATCTCTAAAACAAAGGAAGAGATCAGGTTACAGATAATTTGTCCTTAAAGTTGTGGGCATATATTCGGTGATTTGCGTCCCGGTCTACACTGCACACATATGTAGAGTAGAACTACGTCACTCAGTGGTGTGGGACATCCACACTCCCTTCTGCAACGCAGTTAAACCAACTTAGCTCCTAGCGCAGCTAATCCTATGTGGACAGAGCACTTCTCCCGTTGACATAGCTACTGCCTCTTGAGAAGGTGGCTGGAAGGGTATAACGAGCGGGATACCACAGGGATCGGTTCTGGGTCCGGTTCTGTTCAATATTTTCATCAATGATTTAGATGAGGGCACAGAGAGCACACTTATGAAGTTTACCAAGCTGGGAGGAGTTGCAAGTTCTTTGGAGCCTAGGATCACAATTCAAAATGATTTGGACAAACTGGTGAAATGGTTTGAGGTAAATAGGATGAAATTCAATAAAGACAAGTGCAAAGTGCTCCACTTAGGAAAGAACAATCCATTGCACACATACAAAATGGGCAATGACTGCCTAGGCAGGAGTACTGCAGAAAGGGATCTGGGTGTCATAGCGGACCACGAGCTAAATATGAATCAACAGTGTAACGCTGTCACAAAAAAAGCAAACCCCATTCTGGGATGTATTAACAGGAGTATTGTAAGAAAGACATGAGAAGTAATTCTGCTCTACTCTGCCCTGATTAGGCCTCAGCTGGAGTATTGTATCCAGGTCTGGGCACCTCATTTCAGGAAAGATGTGGACAAATTTGATAGAGTCCAGAGAAGAGTAACATGAATAATTAAACGCCTTGACTTATGAGGGAAGACTGAAAGAGCTGGGTTTGTTTAGTCTGGAAAAGAGGAGACAGAGGGGACATAACAGTTTTCAAGTACCCAAAAGGTTGCCACGAAGAGGAGGGAGAAAAATTGTTCTCCTTAATTGCTGATGGTAGAACAAGAAGCAAGGGCTTAAGTTACGGCAAGGGAGGTTTAGGTTGGACATTAGGAAAAAATTCCTAACTGTCAGGGTGATTAACCACTGGAATAAGTGGCCTAGGCAGGTTGCGGAATCCCCATCACTGGAAGGTGTTAAGAGCAGGTCAGACAAGCACCTGTCAGGGATGGTGTAGGAGGTACTTGGTCCTGCCGGGAGTGCAGGGGACCGGACTTGATGACCTCTCATGGTCCCTTCCACTTTCTATGACTCTATAATAAATACACAAAGGATCTGTGTTGTTTTTCTTTTCTACAAAATTCACATTCAAGCTTGCCTTGCCAAAATAAAGTCTCACTGACTTCGTGGGCTAGGGGTTGGCCATATTTCCCAAAGGGAAAACGGGACACCCATAGGGCTAGCCCAAGTCCTCTCCGACCCTGTGTGGGGCTGGCCTGAGATGCTTGCCTGAACCCCATGCCCCACATAGGGATGGCCCGAGCCGCTTGCCCTTCCTCCCCCCACACATTCCTTGGCACCCCACTTTTTTGGAAAACGTGGACATTTCTCCAATTTGCTCTTGCCAATGGGAGGGCTGGGACAGGACTAAAAAAAGGGACCATCCCAGACAAAACGGGACATGTGCAGTCACCCTAGTCATGGGAAGGTTTAAATGGGATCCAGGGCTCTAGGCAAACATACACTTCTTACAGCCAGCGGCGGAGGGCAGAAGGGGCAGATTTGGAGACGGATCCCACCCCGCACTCCTCCTATCATGGGGCTGGGCCAGGCTCCCCACTCCAGCCATTGTGTATGATGTACTCAGGTTTAGCATGGCCACCGTCCCACTATCCTTCCTGGGGCCAGGAGGGTGCACGTCCGTAACTGTGGGCCACAAAACCAGCCAAATTGCAGCTGGGACACGTGGCTGCGTTGGTATTTTGGGAAGTCCGGCTCTGGAATGGAGCATTGAAATCAGCAACCGTCTTCAGTCACTAAAAGAAGAGCTCTGCGGCTTGTCTCACCCCAACAGAGATTGGCCTGATAAACGCTGTTGCCTCACGCACCTCGTCTCTCTCATAGCCTTGGCCCCACCAGGCTACCACCACACGGCCCACCAAAATCATCATCAGCCTTGGCTGAAATCTCCCCCAATCCCATCATCCCAGCCCCACTGACTGCCTGCAGCAGCCAGGCTGGCAAAGCACACAGTAAATCCTTGAGGAACTGGGATGTTTCCTTTGCTGGCCAGGAGCAAAATCAAAATCCCCCATCCTTCCCCGAAGAAACAGTCCCTACTCTCATGGCACCTGGTCTAGATTTTTCAAAAGAGGCCATATTATCACGCGCTCAGCCCCCCAGCAGCTCTCACAGTCACACCCCACATACCAAACTCTTTAGAAAACCCTTTGATGCTTCCAAGGCCAATCCTGGCTGGAGCCAGAAATGGAGAGAGACACAAGTTGAGCTATGTGAATGGAGCTCTCGCGACCTCCCAAAACAAATAATCTGGGGTCAGTTTGGTTCCTGGAGGAATGTTACATCCGTGTGTCGTCATCTGATCCAGACCTGTTCTCTCTTCCTGCTTCGGGCTAACTCCAGCTGATCACTTTCATACCATGCGTAGTTTAGCAGAAGTCTAATTGTAATACAGAAAAAAGTCTTGGACCGGGGTGGCAGGGGATCATGGGTTGTGAGCAAAGAATAGTATTCCTTGCATGTTTTTAATTCCAGTGCTGCAGTTCTCAAACTTTTTGTGCTGCGACTGCCTTTGAAAATATTTCAGGCTGTGACGACACCCCCAAAAGCAATGACGTTCCTCACCGCCACCATGCTACCCTTCCTGACATGCATGGGGGCTGACAGCTTGTGGCCCCCATAATAACCTCAGTTTGAGAACCCCAAATGTAACTGGGGGAGTCTTGCTGTCCTTATGAGTGTTTAACTATTTGAGCCCTGCCTAACTCAGTGACATCCAGTGGCAGTGAGTTCCACAAGCTAATCACACATTGTTACCAAAGGCAGAAAGCTGAAGGTCAACTCCCCAGAAGTAGCAAACGAGTGGCCTGAGATTTAACAGCACCTCTCTTTCTCCACTCCATATCTCACTAGGCTAAACCCTGAGCCAGCCCAGCAGAGAATCTCCCCCCGCAAATCTAACCCCCTGAAACCATAGGTGCATAATAGAAATAGTGACTCCACCTCAGCCATAGCGGCGGGCACTCAGCTCCATGCAGTCTGGGAACAGTATGTGCTCGGTACATGGCCAGCCCTCACTCCCGCCCCTGTCCCTCCCCTCTACAGTTTGCATACCACTCTCTGGCCAGCTGTACGGTCATCGCTCGCAGAGCTAGACACAGCCCTGCGGTTCAGGCCCCAGCCCAAGGGACACCCTCAGGCTGAGTATGCACACGGTGATGCCACGGGAGCACCCCATTCTTCCTTGGGGAGCCATCCCCACAGGGGATGAACGTGTCCCCCTCACCCTGACAGGCAGCAGATCCCTTCTTGCCCTGCCCCCCCAGAGCAGATCCCCACGAGCTGGCGATCCATCAGACTCTTCAATGAGGTGTTTATTTCCCTCCCTTGTGCGTGGGAACTGGACTTTCAGAGGCTGCTAAACCCAGCCCCAAACGCCACACAGAGCCCCTAGCGGTCCATCAGCTCAAGCCAGTGTTCTCCCCTGGCTCTGCCCAAGGAGAGCTCAGCACACCCAGCTTCCCTGGCCGAGTGGATGCAAAGAAGCAGGGCTCTGGCAGCCCTGGAGGGGGCCAGGACAGGGAGGGAGGAAGACTGGGACTTGCCCAACGTGTATGGCCAGGAGCGACCCCACTCCTCGCTTGTAGACAGGGCACAGAGCGCTACAGAGCCCAGCCCCGGCGCTCAGCTCTCAAATCGGTTCCGGCCTCAGTCTTAGCCGGCGACCTGGGGCACTCCCTGCAGGCCGTAGCCGTAGGACTCTGGGCCTGACCCCTGCTAGGAAGAGGCAGTGCGGAGTAAGGCAGGGTGCAACCCAATGTTCTAGCCAAATGGTGCCCTGGACCAGAAGGGGGGGGGAGGCCTTTGTGTCCCCTTTGAACTGCTTTTATTCCAGGCCAGTTCAACCCTCGGCATAGATCATCGCAAACTGCACTGTGCTTACATCGCCCTGACACAGTGGGACCGAGTCAGGCGCTTATTTCAGGTATCGGCTACAAATAATTATAGTATCTGGCTTTCAAGGTGCTCTTCATCAGCGATGACCTCTCATGCCCAGTGGATGGGACGGCCCGGCCCAGGGGAACAAGGTCCAGACGGGCCGATTGTCTCCCACGGGATCAGCAGACACGTTCAGCAGCCTCTACACGCGATCTGAAACAAATAGCTGTGCCTGCCGGCCATGGGGTCCAAATCCGAAGAAGTACCCCAAGCATGATCCAGAACCAGGCCACCCCAAATCTTCAGAGGAGCTGAATTGCCATTTTCGACAAAAATTGAATTGGATATTGTTATGGAAAATTAGCGATTTTTTTTTAACCACAGAATTATCTCAATGAAATTGGGAGGTGGGGGGAATTGTCTGTTTCATTTTGCCAACAACATTTTTTTTTCTTCTGGTTTTGACAGTTCAAAAAAACCCAATTTTTTATTTTACATTTTGGACCTTCCCCCCCCACCCTTTCTCTGCCTCTTTACATGCTCCCCTGTCCTCCACTGAAAAAGGAGAGGCAGTGAAAAATAAAAACGAGAAAAAGTCTTTTCCCAGCACCTTTTCTCCATCTTTAAAATTTCCTCACCCTTTCCAGCAGAAAAACAAAACAGGAGAACATTTTTTAAAATGGGAAGGACGAGATCGGGGGAGGGGTGAAAGACCCCCCTCCATCCCCCGCCAAAACGTGGAAATAAAAAAAGAAACAAAAGAACAATTTCCACCTAAAAGTTAAAACACACACACACACACACACACACACACACACACACACACACACACACAAATGAAAGATTTTAGTGAAAATTTTCAAACACACCAAATAATCTCTGACTGATTTCAAACAGCTGTATGATGGATTTCCACTTCAAGCGGCTGACGAAGTGGGATTTTCTCCCACGAAAGCTCATGCGATAAATAAATCTGTTAGTCTTTAAAAGTGCCACAGGACTCTGTTGTGATTTCAAACAGTAACTGTCTAAAATGTTTATTAACTAGTTTTTCTGCAAACTCATGAGGCATAAGCAGAACACGCACTGGGGTTAGATGCACTGGAAAGGATTTGGATTGCCCTGAAGTGTGCTCCCACAAGCTACACGCTGATCCCATACTTATAAAACTTTTGCTGCTAGGTAAGCAGAGAGCCGGGAAACCGAGCGGCTTGAGGGACTCCCTGTAGCAGGTGGCTCTAGCATCTGCAGCAGGAGCGCTGCTCCCTACTTGGCAATTTCACTGCTCTGCTAGAGCAGCGAAATTGGCAAGTCTGACAGCGCCCGTGTCCCAGAGTGGCCTCCATTGGCACTCTGGGACGGTTCTATGGCTGTCTAACCCGCATTGAGTGTACGCACACACACTCACTTTATTGCGGGACAGACGAGCCGTGGGAAGCATTACCATGATCATCTGGGTGGTTTACCTGTTGTGTGCCGCGCAACAGTCAACATTGTAGTGTGTGCGCTCACGGCTGTATCACACGGTGATGCTCCTGACCGCATGAGAAGGCTGTAGTGTGTACAAGCCCCGTGGGGCAGACCGGAAGGTGTGGGATCCTGGCACAGCTCATTACAGACTGGCTGGGCATGAAGGAAATTAGCCCTATGGGAAGCAGGAATGGATCGAGCCCCAGCCTTACCCCTTTGCCAGCAGCAGGAACTCTTGGACGGGGGCCAGGGCTAGGACAGGGCAGAGGGCTCCTGCTGCAGCCGGTCTCCCCTGCCCACTGGCAGCAAGACATACATATCTCAGAGGGGGCAGAGGCCATTGGCCAGCCATGGGTCCACCCCTCCCCATCACTTCAGGGAATAAAGGGAGGACACTTCCATGCGACCAGCCAACACTATGGCCTGGGTGGGGGGAGAGGGCGAATAAGGTTTTTTGGGGTGGTCTGTGATTGGGAACGTCAGCTCCCCCGCCAAAAAACCCCCAAGAAAACAGACGCCAGCAGCAGTAGTGACTGTGTTCTGGGCCCCCACATCCTGTCCCAGCTCCCTGCCCTTCGCTGGGGCCGTCTTCTTGCCCTGTCCTCTTTCCTTCCTGAAGAGCAGATTTCTCAAGCCAAGCCCTGGAGGGTCAGGATGAGATTACACCCACTGAGAGAAACCAGCCCAAATTCCAAGAACCCTTGGAGATGGCTCAGCAGGAAATTCCTCCCCAGCCTGTTCAACCAGCAAAGGACTAGAAACCCAGCCGAGATCTGAGATCTCGGGAATATGTGTAAACTGCCTTTATCTCCTGGTCTCCAGGAGATCCATTAGCATGTACCTGATAGTGCCGCTATGCATGGGCAGGTGGGGGATGCTCCTTCAGCCCCACTGAGATCCGAGATCCTACATTGCTGCACCTGATCACGCAGTGTAGGGCCTTCGTTCCTGAGCCGTCAAAGAATGGGAACACCCTCCTCCCCCGAATATCTGGAGCTGCAGAGCCGGGCTAGGGGTGAGGTTAGAATAGTAGGCCGCCTGTATGACAGGGGGAATTGACTACATAGCCCAAGAGTGAAGTACAGTAGGGTGGCTGACAACCACAGATTCAACGGGTGCTTGTCTTGAGCTGTCACTGCAAAAAATTGTATCTCAGCATGCGAGGGAAGGGGCACGACACCCTTGACCAGCGCGGTCAGGGTGAGAGCACAGCTGGAATACAGTTCCACAGACAGAAAGATCCAGGGGAAACATAAAGCAGGAAACTTAAACAAGATACAGAGGGGAGGATCAAATACCTATGGGGAATGTGAGGGGCTACCTTGATATAGACTGGTCATGATTGCAACAGCTGCCTCTAAATGCCTTCAGGGTAATAATGAGCTGGCTAGTGTGTGCATGCTACTGCTGCCCTCGGCTGGGCAGAATCTGAATTGCTCAGCTGTGTGTCATATGCCCGGTACTGCTAATAAAGGCGATTTCCCTTTAGACCAAGTTGTAGGGCTCATGTTTAGTAGATACTCAGGAGGCAGACTGGCAGGAGAGAAGGTACTGCACCTTTGGGATGGCAGGGACAGACAGCCTGAGGCTTCTGAAAACATCTAATTTGCACCGGGCACGCTCAGAGTCTTAACAGCCACTGGCATAGCCACACCTAGGGTGGTCAGTCACATTCCTGGCATATGGGTCATTCCACTTCTGGGAACGGCAGGGGCCCACCCACTCCAGTGTGATACCCCTTCCCAGCCTCCTGATCTGTATTGGTAACAGGAGTCCTGAGTGAACAAGCCTGTGCTTGTAGAGCGGGCAGTGGGGGGGGGGGGGGGGCTGAGTTCAAATACTGCTGTCCCCAAGAAATTTGAATTATTCATGGCATGCATGAATTAACTCCTCTCTCTGCAGCTCTGTTGGGCCTGCCCAGGGAATTTGTCACCTGAAAGGGCGAGTTCAGAAAGGAGCAACAAAAATTAGTTACAGGAGCTGGGGCCCGAGAGCAGGTGTTTGAAGGAAGAGAGAAATTGTTCAGGCCCTCGAATGAAATACAGTGAGGACAAAGGGCATGAACCGATGTTTGGGAAAATTTAGGTTGAGTTGCTGGAAGAAGCGGTTAGCGGTGAGCACTGTTAGAAGGGGAGAAGCCGCGTTGCTTGGGACATTTAATACTAAGGGGAAAGGAGCATTTCTCTCCTGGCTGGGAGATGGAGGCTGAAAACGACTGACGACGGAGGAGACGGAGGCTTGTAGGTTAGTCAGAGAGCAGCTCCTCTTCTGAAGACCCCACCAACGGACTTGGTCCGCGTGCTCCCAGCACAGCAGAGATTTGAAAGAAGCTGAGAAAGGGCCATGGTAGGAACGAGGGTGCAAACGCCTGTGCTGATGGGCAAAGCCAGCAAACAGAAGGGGTGCCCTGGCCATGGCATGGATCAGGCAGTTCTGTTAATTGGGGCGGTGGCGTCTTTTTGAGCTGTCTTACGGACGGGTTCACATCACCTTCCCGCCTTTTAGCATCACTCATCCCCCCTGGGATCAGGCTCAGCCGAGAGGTCCCCAGCAGCTGTGTGCACCTTCCCCCATTCAGGGCCCAGGCGTGTGGGCGAGGTTTGCCTTGGTTCTGCCCAGCCTGTGCGTGAAAGTCTCAGGGGGAGCAATCCGGCGCCTTTCACCGAAGCACTGGCTGGAATGGCCAGGTTTGCAAGTGAAAAATCATGGCTCCCAGGGGAGCCAGCTGGGCCCCCACTAGCCGAGGGGGCATGGCTGACCTTCCCGGGGCCACAGGCCTTCCAGCAGAAGCTGCGTGAACAGAACCCCAGTACCTGACAGTGGGGTGGGCCCGCAAACCCAGTGCAAAGGCTGGGAGCGGAAATGGTGGGGGCACCGCCTGAGGGGAAGGGGAGGGGAGGGGAGCGCCCTTTGATTGCCACTTTCCTGGAGCTCTCACATCCGGTGGTTTGGACTGTCCTGCATAGATCCCATGGCGGGATAATGGGGGGAGACAGGAGCCATCTTCCCCCACCAGTGCACAGTCCAGACAGAATGGCCACCCTAAACCTTTGGGGGGAGTGGGAATCGTGCCCCCGGCTGTGCTGTGGATGGGTTGGGGAGTGCACACCACCCCCTTTGTCAGTAGCCATAGACAGCCTCGTGCCCCGCAGACGGGCAAGCAGCCACCTGGTCCATGGCTAACACGACTCTCTGAACCCACTCGGTGCCCTGGCCAGAAACATTTCGGCCAGGCGGGACCATACCTGGAATGTGGCCATCACCGGCCTCGCCTCCTCAGAACTGGTTGGAGTGGTTCCTCTGTCCGTCCCCTCGCTGCCCAGAGACGGCTGCAGATTTCCAGGCAGGAATGTGGCCTCCACCAGCTTTGGCAAAAACAGATTTCTTCTGAGTCACTTCTTTAACCTCTTCCTCTGCTGGTCACCAGCACAGGCCCCGAGGTGAAAGCACTCTCTCCGTTCAAGGCCATACCAGGGTGGAATTACGTTTATGGCAAGACCAAGCACTATCTAGACCCTCCCTGACAGGTGTCCGTCCAACCTGCTCTTAAAAATTTCAAATGAGGGAGATTCCACACCCGCCCCCAGGACAATTTGTTCCAGTGCTTAACTACATTTTCCTGACGTCCAACCTAAACAGCCCTTGCAATTTAAGCTCATTGCTTCTTGTCCTATCCTCAGAGGTGAAGGAGAACAATTTTTCTTCTTCCTCCTTGTAACATCCTTTTTATGTACTTGAAAACTGTCAGCGTGTTCCCTCCCAGTCTTCTCTTCTCCAGACTAAACAAAGTCCAATTTTCAATCTTTCTTCACAGGTCATGTTTTCTAGAACTTTTGTCATTTTTGTGGCTCTTCTCTGGACTTTCTCTAGTTTATCCACATCCTTCCTGAAATGAGGCACCCAGAACTGGACGCAACGCTCCAGCTGACACCTAAGCAGCACGGGATAGAGTGGAAGAATTACGGATCGTGTCTTGCATACAAGACGCCTGCTACATCCCAGAATGATGTTTGCGTGGTTTTTTTTCACAATACCATTGATTTATATTTAGCATGTGATCCACTATGAACCTCAGATCTTAAGAATGACCACACGGGGTCGAGACCAATAATCCATCTAGCCCAGTATCTTGTCTTCCAGACAGTGGCCAGCGCCAGCTGCCTCAGAGGGAACGAACAGAATAGACAATGATCCCTTTCTGCAATACTCTGTTTCCTAGGGATTCATTTCCCATTTCATATGGAATTTCATCCTTACTTCAGACCAGTTCTCCAGATCATTCTGAATGTATGTCTTAATTTTAGTCTCTTTCTCCTTTCTAACAGGACTCATGGTTTATGTTCCAAAGGGGTCCTGGGGCACTTTTAAAGAATAACAAATTTATTTATCGCATGAGCTTTCGTGGGAGAAAATCCCACTTCGTCAGACGCTTTCATGTTTTATGGACGCTATCCCAATACTACATCAGCACTTGCCTGCACACGGATGTTCCTATTTATTTAGCTAATGTGAAGACCCACACAGCTGGGATTTAGACTTACTTTGATATGCGTTTTGGACCTTCTGCCACCAGCGGCAATGAAAAGGACTAAGACGCCTGCCCCCTGGTTCATGAGCTTTTGTGGGAGAAAATCCCACTTTGTCAGACGCTTTAAAAATGGGAAACTTACAGAATGGAAGGAAATTAAATGCAGGGAAGTGTATGACATAGGATCAGGTCAGGCTGTAACAGCAAATCAAAATAGATGTTTGGATTCAAACGCTGGGGAACAGCACATAGAGGAAGGTGAGGTCAAATCACCTGTTGTAATGAGAAAAAATCACCACCTACAAGGATGGTGCACTGCCACGGGCCAGTCCTGAATTTGGTACCAGCAGGCAGGGGAGAAACCTGGGCCGCTTCCCAACCAGTTTCACAAGGAGATGCCAAGCCCCACGGCGCTGAGAGGATCTCATCCTCAGTCTCTGAGCTCTAAGGCGCTGAGGGGCGCCGCATCTTGGCCCGGACCGTGGCTGGACATGAGGCGGGATTCTCAGCAAATGAGTCTCCCCCATGCCAGCATCCTGTGCACCCGACTGATGCGCAGCAGGACCCAGAAAGCTCAAGCGAGACAGGGTCTGCTCCCGCCAGATGTGCCTATGGGAGCGAGGGTGGGGCCAGAACTTGCCCAGATCCTTCCCCATGAGGATCCTCTCAGGGATGTGATTTTCCTGCTTTCCCGCATCCGGTTCTCCTTCGGGGCGACTCTGTTGGGTTCCCATCAACAAGCCTGTTCTCTAGGGGCGTTTCCCTTTGGGATATTGAGCTGGGTATGTGGGGCCTGGTTTTCTTCCAGGGGGCAGCCTGCATGGGGAAGCCCCCCTGCAGCCTTCTTGCTCTGCTAAAAAAAATACCAACCTGTCAGCACTGTCTCTTTAAATCCGCAGCCTGTGCTCCCCCCAAACCCTTGCTGCATACATTACGGAGTCATTTTATTCATTTTCTAGCAGCTCGCAGACAGCCCCACAAGTGCCTGGCTGCCGGCGGGGCAGGGGAAATTGGATGGCTCCAAACCAGCCTCGTCCTGGGCTGGTGCCACAGAAAGGCCTGATGCCTGGAGCGGCTGAGCAGGCGCTGAAGGTCAGCACGGCCCAGCACTGAGTGCAGAACGGGGGTGTGATGAAAGGCTGAAGCCAGGAGTCCTGCGTTCTTTAGCCTGACTCACTGAGCAACCTTGTGCAAGGCACCTGCCTGCTGTATGCCTCAGTTTCCCCCTGTATAAGAAGGTGAATGCCCCATGAGGGAACTGCACGTCTCAGCTCATTGGTCAGGGTTTTCAGAGTTCCACTTTGGATCTCAGCTATGGGAACCCTGCCCTTGGGGGGACACATCGAAAGTCATTGACCTGTCCAGGTTCAAGGTTGGAGCTGTTAAAATAAGACATTGGGGGTGCCAAAGAGCCAAAGCAATTGCTGTTGGGGGCTACACACAGGGCAGAGAGACGTGAGGGCCCCCTACCAACAGGACGGGTTCAGGTTATCCAGGGCCGGACTGAAACATGCTGAGGCCCTAAGTTATGTCAAGATTCAGAGGCCCCAAAATAAAGAGAAAAAAAGTGTATTACATTATAACCCCTGGAATGAGTGGCCTAGGTAGGTTGTGGAATCGCCATCATTGGAAGGTTTTTAAGAGCAGGTCAGACAAACACCTGTCAGGGATGGTGTAAGAGGTACTTGGTCCTGCCGGGAGTGCAGGGGACTGGACTGATGACCTCTCCTGGTCCCTCCCAGTGTCTATGACTCTGTAACAGAAAGGATAATGAAAAAATAAACAAACCGCTATTTAAGCCAAAGCAATTTCAATGATGATAAATCTTCTTCGTTATCTTTGACCTATTTAGAGGCCCCAAGCCACGGCCTAAATCAAGCACTGGCGTCATCCCATTTCCAGGGGCTAAATCTGAAGAAGAAAAATATTCCTTCCAGGCTGGAACATGCTCCATGCGCTCAACACGGCTCTGCTGTCCCAGCCGAAGGAGTGTTGGGCAGGGAGAGGGTGTCATTTTTGACCCCATCAAAGAATAAGCTCATGGGAGGGGTGGGTAGAAAGGAAGCCTGGAACGTTTGCCAGGTGTTCGTTAAAGAACGGATGATAGGTGCTGAGTCGGCAATGCTGGATTGGAGATTTGCACAGAAGGACATTGTGCCAGCAGTGGTTATGCAAGGACCACCCCTGGTTTGAAAGGAGAGCTTGTTCTCCGAAGTCCATTCAATCACTGGTTGAACAGTGGTTGAGGGATGTTTTGTGATGTTAGACCACTGTAGATGCTAGACTGAGACCTACTGAACTCATTATACGTGTGGCCTTGAACAATCATCAGATGCTGCTGCCTTTTGGTCCCTCCCTTCCAGGGCTGGCATTGAACCGGCGACCTAGGGCTGAAAGATGATGTATTGCCATCGGGCAGGAGCAAGCGCACGACTTTCTCACGAGTCAGCTGGAAAGCCAGGCTCACGAGTCACCTGAGTACCAACGCCAGGCTGCGCGTGAGCCAGCTTTCCTAGTCAAGTGGAAAAATCACCAGCCATGACGGAGTGCCACTCCTGGCCGGGATCCAGCGTTCCATGGCCAGGCGCCTGCCAGCTCCTTGGAATGCCAAAATACTTGCTCTCCATTTCCTTATTTGGCCGGATACGCTTGTGAGAGAGGGTCTGTTTACAGCACAGCCAGCAGGATCCGCGGCAGCAGGCCACAGAGCCGGGCTGTACAGACTTGGGAGCGCGGGCGGGTCTCTGGCAACAGCATGGAAGAACAGCGGTGGAGATGTTGCTGCTCGGGTTGGAGTTCGGTCCCTGAAACTCACCAACATCCTTACTCTTCAGAGCCTGAGACTTGGGCTCTGAGACTCACTGAGGTTGGATCCTGTTTGCAGTGTAGACGAAACCTATGGCATTGCCGCGTCCACACTGTGTAGTTGGATGAGGGGCTGCTCTCATTTAATTATCTTCACGCTCAGAGCTCCAGCGGCCTCCTTGCGCCCACGGCACAACAATGGCCTACGATGTACCACAAGGCGTGTTGCAGTGAGGGTCTGACACTGGCTCGACTCACCCTGGGAGCTGGAGAACAGCAGTGGAGTGGATCCACTTTGGCTTGAAGGAGAAAGGTCATCCACCGTGGCGAGTTTACCTTGGCAAGGGTCACTCATTTTGTACCCCTTAGGACAGAGGAGAGTGATCGGCAAGAGGAAATCTTTCCTCCACCCTCACCAACAGAGGATCTCCAAGGGCAGACACCCACAGGCAGGAAAGCCAGATCCTTCAAGAGATGATGCAGCATGCAGTTTTGAAACCCTGGAAGTTGGCAACAACCCTCCCCACCTACATGCTCCCAGGAGGGTTGGATGGGTGCCCAGGAAGTTGCTGGCATGCTATAGGGGATCCTCGAAGTCCATGGCAAAGATAAATCATTAATCTGTGATCTAGAATTTTTTCAAGCCATGAAGAAACCCTCAGGAGGCGAGAACGAAGACGTCACTTTCATCGGCATTCCTGAGGTTTGCTTTCCAGGGTGGGATTTTTCCTGTTGGCCTGCCATGCAGTGAAGTCATGATGTGGGCTGCGACGGCCAGTGAGTTAACGTATGGAACCAATTCCTCCAGTGAGTCACTTCGGGCGTCCTCGACAGCAACTTTTATTTTTGGCTCAAACTTCCCACGGTTGCTACAACTAATTCAGCCCCCAAACTGGGAACAAGAATGGGATCCCTCGTTCAGCTAAGGTGGCTTGAGTCCTGCACGCTCTACGCAGCATGGTGCTTAAAAAGCTGGCAGACGTGAGGCCCTGGTCTGCCCCATCAGAGCTAATGCCAGGGGAGCAAGAGTGAGAAAACGTCCCTGTAGAAACAAGCCTTGGAGACGTCCTTTAGTGAGAGAACGAACCCCAGGGGGTGGGGAATAGATGGACAAGAGTCTAGATGGTTTAGTAAGAACAAGGAATGCGATGGGTGCAAATAATAAACCAACACCGTCCTCCCAAGCAAAGGTGCAGAATGTTGAGGTGGACGAAACATTGGATGACGGACGCTCCCATGCAGCCGACCCCACGCCAGCTCCAGTAGCCATCCTGAAGGGCAACCAACCGAGTTTACTTTGGCTCAGCTTCTACTCTTGAATTTGGCAATGCAGCTGCTTTCCAGGCAGGGACCAGCAGCACCCAGCTCACAGCTCCATGAGTGTCTGTCTCCCTCTGGCTTCCAAGGGCCGATGCAGTCACGCAGGACTCAGACCAATTCATCTCATTCCTCCTCTGTGCCAGCTACCTAGATTTCTAAAAACCAGCAGCTCCCCCTGAGCGCCTCCCCTCTGTGCACCACTTCTGCCTACCAGCAAACACACAGTTACAAATCCCTTTCACGAGAAGGAGAAAACAGCAAAAGCATTTGCCATGGAAGGTATTAACTGAGGCTAACAACGTCCCTTGTTCCCTTTCCCCTTCAGCTGGGGGTTGTTGGTGGAAGGAAACACCCCTTGTTTGACAGTTAATAACTCTCCTTTTGGGGAAGAAAGAAGATGTTTGGGGAGATCATAGAAGTTGGAAGGGACCTCAGAAGGTCATCCATCTAGTCATCCTCCTGCTCAAAGCAGGACCAACCCCAACCAAGCCATCCCAGCCAGGGCTTCCTCAAGCTGGACCGTAAAACCCTCCCAGGACAGAGACTCCACCCCCTTGTAGGGAACCCATTCCTAGGCAGGTGTGGCTGTAAAAGTTGACATGGTGGCTGGGATTCATCTGGTGGAGGAATTGGTGCCATCTGGGACCTCCTCTCTGCCCTGTTCCGGTCAGGACCCCTCTCAAGAGCCAGTGATGGGGGCTGTGGGTCCCAGGAGATGATGGAGGCTGCAGCCATGATGGTGAAGTTTGCTTCATCAGGCAGCTCACCACCCCCCAGTAAGGACCGCCAAAGGGAGTGGTGGGCAAACGACCCATCCCATCATTATTTGGCCACCATCTAGGCCCACTTTCTGACACATCAGCTTTCGTTCCCTGATTCCTGGCTCCACACAGTTGGTCTTTACCAGCCAGGACAGTACCCCTAGTCCTTGAGGTATATCAGGAGGCCTTTGTACTTGGACTAATTCAGTCTCTTGCCTCTCATACCTTTTCCCAACACGTGTTGTTCTAGGTTAGGATGGACTTTCCCTCACTCCCTACCGCAAAGCTCCCAATGAGGGTACATATGGAGGCCCCATGACCCCATTTACCCGGCAGAGCCGACTTGCGGGGAGCATCAGGGGAGACTCCTTCTCTTTCTTCTTTGCAGTGCACGCTGGGAAGATTTTGGGCGCCATGACAGAGGCTCTGCACATTGGTGGCTGAAGACTGGAACCAAATTAACCCATGGCCGGACTGCCCCATCCCCCGAGCCAGTGACTGCACTCACCGTGTCTCTGCTGCACAGTACTTCGCTGTGATTGGGATCAACCTCCTCCTCTTCCAGGGGCAGCAGCTCTACCTGATGAGGCCAGATGGAGCCAGTCTGGCTGAGCTGGCGGGAGCCAGGCTGAATTGCACTCAGCTGGCAGCAGCTCTTTGCATCACTCTACGGATTCTGAGAACATCAAGGAAAAGTCATTTTCTGCATCCAAATGGCTGACAGATGCCTCACACTTTTGTGCTGTGGTCCCAGGGCACCACTGTGCTAGGCGCTGTACAAATACTTAACAAGGAGCTGGCCCCTGCCCTGGGAGATTACAGTCTAAGCACAAGACTATGGAGAACAGGTGGAAACAGAGCACACTGGTTGCCCTGCTATAAGGGTGGCTCAGTGTCCGGCCTGATTGGAAATCCAGTTATTGGGGGCACAGGCCCAAAATAAACACGCATGACATGACTGAGCAGGATTTTTCTGCACAAGACAACCCGGAGCAAAGTAAAGGAAGGCGTTCTACCCATGATCCGCCTTTGCTGCTGCTGAGTGGGAAATCATGTGTGTGTTGGAGGGTGGGGAAGGGAATCACTTCCTTGGGCGAAATGAAAGACTAGATCCAGCAGGCCCACGTAAGAGCTGTGTCTGTGACGCGCCCAGGCCAATGGGGGCCTGACATCTAGATCTCTGCAATGCAAACACCAAGCAATGATCCTAGTCCAAGCCTAGAGCTGAAAGGGTTAATAGCCTGTGATTATGCCGCCTGCACCCCTAAACAAGACCAGGCAATTGGGAGGCAGCGTGACAGGGAAGGCACTCACCCCAGGGCTGGTGAAGTCTTCCCATTATTAATACTCTTTACTGCTTTTTGTTCAAAGGGATCATTGTCCCTATGGGGAAACTGAGGCACAACAAAGTAACGCCACCTAGCAAGCCAGTGGAGAGCCAAGGTCAAACCTGGGTCACTGAATTCACAGCCCACAGGCTCTATCCATTGCACCATGCTGCCTTCTAACGCCTGGGCCTTAAAAGCTGGGGTGAAGTTCCCTGTGAAGCATTTGTTCCCATTCACTTCATTCCCATTGCCTCCCTTAATTCCCTTCTTCCTCCACTTCAGGCTAATGATATTTCTTTCCTCGGACTCCGTCTCTTGCATCTCCGCAATGCTACTCTGTTTCTCTTGCTGGAAGCTGGTTCCTGGCGCTCCCTGAATCACCCTCCAGCCTCAGTGACTCACGCAGACGCCAGACACTGCCTCCTTTCAGGCGCAGTCAGCCGAGAACACTGCCCCAGTCTTCAGCTACAACACCCCGGGGAGCAACCAGCCCGTGGTTCACACTAAGCCCTTCTTTCCCCCTTTTCCCGAGCACAGCAACCTCCCTCCCCTGCCTTTGCTCACTTTGACCAGGATCCCATCCAAGAGGGCACACGCGCTTCCCCAAAGAGAGCCACTTTTATACCAAAGAGTTGAAAGCCCCTCCTGGTGCGTTCTGGATTGGGGAAAGCATTTGCCAGCCAGCCAACCAGCTCGCAGCCTCACCGTTCAAGGCTCTTTGACTGAAAGCCAAAAGCCTGTAAGAATATCCGTCTTATAAAAATCGCATGCTCCTAATGGGGCAATTCTTGGCTTGGGTAGGTGAAACCTGCCAGGTTCGCTTTCCGCTCTTCTTCCTTCACCCAGCTTGCTCTGGTCTTTCCTCAACAACAGGGCTCTGTCCAATTTTTGGAACCTGGGAATTCAGAACAGACTCTTCTGTTCCCCTTCTCCTGGCTGGCAGATGGGTGGGTGCCTCTGGTACAAACTGCCCCTTCTCCTCGAGACAGAAAACAACCCTAAATCCAGAGGGCAGCTGCAAAATGAGTTCATGGAATTAGCTAGTAGGAGACAGATCCGCAGCTGCTGTACAGGGGTGTGAATAAACCAATTTCAGGACAGTAGCCTCCCTTTCCCCGAGCTGAGGATCCGGCCTTACGAATCCAAAGACCGCAGAGTAGCCGAAACTGACAAGGAGCTATTGTGTCTTGGGAACCCAACGGAGTGGTCGACTGAAACTCACCAGGGAGAAAACTAAAACCAATTAGACTATTGTCCATCTTCAGTAACGCGCCACCTGTAAGGAATCGGCACCAGGGGTGAAAGGTCAAACTGGGCTTTTAAAGTTCTTCTGTTCAAGATAATCGCAGCTGACATTAAGAGAGGGAAGGAAATGTGGCTGACTTGTTTTCTTTTAAATGACGTGTGTTTTAACCGGACAGAGACCTTTTACACGGGGCGAAAAGGGTGCAATGCTCCTTATCACATGGGACCCAGCAACTTTAGTTAGAAATTTGGGGTTAGACCAATGCTTCTCAGCCTGTTTCCCATGACAGGCTGCATATGCAGCTCTCTCGGGGTCATGGGGGCCCAGCCACACAATATATAGACTGCTTGTACGGCCCTGAGGCTGTCGCACTGTGTGCTGGTTGGAACCACCAGCTTACACTACTTGCAGCTCAGACCCCTTTACTAGGCTCAGTTATTATTTGTATTTCAGCAGGACCCAGCAACCCCACCTGAAACCAAGGCCTCAGTGCGCTAGGCATGGCCCACCCTAGTGGTAAGAAACAGACCCTGCCCTGATTTGTTTACTGTCTAAATACAAAAGAGGGTGGGAGAAAGTGAAGGATGATTATCAAAATGTCACCGCTGGGAAACTTAGACACTGAGATCAAGTGACTTGCCCAAGGTCACGTGTGAAGTCTGTGTCAGAGGCAGGCCATGAACCCAGCCCTCCTGCGTCTCAGACCAGGGCCTGACCCATGAGACCACAAACCAGAGCTGCTGCAGCTACGCAGGACCCAGCCTTTCCCTTGTGTGGAGGGGGTCAAATCCGAGATTTTGGTCTCACCCCATCTCTGAATAACGAAGCCATCTCAGTGTGCTGCGGCTTTGCCAGGAAACGACGCCGAGATCCCACTGTCATAGGCACAGAATTTAAACCAAGACTAATGGAAAAGTAAAAGCCTGGCCATGGCTGTTATAGAAAATCATCGGGCAGAGCTAAAGAACAGCTCTAAGCCTCACCTGTGAATAGACACAAGCACATCGGTGTCAGCTGAGCTCCGGCGGTTTGCCCCAGATGCGCCAAAGCTTTGTGAGAGGCTGAGTGCAGTGTTACAAATGGGCACAAGTTTGCACACCTAACACTAAGTATTCATGGCCAACTGTGAACCCAGAAGCTGCTCCGAACATCCCAGATGTGGAATCGCGCTTTAAGTTTTCAGTTCCCAAGAGCCCAGCCCGCAAGTCTGTATTTACTCCCTGCTTTGCGGGTCTTCAAGGCTGACCTTTGCCTGCATTGCTTCTCTGCTTTCCCCAAGGTGTCTTCAGACGAGAAAAGAGAAAAAAGCCTCTTCAGTCTATTCAATGACTTGAAAAACATGGACTAAGTGGGAGGAACTCCTGGGTCGAGGGGTTTGAGACAATGGCACTTGGGAAGGATTCGTGGCCCCTGGAGAAGTGTGAGAGATTGTTCTGCACACCACAGAGCTGGAGTTTTAGGCTGGAGTTTTAGAAATCACAAAAGGTCACCCAGCACCCCCCACTCTCTGCATGACCGCAAAGCGGAAAAAGCCAGCACCAGAGACTCCTTGTGGCAGGTGGAGTTGTTCGAACTAAGAGATCCGCCCAGCTGAACAAAAGTGAAGCAAGATCGTTCTAAAAACTGGTTAGGTTGCAGAGTTCTAATGCTCCTGACCATCTGAACCATCTCCCTGAAATACAGTGCTGGATCCTGCTGCCCTAGAGGGAGGGATTAATAGCCCCAGGGCCAGGGCCAGATTAATACAGGGGCTTTAGGGGCTGCACTGGACACCTGGAGCGAACCCAGTGAACAGATCCAGGCATGTGGCCTTTGGTTCTGAGTGTTCTGTAGTTCCCGCTGGTCATCCCTGCATGACGACGCAGTCCCACTAGCTATTGCTTGAGTCTTGAGCCAGGAGAAGGGCATCACCCGCTGCAGCGGCTCCCCGAACGCCACCAACCACCTTAAACTGGCTTCGAAATGTCCTGCAGCAATCTGGCCTCCAAGGAATCGTCATGTTCCCCGCCAATGCAGTGGGTGGTAGAGGAATCCGAGCCCAGCCTCTACTCCGGTTCCAGGCCAGAGACCCTACCTCTCGCATCAGCGAGACTCCCAGACCATGCTCCTCTTCCCTGGACACTTCCTGTTTTGCCGCTCTACCTCCTGGCTCTCCCCTCACTCTGAGTTGAGCGGCCCAAGCACCCATCCCTCATGGAGGGATGGCAGCAGACTAGTCCCCTGTAACTCCCTGCTGCTGTCTGCTCCCTGGCTTTATATTTGCCCTGCCTGTCCTTCGCAGCTGGATGCCATCAGCAAGTAGGTCTCAGCTCTCCCTGGCTTTTCTCCTGGAGCATCCTGGGAGCTCACAGGCCCATTTTGCCTCCTGAACTCCTTCACGTCTTATGTGGGGTGGGTGCTTCATCACAAGGGAAGGACATGGAGGGGAAGGACAGGAGGTGGAGGTTGTGATGCAGAGGAACGTGGGAAAACGTGAAACGTGGATGGAGGTTGTGATGCAGAGGAACGTGGGAAAACACGAAACGTGGATGTTGTGATGCAGAGGAACGTGGGAAAACGTGAAATGTGGATGTAGGTTTTGATGAAGAGGAACGTGGGAAAACGTGAAACGTGGACGGAGGATGTGATGAAGAGGATTGTAGAGGGACAAGATTTTTTGTTTTAAAGGAAAGCATGCCACACACCAGCCACATGCCCGCTGGGGTCAGATCCCTTGCCCCACACTGGCCACAGAGCCCCAGGAGGGCCTCTATCAGTCATCATATTCCTGGGTGGAATTACCTTTCATTAGCCAAAAGAAAATATTTAGCAGGACATAACAAATGTCTCTGCAATGGAGCAGAGGAAAGAGCTGATCTTTGCTTTACCTCTGAGACGTGTATGTAAGAGGCAGAGGGGAGAGGACTCTGCCAATTAGCAAACCTGTACTTTTCATTTGTCTCCTGCTTTGACCCTCTCTCTGTCCCAGAGCGGGGAGGTACTCCCAGAGGGATTCCTGCATTGAGAGGCCAAACAGCCCCGTCAAAAGGAAAAGATCCCCAAGACAATGTGCCGTATGTAACTTCAACAGTCGCCTCAGGATTTCTGCTGAATCATGACAATTTTCAGAGGTTCCACCACTGCTGTCCTGAGGAGAACTTAATGGTTTCCCCAGACACCTGGCCTGCTTGTGGGAAGATGAGGAAAGCGTATGCTGCAGTATGTTCTGTTGTATTCTTTCCTTTCCCAGGGAGCTAAGGAATGGAAAAGTCACACCCTGGAGCTTAAACCCTGCCAGCATTTCTGAGTTTACATCCAAATGCCTGGATACAGAGGAGAGACAGCACACAGCCATCGCCTTCAGAGGAACAACTGATTTACACCACCTGGCGTCTGGCCTTACGGATAGTCTCTACTTAATGCTTTGAAGAGGATGGGAGGAGACAGTGGCTAGCTTACACACACACAGCATTGCTAACTCTTGCCATTTGACCAACAGCCTCACGCTAGTTGGGGTTTTTCTGAAAGCCCCAGCTCCCGGAGTCAGGTGATTACATGAGAATTGCAGCTTTCACTAAAAAAGAGAAGGTTTTTAGCCTTCAGAGTCAGGAGTAAAAGCTTGAAAATATGACCCTTAAACTCAACAACCAGAAGGCAAATAGATGGGACCCAATGCTGGTTATTCAAGGAATTCCTTGATTTGGAAGCCAGGTTTATGATTTTCCGGGGCCTGGCTGATAAGTTGAACCTGTGAGGCTGGCGATTCACTAAACAGCTTGTGCAGGCGTTACTCATGTTGTGCGTCTCTTCTCAACATAGCTACTTAGCCACTCCCGGGGGCTGGAGTAATTAAGTCAATGGAAGACCGCTCTCCTGTTGGCTGAGCGCTTCCAGCTGTACTATTATATGCTCTCCAGTACAGCCAAACCCTGACTTTCTTCAAACACTGAGAAGGAACATAAGTAGAATAAGGATTTAGTAAAACAGGATTGTCCACTTTTGTGCAGAGGTTGGACCTAGAACCTTTCCGATCTCGCTGGCTTCCTGCTACAGATTTACAGAGACAGGTCACACGTTCTCCCAATGTACTGAGAAGATCACAGAGTCGCCAGGTGCCACACTGTGCACAGGTTGCCCGGCTTAACTAAATGGAGCCATTTTACCGACTGCATTTGAAAAGAGTTTTTGCATTTGGGACAAACGTCTCACCATATAGTCTGTCGTCTGCTTAGAGCTAGTGGGCACTTAAAACTCCCAGCGGCCCAGCTGTATCCGTACAGGTGGGCCGCTCTCCGTGCATGTGTGTAGCGGTGTTATGTTGACGGGTGAGAGCTCGCCTGTTAATAAAACCACCTAAACAAGCGGCGGGAGCAACATCCGTGGGATCCACTCACCTCCCAAAATAGTGCTGTCCACTCCTGAGTAGCAAAAGCTTTGTCAGTAGAGGAGGCTTTAAAAGTGACCAGCAAAAGGCGAGGTATTTGAACTCTTCTTGGTGTCTTCCTGATGTAGGAAGGGCGGCGCGAGAGAACACGCGTCATACGTGTGTTTAAAGATCCGCTTCTTACACACAAAGTTGTACCGTAAAACCAAAGGTGGGATTTTCAACTGGTGCAGAGCCCAATGGGAGAGGGAGAGGTGAGCCACAGCTGGGCTCTGCAAGCAGTGGGGAGTCGGGGGGGGGGGGGTCGGGGGGAGGCGAGTTTCAGTTAGGGTCAGTTCCCAGCAATCGGAGGAAGTGCGGCGCCCAGGGAGGAGCTGAGTCGTACCTGGGTATGGCTCAGACCAGCTCCCCACCAGCAAAAGCTGCTCAGTATGTTATCCTCACCCCCAACCCAGCGTTTAACTGTTCTGTTTTTAGAACATTTAAATAGATTTTAAATTAACATCCCTAGTTTCTGAAGGAGAAGGTAAAAGAGTGGGAAAGGACCTTGAAAGTATGAGATGTCCCGTCAGCCTAGCGCCAAGGAGATAAAGGTGATGTTTCGGCCAAGCCTGACACCTTGATGGATGGAGATGTCCAGTGATGCGTCAACTTATCGACTTAATGGGCGGCATCAAAAAAGGGGCACGTGGACCAATCAAGGTAAATTCGGATATCAAAGGGGGCCGAGCCAATAGGTCTGAGCAGGATATAAAAGTAGGAGCCCCAGCGCTCAGATTTCGTGTGGCCGAGGGGGTGACGGAGAGTCCTGCCATCAGTTGAGCTGTTCCATTGCATTGTTGAGATCGGTCGTTTGCCCTTGTGCTACGTTCAACGAAGCCCAGCCCGGCACCTTCGTTTCTACAAGGATCTGTGGTCGTGTTGGTTTCTTCGATCGTGAGTGTTGCCTCAGTTTACCTCTTGCACCCAGGATACGCCTAGGCTCCAAATCACTGAGCTAACTGAGTTCTCACTGGGGATTTGAGCCAAAGGTAACCCAAAGTGTTAACCAAAGGAACATCTCGGCTTAGGATCGTCAGGCTAACTGAGTCCCCACTTAGAGATCCAAGCCAAGCTCCAGATCATTGGGCTAACGGAGCCCCCAGTAGAGCTCTGAGCCAGGGGTAATCCTGTGGGAACATGCATACAGAGACTCATGCATGTAGCCAAACAGACATCTGTGCCGGATGCAAAACAACACACAGATAAGAACGCCTCTTGCTCCGGCACAGAACGTTTTCAACCTGCTTTAAGCAGTTGAACTTCCACACACATCTCCACAGATGTGGAAGTTAAACCAACATGAGCAGTTTTAAATCGATATAAGTGTCCATGCACCAATCCGCATCCGTTTAACTGTACCGTTTTAAGCTCAACTTCCATGTGGACCAGCCATTCCATTAGGTATCTGTCTTCTTTACTTCCTTTCTTTGTTTCATTTTGTTTAAAGCTGGAGGTCTCTGTGGAGGACCAGGGAACGAGTAAGAGCTAGAGGCATGGCACGAGGGAAAAAGGAGTGACTGTGAGTGAAACAAGGGTCCGGGGGCACTTTTAAAGACTAACCAATTTATTTACCGCATGGGCTCTCGTGGGAGAAAATCCCACTTCGTCAGATGCTTGAAGATGGACTGCTGTCCTTGTTATGGTGCCAACTCCTGACAAAGACTCACGAGAAAATCTTTCTTCATTAGTCTCCCCCTGAAACAGAGGGCTGAGAAAGAACACCGCCAGAAGGACAGATGGAAGAAGTGTGTACAGACAGAGCTGATGGAATGAGGAAATGGTTTTCTGCAGAACTGTGCTGGAAAGTTTCTTTGTCCCGCCCCCCACTCCCCACCCCCCACAAGCAGAGGGCACTTAAAAATGCACAAGGAATAGCAGGGGAAACGTCTGCCCTACTTTGCTCTGAGAATGGAAACACAGGCATGCCCTGGGCTCCATTCAGACGTGCTGGAAGTGGCTCTCTACATTGCAGTGAATGGCTATGGGGATTTAGAGGTGCCTTTCAGAGGAGACTGGCATTTCCAGACTGCTGGTGGCAGTGCAGCAGGGTTGGGGGAACTGATGACTCCTGGGGCTCAAGAACAGAGTGAAGTCATGTCCACTCAGGACCTTGCTGAAAGAGACCGAGTGTAACATTCCTTTCTTTTTCCTTGGCCGATAGGAAGTTAGGCCAATGGCCTGAGATGGGACATTTGATGGGCTGGGTTCCGAGTTATTACAGAGAATTCTTTCTTGGGGGCTGGCTGGTGAGTCTTGCCCACATGCTCCGGATTTAGCTGATCTCCGTATTTGGGGCCGGGAAGGAATTTTCCCCCAGGGCAGATTGGCAAAGGCTCGGGGGCTTTTTTGGCCTTCCTCTGGCTTGTGGCAGGGGATACTTGCTGGTGGATTCTCTGTACCTTCAAGTCTTTAAACCACGATGTGAGGATTTTAATAGCTCAGTCACAGGTTAGAGGTTTATTGCAGGAAGGGATGGGTGGGTGAGGTTCTGTGGCCTGCATTGTACAGGAGGGGGATCACATTGGTTCCTTCTCACCTTGGAGTCTAGGGGTGCGTCTACACTTGTAAATTAAGTCGACTTAAGCTTGCTTAAGTCGACTTAATTTACTCTGCATCTACACTACACTTCCCTTAAGTCGACTTAAGCAGCTGCTTAAGTCGACATAAGGAAAAATTCAGTCGACTTTGTAAAACCTCATTTTAAGTCGACTTTCTGCTTACGTCGACTTTAGAAAGTCGACTTAAGCCAGTGTAGACGTGGAGTAGAGTCGACTTAGGGGGCTCCAGGGCTTCCCCACTGTCCTCCCTGCCAGGGTGGCTGGCACAGCCACAGCCTGGCATGCCCCCCACAGGGCAGGGCAGAGCCCTACCCACCCTGCCCCTATGCCCTGCCAGGGTCCCTGTCCCCCTTTGCCCCATTGTACCAAGGTACAATGGGGCACAGGCTGAGCCCCCTGGCACTTAGCAAGGGGTGCCTCCCCGCCACCATGGACCTGTCCCAGGTCCACCTAGCCCCTACAAGTCGACCTCAGCGTCCAGTGTGGACACTCTAGGTTGATTTTGTAGGATCCCCTCAAAGTCGACTTAAAATTTAAGTGTGGACATGCTAAATTGTCTAACAAGTGTGGACATAGCCTAGGAGTCTAAGTGTATCCATTGTGGGCCCCCAACAGCTTGCACTCAGCAACCCAGAGAGCTAATGCAGTTTGCATTTCAAGAGCTGCTGCTGCCAGACTTCCAGTTCCTTCAATCATACTGAAAATCACCTGTCCCCACGAAGCCTGCCTGACAATCCCACTGCATTATTTACAAAGCACCTTCAACACACTCCCTCCCTTGTACAACCAGGGGATGGCTTTCCCTGCTCCTTGGAGTGGATTCTTTAGCAAGGAGGCACAATGCATTCCAGATACAGAATACACCAGCTGAGCAGAGGAAGGTCACTTCTCACTCTACAGCAGTGCCAATATTTTCTAGCGGTGCAATTAGCCAAGGCAACCGGGCCAGCTAGCAAACCCAATCAGTGCCACAGAAAAGGCAGCCGTTTGACCTCATGATTCACCTGACTCTGTAGTATTTGAGGAGAGAGAAGGACATCAGAAAGATGCTGCCAGGATGGGCGAGCCAATGGACTAAACAATATTGTGCTACTGTCTGCGGGAATATGTCATGTCTGAGCATTAGACAGCTTGTCTTACAGCACTAAACTAAACAGATTGAACTCTTTGAGTCCAGCAAAGAGAAGATTAAGTTGGGGGGGAGGGACTTGATCACAGTCTATAAGCATCCATGGAGGAGCAAATATTTAATCACTGTCTCTTCAGTCTAGCCAAGAAAGATCTAACATGTGCCAACGGCTGGAAGCAGAAGCGAGACAAATTGAGACGGGACGTAAGGTGTCCATTTTTAACAGGTCACATGGTGGATTTTCCATCAGCAGCAATTTTTGAATCAGGGTTGGATGTTTTTCAGAAAGATCTGCCCGAGGACTTATTTTGGGCCTGTTCCATGGCCTGTGCCGTTCAGGAGGTCAGAGTAGATGATCACAATGGTCCGTCCTGGCTTTGGAATCTGTGAATCTACATCGTCTACGGTTGGTCGTTCCTCGGCTACAGTCTAACTGCTAAGTCATTCTCGCGGAGCCTTTCCCACATGGATGCATCATTGTGAGGTTAATGAATGACCAGGCAAGTATTGCTCAAGAGTTGAAACAATATTCTGTTGCTTTAAATCGGTGCTGTCAATGGCTTTCCATCAAATGCTGGCGTCAGAGGCTAACCTAACACTAAGGAGAGATTCCAATCTTTTCACACACCTGAAGGAAGACAAAATAGGAGGAGGAGGGTGGGAGAAGCTTGCATAATTCTGTTTTGAAATGGCAAAGCTTTCATAATGTATGAGGACACAGGGTTCAGACCTCAGTTCTGTTAGCAAACAGGTTCCAAGGAAGGAGCCCTGTCAATCTTGGTCAGCAAAATAAACAAGGAGTCCGGTGGCACTTTTAAAGACTAACAAATGTATTTAACACATGAGCTGTTCGAGTGTCTGATGAAGTGGGATTTTCTCCCACAAAAGCTCATGTGATAAATAAATTTGTTAGTCTTTAAATATGCCACCAGACTCGTTTTTTTATCAAATAGGTGTGAGCTGCGGGCACATGCTGGGGCTGGCACGTAAATGACACACAGCACACACGTAAATGACACACAGCACCACTCGCGGGGACAGGAACTCTAGAGATCTCTATCCTAGCTAACAACTCCTGACCTACTGGGAGGTTTCCTTTGTCCAGGTGCTTGGCACATCAGCATGATACCGCTCTTTCGAATGATTCCCAGCACAGAGGAGAGAGGAGGGGGAAGGGAATGGAGGCAGGAAAGAAATAAGAAGGATGCACTCAGCAAAGACGCTGGTACAGAATCAAAAGCCACGTTTTTAGAAGAGTTCAGACCCTGACACTCCCATTAAAGCAGTGAGCACTGGTGAAAAACCCAGCCTCAGCTGTAGGTTCTGAGACCTTGCAAATCTGTCCCGAGCGCCGACTTATTGATAACGTCACGGCCGCCCAAGTGTAACAGACAAGGGATGTGAAAGGCTGGAACAGTCTGAGAACACCTCCAGCTGACCCTCACAGGAGAAGGCCCCCCGGGACAGCTGGAAAGGCAAAGGTCACCCTCATACCAGCAGTTCAGCAGACAAGTTGGGGGGAGGAACAAATTTCCTTTGTCGCGGACCTGACTCAAAAGCTGTACGTGCCCTGGCGTGAACTCGCTGTGATCTAAACAAAGGTTTTACTGCAGAAGAAGGCATGTCAGAAGCAATGATGGAAGGGGAAGAGAGTTTGACATTCTGACAGAGGGATCCGCTGGGGAGGCAGCATGCCCCATGGCTCAGACACTGGTCTGACACGCAGGAGACCCAGGCTCTGTATCCCTGACCTGAATGGTGATCTTGGGCAAGTCGGGTCCCACTCCCTGCCTCAGTTTCCCCTTTGACTTGCCTAGTTAGATTTTGTGCTCTTTAGGGTCGGGAGTGTCCCTCACTACGTGTTTGCACAACACTCAATCTATTGTGTCGTGATCTCACTTGTGGCCTCTGGTTGCTACTGGAGTATCAGTAACGACACAACAGCAACAGGAAAGCATCCACCAGGAACAAAGCGGGGGAGGCACTTCTTCTTGACGACCTTGGCAGGTGGAAGCAACGTCCAACTGATGCAATCGCCTTAGCACATTTACAAGTATTGATCAGTTGCTTAAAGCCACAGGGACACATCCTTTAATAAAGGGGTGAGTGCTGGCTTCACCTTTAGATATCGCAGATGGAGAGCCAGAGACCTACGGCACCAGCGACTCTTACTGATTTCAATGGGAGTGGAGATTGCTCCGCATCAGCCAGACTGCATATGATGTGACTACAGAGAATGGCTGTCTGCGAAGAAATGAGCCGGAGCCCTGCGTGGTCCCTCTCCTCCCCTGTAAGGAATGGTAAATGCTCTTAAATTGTGACCTCTGATGGCTATTGAGCAACTTGTGGTTTTTAACCCTATGGGGAAAATTATTAAGAGCAAACTTTTTTCTCCTATATTATTTGTCACAGATGGGGGCCAAAATCCCAGGGATCTTGTGCTTTCCAAGACCTCAACCCAAATCTTGCTCTGATCTCTAGTCTGGGTCTAGCAAAAGAGACGTAACAAAGATCATGTGACCCTTCAGTTCAGTTCTGCACTAGTCACAATTATTTAAAATCCAATCAAATCACTTTTAAAGGGCCAGACGTACGGGGTATGAGGTAGACTGTGTGTGAGAGAGAGAGGGTATGTTCAGTTTGACATCTGGCCTGGCCCTGATCCAGTTTAGGAAATAAAGAGATTCAGTCCAGGAAGATCTCATTTCCTGATTCCTCACTGGGGCTGGAGCTGCGAGGTGGGGGAGAAGAGGAAGACAGTGGATGGGAAAACATACAGGCTGGGATGAATGGATGGACAATTAGAAAGGTTTTCTTGGGGCAAGATAACAGCTGATGAGGGCCAGTGATATTCTGGGCTGACAGGAGAGCTGTAGGGAAAACACAGGGAAATGTTCTCCCCTTCGCAAACCTGGCATTTCCTGTGAAGCTACAAAAACGCAACAGAAGGCCATCTATCTGCTTGCTGGGCTGAGGGTGCTCCTCTAGCGGCTGCATTTAAGTAGGTTGAAAAAAGCCAGCCTCCTGTGGGAAGGCTACCATCGAAAATAAAAGTGCAGCAAGGAAGCAGTGAGAGAGGAGGGGAAAAGCCAGTGAGAGAAGATACCTGGCAGAGATTTCAGGGACTTTCAGTGAGTGCTAATAGCCCTGTTTCCTGCTATTGACATGACCAACCATTCCGAAAGCCAGCGAATCACGGACAGTCACAAAAAAGCGATTTGTTCTCAGGAAGCTTTCTGCCTTTGCCAAGGTCAACCAACCTGCCAGGTTTGAGATAAGGTCTCGGGCAAGGGTCCAAAGCACAAGTGGAACACAGGCGAAGCCGTATCTTTCAGACACGGGGCTGCTATCGCCAGCACGACCTGCGACCCATTCTCACGTCGGCTCGGCGTTATCTCGCCAACCGGCCAGTCCCTGCAGCAATTACTCAGGCTGGATGGCTTCGTTCTTCTGAGGCTGAAGAAACAAAGGGGTGGGGAGAGAAGAAGATGGAGGCGAGTTACCATTAGATAACCCTTCCAGCACGTGCGCATACACACTTTCCGAACAAATGAAATGGCTGCATAGTAAGGAAGAATCACTTACCGTTCCCAGTTGGTTTTTTGTAGCTTTCCTTTTCCATCGTTAGCATTACAGCTGGACGACACAATACGAGTGAATTCTATCGTGGAGCTGTAGTGACAGATCAGTCCCCGCTGTTGCGGTTTACGAGAGGAAGGCATCTTGTGGGATGTTATTTCTTCTTCGGTGCATTGTACACACAATGCATTGCATGCAAAAGATTGCGCAGAGTGTGTCTTACGATTCACACGCGCCAGTATTAAGGCTTCACCTGCATAAAGCACCAGTGAGTTCAGTTTGCTGAAAAAAAAACGGTCTTGGAGTCATTTGCTTTGGGAACCACTGGGAATCATCATTCCAAGATGATCCATTCATCTACAGGGAATTCTTAGTGATCTAACTGCAAACTATATTTAGAAGCACTCTATAGGACCAGCACGGACACTCTCTGTTCCTATTCTGGAAATACTTCAATTGAATTTGATAAAATTCTCAAAGACCTGACTCCATGGAAAGTCAGTCAGAGGCTTTATCATTAGTATTGCTTAATGGCGCCCAGGTTTGAAATTCCTGATCTCTCTGGAACCCCAGCCCAGGTAATCTCATCCCACCCTATGTCCTAGGTAGATAACCAAGCTCCATCCAGTTTGCACATGTGAATTTCTCAAATACTGCCCATTCTATACCATTAAAGATTCCAGGTCACTAAGGAAAAAAAAGGAGAGATTTGTTCCCATGTCCTGGCTCGGGAATTTACACAGGGTTCTCTGTGTGCGACTATTTTCCTCTTGGCCCAGAAGTGGCTGCATTTCACCTGCATCTGAAACGATGCCTGTATATACAAAGACCAAATTACAACGTATAAAAATACACATAATCTATTTAGGCTCCTAACTAAGTAGTTTGATTTTCAGAGGTGCAGTTCGCCTTTGAAGTCCATCCTTTAGACTACAGTCTAAATGTGCTCCAATTCTTCCTAATGAAAATATTCTTCCAGGCGTACCCAAGAGAAGCATTATTACCAGTAATAATCCTCCTAATTAATTGTCCTCTAAGGTTATAGTCCCATTATTCAGCATTACATTAATGTAATTACTGGCACTAAATAACAAATCAAATGAAATGTCTGCACTTTTTAAGATGACAAACTTCTAGACAATGTGGAAGTCACTTTTTTTCCTTTATTAAACACATCTTCATCCAAGTCAGGTCTTACAGTGAATAAAATAATTTACATTCCCTAGAACTGTGTTGGGTACATTTATTGATAATCATAGCAGAGCAGGATTTCCACTCTATAAAGAAACGTGGACACAAAGGAAACATCTCCTGGCGTCAGGGGCATTTCCTTGCATTTATCTTTAGCCCCTTAGGATTTTCATGTTCACAGGTATAAATCAATATTCTGGTTTTGTGCAAATTTGGGGCGTGTGCAAGAGGCATGAGTGGAACGTGAAAATTGTAGGAGAAAGTAACTGGCTTTTCTGAAGCCCATCAGACCAAAGTGTGGAAGGCATGAAACCCTAAAGGAAAACAGTTTGAATCACGATCTGACATTAGACATCATACACATTTATAAAGGAACACAAACCCTCGTTCTTTGGGGCAGAAACCAATTGCTAACTTCTTGGGATGAGAAACTTTCTTGGCAGCATCTTCAGGAGCAGACCACTGACAGAACAGGGTCTAATCAGGTAGGGCAACTCCTGCGCCTTTGATCAGGGTAAAAGGGTAACGCTTGGACTCAGCTCTAATTCTGCTCTTGGTTGCTAGGATAGAGGACTCACAGTGTAACGACTGTATTTAAAACGAACCCCTGCACACATCACAGAGCTGTTTAGAATTCATCTCTGCCTCCCCCCTTAGCAAACTTCAGGAGGGCCATTAAGATACCATGGTGAAAGGCACAATACAGGAGCCTGAATAGAATAGCCATGGACCACCTGGCCACTTCCTGGGCATACTTAATTACCACAAAATGAAACAGGCTGTGGCCATTCCTCTTTCTAATACAGCAGGGTAATCAAAGACTCGATGCCTCAACATACAACACTCCATCTTGAGCCACGTGGCCAGTCTTCAAGGGTCACCTCCCTCCATAGCCAGGATGTGTATAAGAAAAGTGGTAACAAGCGGATCATCACCTAGAACCCGCGAGGGCACAAAGCAAATCAGTCGCACGGGCAGACTTTGCAGGGAGAAGACACATATCGAAGGCTTGCTGTTTCCTCTTTGTTCAGCCACCTGCCCCATGTTAACAGCAGATTTGATCCAAGACACGTTAGCTGGAATTGTCAGATTGCCTTTGCTTTTCGTCTACCCAAATATATTGTTTCCCTACTCCACCTCCACCAAAATCCCTTAAAGCCACACTTCTTCTGAAGCGTACATTTATAAGCAGAGCGTGGGAAGTGGATGGGGGAGAAAGAGTTAACTAGGCAAGTGTCAGTCCTGCTGGAGGAAGTCTGTGCATGTCTCTCTATAGCTATTGAAATGTACATGAAAGGACAATGAGACACCTTACACTTCATCCTATGCCATGACCTACAGACCAGAACCTGGTGGAATTTTTCCTATCACACTGCTTCAAAAAAAGGCAGGGAACGGCACTAAAGGCCCAAATATATGCAGTGAACATGTCTCAAATTCTCACTAGTCCTCTAATTTTTAAACCCACAATTCTACCACCAAGAAAACACCTTCCCTGACATCAAACAGGCACCATCAACAGTTCTCAATATAATAGCCTGGACCTTGCCACACAGATGCACTAAAACCAGTGTGCAAATTCCCCTGCTGGCTTTAAAACATCTCTGCTCACTTCAATAGTGAGACTTAGGGCGCGTCTACACTATGAGCGCAACAGTGTCAGAGCACTGCAGCTATGCCTCTGCGGCATCTCAGTGTACTGCAGACAGTGGTAGAAGGGGGTTTTCTGTCAATACATGTAATCCACCTACCCAAGTGGTAGCTAGCTCAATGGAAGAATTCTGTCCACATGCGGGGCTACACTGAGGATTAGATCAGCTTATCTGTGGCGCTCAGGGTGTGAATTTCTCAAGCCCCAAAGCAGCGTAGCCATGTTGACCTAACTATTAAGTTTAGACTGGGCTCAACAGGTAAGTGAAAGAGGACCATGTTTGTCAGCAGGATGGGGCAAAACACAGCATGGAAAGTGGTTTACTTAACAGAGAAATGTAAAAATAAACCAAAACTGACCAAGCACACCAACCAAATGAATTAAGAACATCCATTTAGAGGTGAACAGCTGTAAGCATAAAGCCAGAAGCCCTCCACAGCAGAATTTAAACATTACAGGCACGTTGCTTATACTGATGAGCTCCAGAGGGGGAGCCGTGTCAGTCTACTTCGGCAAAACAAACGAGTCCTGCGGCACTTTTAAAGACTAGCAAATTTATTTAACACATAAGCTTATGCGTACGAAAATTCATGTGATAAATAAATTTGTTAGCCCTTAAAAGTGCCCCAGGACTCCTTGTTTGTACGGCTTTTATTGGACACACACGCTAAAGATAAAATTAGGCCAAAGCTATAACTTAAAGTAGTCTTAATTTTAACAGTGGTACGATCACACGGCCTTTTGATCCCAGAAGGCTTTCTTCCTGTAAACACGAATGCAGCTGGTTTCAGTAAGCAGAGAAGCCAACCTCATTCAAGAAGGTATTCTCCACTGCTCTGATTATGGCTTTATTGCGGGCATGTTCTACCCAACAGCAGCTTTTCTGCAGTATGTGAAAGTACTAACTTCCTTTAGTCAGAAGGTGCAGAATTTATGATGTGCATGTTATCCTGTTTCCTCCGTTAATGCCTTCCTAATGGTAACCCTTTAACAGCAGCAATATCACATCTCACCAGATTGGAAAAAATGCTGCCGGCATGATTGACATTCCAATTTTTCCAGGGAAAATAGGCACTTTACCAGCATTTACTAGGAACTGCACTGCTTAATGAAACAGAGAGCACTCAACCCTTCATAAAAGATGCCTGCATGACACAGAAGCAGGCCCTGTCTTTCTAAAGTCAACCCCAGCCCTGCTGTAGAATAGAAAAGGGAATTCTGGGTATCAGGATATGCAAATGAGCATGTTTAGGACCCCGTTTGTAACACACACTCTTGACATTTTACATTGAAATAAAGACAATGCTTAAGAGGAAAAAGTAAAGCAAGCTAGACTGACACCAAACCTCCACAGAGCCACCACTGGGGTGTTACGTCTGTTGCTGCCTTTTGGGGCAACAGAAGGAATTTTCACTTTCTGGTGTTTGCCTCTGCCAAGTAAAGATGGGGAGATCTGCATAAGGAATTGCATCCCCCACCTCCATTTTTTTCTCTGGCACAAAGAATTTTAAAGGAAGTTTTAGAAGGAGAGAGGACAGAGATCAGAGGGGACTGACAACCACTTTTGATCCTTCGCAGCTATTGAACTATCTATGAACTACTGATTTCCTGACTACTTTACCCCTCCCACGATAACTTAAAGGTAACAAGGTAATCTGGCCTTTGTGAATTGTATCACATTTCAAACCCACCAGTGTCTGCCTAAGGAAGCAAATTTCCAAGGGTTTGGGTTTATTACTTGTGGGTCTGAGCCCCATATGCAATAACTCAGCATAACTTCACTGTGCTTAATGGACCCACTGCCAAATTGCATCCGTTGAGGAATGAATTGACCCTGACTGGTTAATATCACTCCTGGATGAAATCTCCCCTCCAAGAGTTAAGTCCAACTGTAAAAAATGTCTTTCTGTTCCATATAAACGATCAATGACCATGCAGCCATTTCTTTCCTCCGTTAAAGTGATGACATTGTTGTTTCAAAGGCCATTCAGACCACCATTAGGTTCATCCCGATTTGCAAACACACTCGAGTCAGCGCTGCTGTCCCACCTCTAAGGTTTACGCTTTCCTTTCCTCACATGCAACAATCCTGGCAAAGGCCTTGGCTCCCCCCACCAACCCATGTTTGCTTCTAAAAAGTGAACACGTAGAAAGGCACTGGCTGTCCCTTCCATCCCTGCAATCAGCAGCCACATTACAAAGGCAGATTGTTTGGGATTTGGAAGAGGACTTCTTGTTTTTGTTTCTATCTGTGCTTACACGTGAGGGGATGTTATTGAAGCCAGCCCCTGTGACTACTGCAGCATTTCCTGATCACTGATACACTGAAAGAAAGAACACCACCACAGTTTCTGAACCATAAATCATTGCTACGATGAACGGCTCTGGTTTTTATTCAGTGATCGGCCCGTTTTGTCCCTCCCCTCTCATTCTGCACATTTATGAAGAACAGCTCGAGCCTATTTTGAGAAAACAGGTTCCTGCAAAGATTTCCCAAGCAGCCGTAACAGATCCTTGTTCCAAGGCAGAGGGAAGGAAGGACTGTCAGAGAGGGTGAGAAAGGGTCAAGGAAGGACACCAGTCACTCACTGTGGAGGGCTGTGGTAAAGAAGAATTGCTCTGGACTGGCTCAGGGGCACTATGGTGTTTCTTCCCAAGGAGAAAACAGTTCCTCACCCCAAGTGAGAAGCACATTACTAGTCATTTGATGGGTTTAAAACCAGGAAGAGTCCCACAAAAAGAGTTCGTGCTTCTCAGGGAAGGCTGCTGAACAGAACCCTACATCACTGGTTTGGGCAAGGGCATGCTATTTTTTTCCAATGGCCAGGGGTTGCCCATTGCCCGTTTTCTATTCCTTCAGCAAAAAGGAGCAGGTCCATAAACCCTCCCAACGGAGGAGCTGAACCGTACTGCAGAGTACAGTTAAATTAACGCCCGTCAAAGACTACCCCCCCCCAACACCTCACACACACGCTTCCCAGGTTAGGTGGACGAAGCACCCAGCCCGAATCTTAGCAAGCCACACCCAGAGCTCACTTACATGCACTAAAGCCCCGGGAGGTGAACAGGGTGTTGTCAGCACAGAAGCAGACACGTGGTCTGTCTGGGCTGCTGAAGTTTCCCCGTACGTAGATGTTCCATCCCACCCCCAGCACAAAAGCAAAGGGCTGGTTTAAAAAGCAGGTGTCAGAAACTGGTTTAGAGAGCAACACATAAACAGTCCACTTCGGCCAACGGTCTGGCCAGGCCATTACATCAGCGCCCAGACCTTTGCTCCGAAGGAGAGAGTGCTGCTGCTGCAGGACTGCTACCCAACCTCTTTGTGTTGGCCAGTTGGAAAGACAGCAGGGGACACAGCCCACCAGCTAATGCCTGAATCGCTGGGTGAGGCACACGCAGTGCAGCTCCGTCTCCTCAGATGGCTGCCAGTGAAGCTGGGAGTCTCAGGGATAAGTGCGGGTGGTTCCTGAAGAAACGAACGGGTTTCACTTCCTGGAGGACTGGCTGCCTGCAGAAAGGGAACAAGAAAGGGGATGTGAGCTGAAAGCAGAACAGGAAGCATCGGATGGGCTCTGCCTGCGGGAACACCTGCTCTCCTTCTTCATAGCAAAACCAGCACCGCAAAAATGCACAAAGGAAACAAACCACAAATGCAAGAGACTGAAAATGTGGGTTCATGACGTTTATACCTTGAGCTTTTCCCTATTTGCCACATACGACTGTCCCATTTCTAGACAACAGAGTCTGCTTCAAGGTCTGGTGTTTCCACAGATAAATTATCCTTTCTTCTTCTTTGGATTTATTTATTTTTCAGTAGCATCCAGATATCCCAATTAAGATCAGATACTGTACATATACCCAGTAAGAAAGCCCCTGTCCCAAGGAACTTACACTCAATATAGTCAAGTTCCAAAGGGGGAGCCGCGTTCGATTAGTTCAGCAAAACAAACACGGAGTCCTGGGGCACTTTTAAAGACTAACAAATTTATTTGTCTCATGAGCTTTCAGGAGAGAAAACTCCTCAGCTCTCATAAGACTCTGTGCTACCAGAAACTTTTGACAGATAGACAAATAAATCTGTCTGCCTGCCTGACTGCAAAAACGTAGAGGTCTAGAAGTGTGAGGAGATGATGGGAGTCAGGAATCCCACGCCCCCATACTTGATGACTCACACTGTGTGTTTGGTTGATCATTTAGGATCAGATTTTTTAAAGTATTAGGTGCTTTGGAAAATCCCAGGAAATCCCACTTGCAACATCAAACATTTCAATACTTAAAAAATCTGGCCCTTAACCCACGTATCTCATTTTTCCCCTCTGTGAAATGGGCCAGTGAGGCACACCTGTACCACAACGCCTATGTGAGGAATATTTGTGAAGTGCTTTGCGAATGCAAAAGGCTGTACAAACGATAAACATATTGAAAGTAATATGTAAAGAAGTTACCTGTCTGAAGCCCCTGGACTGCTCTGAAATCTCAGCCATTACTAACAAGGTAATATGGCAAGATATTAAAGCAGAGCTGGTGGCACGGAAGCTGTGACTGATGCAAACCACTGAGAATAAACCTGATGTCTTTCGAACAGTCAGGAAAGGGAGCCGACTGTTTATGTGATCTGATGTACTCACTGTAAGCATAATGTTAAGCTGCACACCCAATGCAGAATTAATAGATCTACTTGCAAGGGCAAGTCTTAATGTTGAAGTAGCCCAGGAGTCTGGGCTTGTGAATGTATCTGTAGACTTTAATCTCTTCAATAGAAGTTGCACAGTACATTGTTTCCCTGGATGAGGGACTCCCTTCAAAACCCCCTTGGCACAAGGCTGGGTGAAGAGAGGACCCATCTTTCATAAAATGCATGCACCGAGCATGAATTCACACTCAGCTCCACGCTTGCCGGAGAAGCTGGACATGCGGACAGTATTTCCTTGTGCACCCTTTTCAGTGGCCTTTCCCTTTTGACAGGCAGCGATAGGAATGAAACAGGCACTGGGGAAGGACTCTTGGGTACTCACACCATTATTGATGCAGGCAGGATGGCGTTCATGTTAAAGGGAAGAGCAAGCCCGGACGTCAAAGCTAAAGAGAGGGTTTATGCAGCAGGAATACAATGGACTACAGCTAACGGACCCGACAGCATGATCTACAGGAACGAACACAGGACCACTCTCCAGGAACTGACACCTCGGTTGTAACGTAACTCTGCCACTGATTCACCACGTAGATCTCGTCCCACTGACCTATTTACTATGTAACCACAGCCATGACACTTCACCTCCCTGGGCCTCAGTTTCCCCATCTGTAAAATGCAGTTGATGATACTAATGTGGCTGAGGCTTAGAGGCATTGAGAAGTTAATTAATGCTTGTAAAGCTCTCCAAGATCTTCAGATTAAGAAGTGCTACAGAAATGGAAATGATGATCAGGCGCATGAAACGCTTGTAATAAGTGCCTGACTAGCAGGTGCTTTCATATTTATTCATGCTGGCTCAAAAAAAAAAAGTCTGCATCAAGCTGAGTTTTGGAAAAAATATTAAAAATTATCAGGCCCTGTCTTTGCTGCAAAAGATAGGTGTGTTCTAACCTGAGTGACAATCCTAGCAAGCACAAGCCAGTTTGTAGTATTCATACAAGTTAGCAGGTCGAGATTTAGACAAATTCAGCCAGTCTTTAACTCAAGCTGCAGACTTGTTTGAAGACCACACACTGCCTTGTCCTTTCTAGGATGCTAGCTAGAGTTAAATACACCTTTTCTCCTAGTGTGAAGACACAGCCCTTGGACTCCTTTAAACTTGCTAGGAGTCTTGTGGCACTTTTAAAGACCAACAAATGTATTTATTGCATGAGTTTTCATGGGAGAAAGTGTCAAGCGTCTGATGAAGTGGGACTTTCTCCCACGAAAACTCATGTGATAAATACATTTGTTAGTCTTTAAAAGTGCCGCAGGACTCCTTGTTTGTTTGCTGAACTAGACTAACATGGCTCCGCCTTTGGAACTTTTAAACTTGCTGTCTGGCTCTGACTGCTGTGTGAGCATTTGGGAGTCAGCTGGTGGCATTTACACACCTATGAGTCAGAAGAATTAAGAATATTAGGAAGTTACTTTCCCTTCCACCTTGTTGGCCACACCTCAGTAACTGCTTCTCTTCCTGAATTCCTCTCTTCTGGAGCCCGGGCAAGCAAGTTACAACTGCTTAGACTTCTTTGGGCTCAGCAGGCCAAATTCAAAGATAATTCACAGATTATAGAGGCAGACGACTGTGATCATTTTTGGCCGAGCAAGTTACGCAAAGGAAGAAAGGAAGTCTAAAGGATTTGACAAAGTCTAGTTTCAAGGTCTGGAAGAAAGTTTAAGTCCCACTATCTTAGATTCACTTCTGAGATTGGGCCTCCCTCTATACCAAAAGATGGATGAACAAACAGAATCTTGTGGCACTTTTAAAGACTAACAGATTTATTTATCGCTTGAGCTTTTGTGGGAGAAAATCCCACTTCGTCAGACTGAGATTTTCTCCCACAAGAGCTCATGCGATAAATATATTTGTAATCTTTAAAAGTGTCACAGGACTCTGTTTGTTTATCTGCAATAGACTAATATGGCTACTCCTCTGGAACTTAAAAGCAGAATGGAGGCTGGATCTAAATGCTGGCATGACAGTCCTGAATGAGGAACTATGTACTCAGCAGGCTTGAATTCTAGGGTTGTATATCCAGGAGTGGATAATTTCATGGTCATATGCTGCTGGAACATTTACAGCATATAACACCATTAATGGCGATGGCTCTAAATATTTCCTCTTTCCTCCCTAAACGCAGACAACTTACTCTGCCTGCTTCTGGTAGATGATCCTGAAGAGCTAGGCCGGCTTGTTTGTTGGGGTCCAGACTGCGAGAACTGTGGCGCAATGGTAGGGATCTTTCCCTTTTTAGGGCCAGGACTCTGCATTTCGGGAGTGCGGGGGACCCTCGGTTTGCTGGTGAAGGCAGAGGAAAACTCGCTGCAGGAAGAGAGAGATGGAAAGAGTTAGAATGTTCATGCTTTTATATCTAGGGACAGAATGGGTGGCAGGCCATGGGAGGAATCTAATAGGAATTTGGATACCTCCAGCCAAAATCCTATTGCATACCCTCACCAATGCAGTGTTAGACATGCTGGCCAAAGTCTAAGGAGGTCACAGAGGGAAAATGAACATGGGGTCCCCTCAGCTGTTCTAATCAAACCTTGCTCTTGTTTTCTACTGCATACTATTTGGATCACAAATGTAGAAACAGTGTCTCCGAGGTGCTACAGAACGATAGAAGATGACTCTCCATCAATTTAAGACACCTGCACTCTTCTTTTTCTTGTGCATCTCATCTAGGCACTGATCATGCACGGTGCAGAGAGATTTCTCAGCTCCCATTCAGCTTAATGGCATTTAAAAGGCACTTTGCACTTCACAGGTCTCTCTCACACATGAGGATCATGGCAGGCGCAGAGTTAAATACCCGTGGCTCTCTCTTAGCTGTGTAATCTTACCTTTCTTGTCTCTTTAACATCTGCTCTTACTCAAAACCATTCCCTATGCCCTACGTTCACCTTTCTTTGAAGTTTAGTCACAGAGGGTGTGAAAAGATAGTCTCCTCTCCTTGCCCTCGTTCCAGAGGCTGGATCTAAATTCAGAATCCTGCTGAGGGGCATGGAAGTTACTAAAAAGTACTGGTGAACACTCTGGAGGCACCTGGCCAGCGATCCAAGAGTTGATCCATGGGATATTTTTGCTTTTCTATCTATATTCGTTTATTACATTAGCTATCCAAAAACTTTTCCTAACCAGAAAAAAACAAACTGAAAAAAAGGAGAATCACATTGAGGAGGAAATAAAAGGAGAGCCAAAGGAAGAGACTCAAAAAGTGCCAACCAACAATAGGTCATTAAAATGGGAGCAAAAGAGGCCCTCCAGCTTAATCAAAAGAAGCCATTGTGACCAATAGGAAGAGCGAATAGGATTTGAAGACCTCTAATCTTCCATTCTGTATGGAATGCTGCCAAGCTGGCACCGGATCAGCTGTCCCAGGCTGCAGTTTCACCTTCTGCAGAGATACGTTAGTACACATTTATTTTTTAAATTGCATTAATTGTCTGGGATTTTGCCTTTGCAAACACGAGCTGTTAGTGACACACACTTGAATCAAACAAGGAGTCCTGTGGCACTTCTAAAGACTAACAAATTTATTTATCGCATGAGTGGGAGAAAATCCCACTTCATCACTGGAACATCATTGGAACGACAGACGTTTGGCGACTGCAGTAGCACCATGTTGACTGAGCTCCTCTGATACAAAAGGCCAGCACACTGTTTGCTTCGCAAATGGCCACATTCCAACATCCCAAACTTTCGGCTGCTTTTGTACATAAAAATCACTGCAAACATGAGGAAAAAAGAAAAAAAACCTCCTCATGGGTGAGATTTCACTCTCCCATCTCCATGTAGAGACTCTTCTAAACAAGAACTGTACATTAGTGCAGAAAGGAATTCCTTTCTGCAAGTATTACAAGTCATAGGATGCTACACAAGAAATGGATATTATTTCTGGTTACTCAGTAGAGTTGGTGAGCCCTGTTAGCACTAACCAGGAGCATAAGAAGGGCCGGGCATCTGACAGTGGCAAAGGAAGGAAGCTTAGGCAGATGTTTGCTTTCTTTTTTTTGATCGATCAGTAAATCCAAACCCCAGGAAGCGGTTAAATTTGGACACTAAACTGAACGCGTGAGCATGTGTGGTGCTGTGAATGGGGTGGGAATGCTGCCAATACACAGCTAGCTGCACTCCAAAGCAAGAGAGACTGCGAAACAGCCTGCTCTGTCTGCCGCGAGGGAGGAGAACACGTGGATCCTTTCACATAATTCTGATGTATCGTTCGTGTTTGTAATGTTTGCTCAGTTACTATGGGGACAGGCAATTCAGAAATATAAATAATCCTGCCGCTGGAGGACAACAAAGTCGGACCATTACATGTCCCAGCTGTCCAGAAGTGCTAACCTGTTGGAAACAGATAATTTCTCATATCTCATCAGGGGAACAGTGCAACTGAGACATTAAGGAAATAGCAGGGAGGAAAATGTATGGAACAGAGAAACAGAAAGCTCTAGCCATGAAGCCTGAGAACCCACGGCTTTTACTGAAGTCCACCTTTGAAAGCTGGGTTCAGGAAACCCTTGTTATATCTTCTCCCCAACACAACTGCACCCTGGCCCTTCAGTGTCTCTCCTCATCCACTCCATTTTCTCCTTCACTTCTCAGGTAACTCTACAGTTACTGCTTCAAATCTGGCTCAAGTCAGACATCAGCAAAAATGCTGATCACCCAACGGTTAGTGGAGGGAGTCTACGAAAAAAGACGGTGGATCTCAGCCTGGTTCCTAAGAAACAAGGATCCTCAACCCAACAAAAGAGCATCACCATTGTGGTACATGACAAACTCCTGCAGAGAGGCCAAGCAGTAGCAAGCCTTTGGGTTAGGGTTGGAGCACATTGATGGGAAAACTTGCACTCCTGCTGTGCATGCCATACTCAACAGATAGATAAATCAAGAGTTCAAGACTGTCAACTCAGCATCTTTCAATAGTCACTAATGCCATTGGTCATCACCTACAAGCCCAGTCAAATCTCTACAGCACATCATCTAGGACCTACAGCCTATTCTACAGGATGACCCCTCCCTCTCTCAGGCCTTGGGCGGCAGACCTCTCCTCACTTACAGACAGCCCCCAACCTTAACGGATACTCACCAGCAACTACAGACTTAACAACAGAAACATTAATGCAGGCACCTATCCCTGCAACAAACCACGCTGTCAACTTTGCCCTTGTATCTGCACAAAAGACACCATCATAGGACGTAATCAAGCCACCTACTCCATCAAGGGCTCATTCACATGCTCGTCCACCAATGTGATTTATGCCATAATGCACCAGAAATGCCCCCCTGCCTTATATATTGGACAAACAGGACAGTCTCTGCGCAAAAGAATAAATGGACACATCTGACCTCAGAAAAAACAACATTAAAAAACCTGTAGGGGAACACTTCAAATTTCCTGCTCACTCCATTAATCATCTGTTAATAGCTATACTTAGGCAAATGAATAACAAATCAAAGCTACAAAGAGAAACTGCAAAATTGGAACTCATATGCAGATTTGACACCGTCAATTTAGGGTTAAATAGAGACTACTCCCCCCCCCCATTACAACAGGTAATTTTGCTTTCCTTTTTCCTTCATTTCCCCCCTCCTATATGCTATTCTCCACTATTTGAATCTAAACAACTGCATTGATGTGCTGTAACAGTCTGACCTGATCCTATGACTTATACTTACCTGCTTTTATTTTCCTCCCATTCATCTGTACTTCTCCATATTCAAATGTCTGACAAAATGGGATTTTCTCCCACAAAAGCTCACACGATAAATACATTTGTTCGTCTCTAAAAGTGCCACAGGACTCCTTGTTTATTTTGCTGAACTAGACTAACACGGCTCCCCCTTTGGAACTTAAACACACTTACGTATTTAAATTCTCTTCCTTTTGAAATGTAATCCCTGACATGTTCCCATTGGCCCTGGCTCCTGATTACAATAATAAATGGGTTTTCATAGGGTTCCACATAGTAAGTCATCTAAAGATGTGATCAGGGTTTTGGGGTTTGAGGGGTTTTTTTTGCTGCTGCTGATGTTGAGGCTTAGAGGTGATGTTCATTACTGAATCTGTTTGCTTTAGATTTCTTCTGTTCTCTGATGCCTAGATCTCTAAAAATCCTGGCAAAGCTAAAAGTATTTTATTAGGCAATCACCATTGCCGCTGAATCACACCACATTACAACATGCATCAAGTGGCCTCACAACAGTATGGAATTAGCTGGTAACCCCCTGGACTCTCTCCCCATTCTTGATACCCAGCCCTTTCAAATTATACCTGTACGACTGCCTGTTCACTTTGTCCTGGGCAAAATCAGTGGAGCAGGCTGACAAGACTTCAGTAACTGCTGGGATGTGCTGATCCACTCTGGGACGCGGTGAGAATGTCTTGGACGAGCCTGTTTCAGTTGCTATTTGAAAAGAGGTAACGTTTCAAGGCAGAGCCATCACTTTACAAATGACAAGCAAACGCTGTTAGTCCCTGACTGAGTCCGCCAGACACATTATGTACTGGGCCAGTGGGAAGTCACTGGTGACAAGGGGCAACCACTCAAAGACTCCATCATCAGCATCATGTTCTTTATGACAGCTGCTGAGGACACCTGAATGCCCACTCCCCGCCCAGCACAAACACAGAATGAATAAATCAGACGGTCAGTTTTTGGAGAGCGGAATGGGGGGCTACGTTATGCAAATTCAACTGGAGTGACGAGACGATGGTGGTTAAGTTCCCTCACTTAGCCATGGTCTATGCCGACACTGAAGTTCAGCACAATGCTGGCTACCTTGACCTTCTGCTGCCTGTGTCTCCACTGTCAGAGCAGTAAGTTCGAATTAAATGGAGCTGAAATTCGACCTGTTAACATCACCCCTGCAAGTGGCGCAGCACTGAGGTCAAAATCGACAAGTCCAGTTTAGGTCTGTGTAGCCAGAAAGTAGCCCTAAGCTTGATTTTTCTGTTTTTCCAGTCTGCTGCACCATAGCAACATAGCTCCTCCCCTGCTTGCAGCCCCAGAACATTTTCAGTTAATTCCTCTCTCTGCCTGCAGCACTGTGCCTCTCTTGTGCCTGTGTCAGAGAAACAGCAAGGAAAGCTTTTCCTGCCATTTTTTTTTTAAAGTGAAGAGGGGAGGCAGTGAGCAGAGAACGACTGCCTCCCCGCAAAGCCTTGCATCTACTCCCCACAGTGCAATGCATTTCAAGAAGTCATGTGAGCAGTGGGAATTTGACACACTTTCGCCTTCTGTAATTCGACAGCCTAAGAGCAATTTACAATGCCACACCCACTGTAGACAAGCCCTTAGAAAACATGCCCCTGCAGTCTCTTATTTTGCTGCTCTCCGAAGTGTATTGTTCCCTCGTGGTGAAATAAGCACTCAGGCCAGGACACTTTCAGACAAGCGCCAAACCAGCTGGAGACAGCTTTCTATTTCTGTCTCAAGTTCTGTGCAAGTGCAAGAATCAGAGCTGGAATTTATCTTTAAATCATAGGGTCTCCTTGAGGGTTGCCAAAAAGTGTCATGCCACCCTGTCCTTACCATATGGCTAAATGGGAGGGTGCTAATCTGAACTAGACAGGAAGGGGAAGGGGATTCCTGAGTGGGTGAAGGGCCAGGTATGGAACAGCTTAAGAGATTCTTTTATAGGTTAAGAAAACGGGCAAAGGTTTGAAAGGCAGGGACTTCCTTGTGATGTGGATTACAGCAATCAAACATCATCTGAAGCTTTAGTCTCATCCAGCCCGTCACACTTGGCTCTTCCCTGCTCATTTCACAACTCTATCACATCAAAGCCAGTGTCTCTCCCAACCCTGGGCGGGTCCCAATGAAGCTGGAAAATGGCCCAACCTAAAATGATCAGGTTTCCAGTACAAAATAAGATCAGGCAGAGTAAGGGCAACACATAACTGACTGCATTCCCTGCTGCAGGACAATATTATTTACCTAGGTGGTGACAGAGCTTCTAGACCGAGTGCAATTATTATTACACACCTCTGGAAAAGTGTTGTAGGAAATGGGGCACAAGTGTTTTGTACACTAAGATTTGCAAGTTTGTTGTCTCATGTGATTTTCTTACATACTGGTTTCGGCTCAGCCTTTTCATGGCAATGATTTTCCATAGGCTCACACTGCTGCAAACATATAGGAATGCACCAAAGGCCTAATCCATCTTTCACTGAATTAAATGAATGTCTTGCCACTGATTTCAATGGGAGTTGGACAAAACACCAAATTCTCTCTTCTCTCTTCTCACCTCTTTCCCAATCGCAATCCCAAATGTTAAGGGAGAAATGGATGAGAAATAATTTATTTGGCAAGACCTGATGCCTGAGGCAAACTACTGGGAACCCTTACAGTAGAAACAATATTGAATTATCTGTATGACCACTAAAAAGAACCAGGTCTCTGTTACTCAAAAAGGAATTATTTTGCCTGTATTATATTATACTATATTATATTATACTTATAATAAGTGCATAGATATGTATATAACATACTCCCATTTAGTGACTTTCCCGCCATAAAATAGATACTGCAACTCATGTAATTCTTTTGATAGGCTATATGTTAAATACATTCACACAACCTGAATCAAGCCTATCAGTAGATTTTGGTTTAGATGAGAGACAGAATCAAGGCTATCATTATCTATGCGGGTTAAAGAGTTAATAGCACTTTTTCCAAGGGTAGGGGCATTAATTCCATGACCCTAATCAAATTAAAACAACGGCAGTTACATTCTGCTCTACTTAAATTTCCTGTTGTTTAACACACCCCTACTAACAAACTGGTATAGCGTCACTGGCAAGGAATGGCTGCTGTATTTCCACCCTACAGGTGGTTGTATTTCAGGGTGGTATAGTACTTAAAGATTTCATTTATAAGGACACTAATTGGTTCCTTTGGATTGAAGTATGCCTTCCAAATAGAAGGGATTATTTTCTCAGAATCTGTATCCAATGGAGGGTTTCATCCCATCAGACATTTTTAATCAGCAAATAGCAGCACTTCTGATGTCTGATTGCTTAATCTCCTTTACAAAGTTTTAATATTGAAAAGACTGTTTTTTCCTCAATATAGGAAAACTGCCAAGTCAGCAGGTTTCCTATAAGCATATTATAACATCTAATATTCTGAGCTGCTGCTTCTGGCCAGCTGATCTCTGTAGAATAGTTTTGTTCTCTTCCTATCGCTTTTGTGAAATCTGAGGCTTGAAGACCGTACCTCTCATTGTGACAGAATACACAGAGTACTCAAACACATGCCTTGAGCTGGAACTTCATCTGCCCCTATTGTACCCCTGGGGTTAAGCCTATTATATCAGCTCTGCACATTATGGAAGCAGATTCTTGTCTGTGAAACCTTGGTTACTCATCTCAAAATCCCTTTCATTTCCTTTTGGATTTTTTTTTTAAATGCCATTTCTTTACTGATTCAAAGCATATTTTTTGCAAAGCAAAGACAAGCTTTGTCTGGGACTTTAAAATAATTGTGCATGGAATGGGTGCAAGGCACTTTAAGTGAGATCTCAGCACTGTGGGCTGTTAGTCCCTAACATAGACTGTCGAATGTGCCCTTTGAGATCGCTGGGCACCTGGTCCTCCCCCTTCTTAAAGGCAGGCCCAGATGAGTTTCTGCTCATTTCAAGTGCACAAGAAAAGAATCTCCAGCAATGTCGTTCTCTACAACGTTGCCCTTGAAACGCTGCCCTGCTGAAGGTGGCTTGGCAACTTGCTTGGAGCCTAAAGACCATAGGTAACTTATAAAAAATGGAGATGTACAGGGGAGAAGATGAGGGAGATGTGCTGCCCTCTCCCTACCCCCAACTTTTTTACTATCCCATTTATGTCAGGGGCATAAGCCAGCCCCCATTTTCTGTCTGGGCCCCTGAAAGTGCAGGGTAGGCCCAGCCAAGGGTAGCTTCCGTTCATGTGACCGGAAACTGCCCCTGAGGGAGGGGGAGAGCCATAGTACCTGGGCCAGCAGTGGCATGAACTTCACCACTGCAGCTGTGGGGCCAGCCAGCACCCGTGAGCAGAACAGAGCCATCGCTGCTGGCGCCTCTGCCCTGCTCACAGCCTTGGTGGCAAAGTTCATACTGTTGCCAGGTGCTAAGGTAGGTGGGCAACAGGGACAAGTGGACGGGCCCCAGCCCACCCAGGCCCACCCTTGGCTATGCCCCCTCCCCCACTGCATCTATAGACTTAATGGCGTCTCACCCTCCCCCCCCTTTTATCATTGTAGATTATCGCAGTCTTCAACTGTAATACAGGAAAAATGACAGGTCTGAGTAATAATTCATTTAGATCCAAGCAAAGAGCTTAACTGATCAAGAAAGTAATAGAGCCTGCTGGAAACCAGTCTCTGCAGGCTGCAGTTCCATTAAAATCAAGATGGAGCACCGCAAACTGGGACCTGCAGTCTCCATAGAGCACAGTTTTATCTGGTTCAAGATGCAGCACTGCATTTTTGGACACTTCTCTCTTCAGGTGGCACTTCTTGGATCACGATGGAGCACTACAGGCTGGGGGTTTATCGTCTGCCCCTGCATACCAAAGGGGAAGTAAGCTGCAGACCATAGTTTAGAACTCCACAGCCCACCCAGGAGGTGTCCCATATGACCCGTTAGGAACAATGAACAGCAACATTCTCAGAATATCCTTACATGCAGTGGAAATGCGAAAGTCGGAAGCGCTGGACCTGCTACCACTACGAGTAGGAGGACGACAGTTCTGCAGAGTCTCGAGTTTGCCATCCCTGCCACAGGAAGAAATGGCATCATTTTCTGGCCTGGAGGAGAAATGAGAATGCAGGGTGATGAATGCTTACTGCTGCAAGAGTATTACATGTATTTTCCTGGAAAGGTATGGGAGAAACAGAGAAGAATATTTTATGTTGCAAATTAGTTGCCAGGTGCACAATTTAACTGCATTCTGACTGTACTACTCAAATCAGATATGTTGGATATATTTGAAATTCACTTTTTTCCTAGTGTAATAAATAGGTTGGGAAAGAACCTGCAAAGTGCAGCAGTTTTGGGCCACTGGCATTTTGTCTCTCTTTCTGCCGAGACAGGACCGGTGAGTCTACTTACCCATCGGTCTTCTGCATCAATTTTTTTAAGGAGTCTGAGATTTGTTTCTATTACGGGGCTCCCACACAATGCAGATCAAAATACAATGCAGTATTTTAACTGAACAGCTGTGGATCAACTAGATGGCTGAACTTCTTGAGTGGAGCTGGTTGTTAGGAAGGAAGAGTTGTTGAGAGAAGAGAAGGCAAGATGGCCTGGTAATCAGATAGGGTGACTGGAAGCATTGAGGGTGGTTTGGGTGGCTAGGGTGGAAAGTTACACTGAGTTGAGTGTTTCCTTGAATATTCATGTCAAGATCAGGCTAAAATGACTAGGATATTTCTAGTTAGAAAAGGGGATTTCCAAGGACTGGTTAATAATGTAACAACTAAATTGGTTTCTAGGGCAACAGACAAATATTAAATAATTTGTCCCTCCTGAGTGATTTCATGAAGTAGGAGGTCTAAAGACCTCTTCAGTATTTCCTGGCTAGAGCATCCCCTTACAGTATGAGGGCTTGCATGCATGAGGACATGCAGGAAAATTAACCCAAATTAATACGTTAAAATTATAGGCAATTGGTTAAACTGCATTAAATCCTTGTATGGAGAGTCTCTTTCAGAATTCAAATGGCCTTAATTCGGTTTAATTTAATTCACTTCCAAAGGCCACTTTAAATCGGAATGGGCGTGTCCACACAAGCCTTTAATGCCATTTAACTCATTCACTTTTAATTCACACCTTTAGTTAACCAGAATTAATTTTTTTTGAGTGACCCTGTGTACGCAAGCCCTAAACTGAATGAAAACCACACTAATTCAGAATACGAGTGTCCACATAGGCATTTAATGCCACTTTACATTTACACTTTTAGGCCCTGTGTATGCTACCACCCATGTTGGCTGAACTTACGTTGCTCAGGGATGTGAAAAAAACAGCCCCCTGAGTGAGATAAATGACACCAGTGTAAGCAGTAGTGTGCACCACACTATGTTGATGGCTTGCTACTCTCCCTCAGCAAAGAGCAGCTACACAAGCCATCTTACAGCTCCATGGGCACAGCTGAGTCGCTGTAAGCACGCTACTGTAAACATGGCCTTAGTTAATTTGGATTAATTTTCCTGAGTTTGCCCATGTAGAAAGCACTAAGAGGTAAAACTTTTCATATTCCACAAAGCAGCTTGGTACAATGCAGTCACTAATTTACCTAAATGATTTATAATCAAACAAATAAATCAACCCCTCTCTTTATTTCTAGGCTGCTGGGATCTGATCAGCTTTATTGCCTTGCTCTCAGAAGGGCATCCTATTAGGTCTTATACTCTAGTAATCAATTTCATTTGCTAAAATAAGTTAGCAGAATAACAATTCCACTAGATCACATCACACCCTTTTCTTCTGTAAACTAAATTGTCTAGTTATTGCCTTTCTACTCTGGTTGTTTCCTTGCGCACAAACTGTAGCTCTGTAGGGTTTCACTGTAAAATGCAGACCTCTCACGCACAGGATCATCATCACTTTTCCTATTTTGAATTTTGTTGGCACTTAAAGTTCACACTAATTTTACCAGCTGATGAAAATAGTGAAAATTAAATTTCAGTTTTTAAATCAGCAAAACAAAACCAGAAATTATTTACAGTTTCGCAGCATGGGGCAAACAATCTGCAGAAGCTGCTTCGCATCATCATCATTCCAGTGTGGGAATAGTTTCCTCTGCCATTTTAGCCTGGACCCAGTGGGATTCTGAGCTTTCTATCAGCTAAGGCATGAGCGGGATGCAAGGCACTGCCTATAAGGGAATTCGAACTGTGTCCTAGTCAGCCCATCACGTGGATTAACATCAGTCAGAGAACCCTGGGGAGCCCTGATGAAATCTTTAGAAAGGAATCGGTTCTGGGTATTACTTGTATGGAAGCAAGTACTAGACTCGAGTTATTTAACCTCATCTAGGGACAACTGTGGTCTAGAGATGAGTGTGTGGAATGGAGTCCGGAGAGCTAAGAGCTCTTCCCCATGCTGCCGCAGACTTGCTACCTGGCTTTGGGGTGAGTCATTTCACTTTGAAATGCTTCATGGTCCCCGTCTATAAAATGAGATAGTGAGACGTAGCCACCTTACCGAAGCAGTACATTACTATTTCTATAGACTCCCCAGAATGAATCCATGTTTTCTAGCTGACTGCAGATAGCAGAAGAAATGGCAGGGGAAGGGGAGCCCTTGCACACATTGATGGTGTTGACCAGCAGCAAAGTGGCTTTTGGTCTGATACATTGCTTGGCAATGTATTAGACAGATTACACTGTCTGGGTCGGCAGCTCTTTCGGGGGAGTGCAAGAAAACCAAGGCTAAAAAGATCTCCATGTTACCAAGAGCAGCTTATGTTATCGCTGGGTCACTCCCCTCTCCTCCCATATACAGATACATTTGGGATTTTATGGAAATGGAAAAACAGACCATTCAGAAGAAAGATTCTTTTACCATTTACTTTAAAATCTGTACCCCCACTTACGCTAAGAAGAAGAACCAGATTCTCTAGTGATTTTAAGTAACTAGTGTATTTATCACATCTGTCCTCTCTCTGTGTCTTAATTTCCTTTTAATTTCTTCTTTCATGTGAGAGTAGCAATTGTCCCTGGAGAGATTACTTTTTCTGATTTACGATGGGCAAGATCCACCGCTATGTCAAATGTTGCATGGAACTTGCCCACAGAAATATAGCCAAATGGAGAATATGAACCCACACAATTTATGCAAGTTTAAACTCCACAACTGTGTAAACTTTCACTCCATTATCCCACGTACATGACTTGGGTCAATGGACCTTCCTTTGACTACAGTTTTCCCTCCCTTTCTTTTTCCGGTGTCCATTATTTTAGGTAAGGAATCCTTTAAAGAAATGACAATGGCAATGTGCTTTCCAATATGGAGGCTTTATTTTTTGTGTATTCAAATTACATTGTTTCTGGGATCAAATTCAAAGTGAAGGGGGAAAAAAATCCAACTTTCTGCCTCATTTGCCCAGACTTACGTTGGGTAAGCAGCTCTGTGATAGCCTGGGGTGACTGGTCTCTGGAGAGGCTCATCTATGCTCTGATGGACACCAGGAAACAGCTTCTTCTTCACTTTTGGTGTGTGGGTCATTATCTAAAACACAGAAGGAATGAGAAGGGAAGAGGAGTTGAGAGAAGAGCCAACTGAAATCACTGAGACAAATATGAAAACGACTAGCGCATCAAATTAGATTCATGTCATATCGCTGAACAGGATTGCTAAGGTTTACCACCTGCCTGCACTATAGCCTTTTCATCTTACAGAACCCCAGCTCTCTCTGTTCCAAGCTTGCACTCAATAAGGATGTAATTTAGTTTTTCCCAAGCCCATTTTACTTCTGCTACATAGGCCTTGTCTATACTGAGAAAACTGCGAGTGAGCAGTGTAGACCCACTCAATCGATCCCAGAAGTGCTCTCCATTTGACGCAGTTACTCCACCTTCCCCAGCAGAGCAACGCTGCGTCAACGGAAGAACCCAGTCAACGCAGCCCAGTCAAGAACCATGGTAAGCAGAAGTCAGTTAATCAACACAGATTGTGGATCTCCCATTGACTTACCCCCGCAGTATAGACTAGGCCACAGATGTTCATCAACAGATATTGAAGGATCAGGGCTGAGCAGGCAGCTAAGGAGATGAGTCTCAGGTTCAGCAGACATATATAGCATGCAGAATACAGCTGCTGCTATAATTAACCCTCTGGGTGTTAAATGGTGATTGTAATGTAGAATTTCAGTGCTTAGCCAAACATATTCAGTATTTTCGAATCCCAATGAGTGGTACTTACGCCCAAATACTCTGTTGTCAGTAGCTTCTCTCCTGATAGCTCTCCCAGCTGAGGTTGTAACACCTCATCTTTGTCCAGATCAGCCTCCATTGTATCATGGTCCTCCTGTTACAATAACATACCTTGATTATTTGAGCCCGGACCCTTGAGCAGCTTTCCATTCCAGTCAGATCACTTAATTTTCACGCTGGCAGTCACTTATGCAATATACATTTAAAACATAAATGACTCTTGCTACTAGGGTGGCATATTCAAGATACTGTGTGCCTATTATCTTTATGTGTGTATGTTTGTACACGTGTGTATATGCACACTTGTCCAAGCTTTTGATACACTCAGAAATACATACAAATAATTCATCATAGCAATTGTATAACCTTAACAACAGTGGAGGAAAGAAAAGTATAGCCCCCAAGGACTGCTTCCTTGAAATCTCAAATCTCGAAGTATTCTATGCAGGCTCAAGATCCAAACACATGACGACGTTAATATTTATTTACTTTCTGATGAGAATAGTTCCCCTCCATCCTCCAGAGAACATGACAGATCAGCACCACATCAGAACTAAGGGGAAAGTGTTTCGCTGTTTGAAAAGGTTGTGACAATAAATCACTGTAAATGAATCATTCCAGGAGAGGTTAGTTACCTTCATCTACTGTAGTTCTTAGAGATGTGTCCCCCTATATGTGCTCCACATGATAGGCACGTGTGCCCCATGCACCTTGATCAAAGATTTTTGGTAGGTGCCTGTTCAGCCAACACATGTTCTCCAGACTGCCTCCTGCCCCATACTAAGGCTGTATAAAGCTGTGCGGGTGAAGCACCGGCAATTTCTTCTCTACTACAAAGACTGATGAGATGGGACTCAGCAGCAGAAGGGAAGGAATCACAGAAACTGGAAGGGACCATGAGAGGTCACCAAGTCCAGTCCCCTGCACTCATGGCAGGACCAAGCACCATCTTAAACCACCCCTGACAGGAGTTTGTCTAGGGACACACATCTCAAAGAACTAGTTACTGTACAAGGTAAGTAACGTTTCCTTCTCTGAGTAGCATCCCTACCGGTGCTCCAATTCAAATGGCTCCTCAGCAATGCTCCTGGAAGGAGGATGGCACTTCAGAGTCGGATCCAAGACTGATAACGATAGGACTGCCATGCCAACAGAGGCATGTGACGTGGAAATGTGTATGAGGACACCGTGTTTGAAAACAGTATGAACTGCCATCCAAGCTGCAGCTTTGCAAATTTCTGCAACCGGTATATTTTTCTACAGTGTCATGGTCGTAGATTGGGATTGTACAGAATGGGCTATTATTGGTCTATAAGAGGGCTGGAATTAAGAGCAATCGGGCACACCTGCATCAGCTTCCTTCCCTTAAACAGGTGTCAGTCTCTGTCTTGCTTGATGTGTTGAACACAGTCAGCATCAACAGTTTTAGGAGATATATAAGTGGCTGAAGAGCCTTCTCTAAGGAAAAGAGAAAGGCATCCGGTAGGGTTGACAATGACCTACTACTCCTTGCAAGCAGAGTTTTTGTACTTTTATTGATGGCTGTCCCAAAAAGGTCTACTTCTGGAAACCCCAGAGGTCAAAAAATATGCTTGAGAATCTTAGAGTCCAGTTCCCACTTATCATCTTGGGAGATGAGCCATGGTGTTGTTTTCCATGCCTGAAAGATCAGAGGCTAAGATGAGGTTGTGATTGGTTATACACCAGTTCCATAGTTTCATTGCTTTAGCAGAAAAGAGAAAGGGAATCTCTGTCCCCTCAGGCCATTTATATAGAACATGCAGAATATGTTGTCTGCCATGATTTTGACAGACTGACACCTGTTTAAGGGAAGGAGCTGATGCAGCTGTTCCTGATTGCTCTTAATTCCAGGAGTTTGATGCACAGAAGAGGGTCCTAAACAAATCATTTTCCTTGAATTGTGCATGTCCCTAGATGTGCTCCCCATCCCACAAAGGATGCATCTGAAGTTACGGTGATAGTAGGGGAAGATTGAATAAAAGGAAATCCTGCATAGAAAGTTTGATGGATCCTTTCACCCACTGAATGAGGTAAGTACTCAATGAGGAATGGACCCAAACTTCTCTAAACCATGTTTATTTGGAACGAAGACTATGCTCTGAGCCATCCCGGAAAGTAGCAAAGAGGTAACCTGGCATGTTGCATTATGAAAATGCAATGTGCCAGAATGCTTAGCAGCTGGAAACAATTTCTTGCTAACATTTTGGGACTTCTTTCCTTCTAGAAAATTAGGTTTGTTAGTGTCGTAAATGTGACCACAGGAAAGTAAGTGCTGGATGTTAGGGCATTCAGAGAAGCCCCTATAAAGTCTATCTGCTGTACTGGAGTACAAATGGACATTCTGATGTTGAGCTGAAGTTCTAACTTGGAGAACAGGGTCATAGCTGTCTTTACTGCACAAAGAAGCTCATTGTACAACTGGCTCTTGAAGAACCAACTGTTGAGGTAGGGGAAGCACTTGGTGCAGAGGATGGGCTAATGGGAAGAACTTGATCCTGAAAGTGATCCTGGCTGACTGAAATGAAGGAACCTCTTGGGAGAGGGTCAGCTGTGATGTGACAGTGCACATCCTGAAGCTTCAAGAGCTATGAATCAATGAAAGAATCCAACTGAATTAGAATTCAATAGTTCAACTACTCAGCTAATTCTATTTTTAGACTCTAGGAATTGATGGTATTATTGAAATAGAATGCAATAGTTGCCATCCTGAATTTTGGAATTTTCACAAATGTGATCAATAATTCTAAAATCCTGTCTCTATTCCCCTTCTTAGGTGGAATCAAAAAATACTTGGAACAGAATCCCTGGCCCCTGTGCTCAACTAGTTGCATGTCTCCTCTGTGAAGGACAGAGATGATTTGTTGTCTCAACTGTTCATTAGAGGGATCTCTGTGAAGGGACAAGGAAGGAGGGTAGTGTAGAGGGGTGGAAATAAAATGGGTGAATAATCTGATGTTATAACCTCCAAAAACCCGTTTGTCAGATGTAATCTGCTCCCATGTAGGTTGAAAGTGAAAGATATGGTCTACAAAAAGGTGGGAGGTGGGTAGAATGGCACTGCTGCAGATTCCTGGTGGGGGGCTGTTTTGATGAGTAGGAGGGCTGGATAGTAGTAACGGACATGGTAGCAGGGTTTCTTCTTTTGATATCTTGGTTTCTTTTTGGTGGCTTGGCATATCTACGGAAGCTAGGAAACTAGATTAAATGGGATTATTGGAGCCATCTGTGACTGACTCAATTTTCTTTCATTCACAGCTAGAGATGGACCTGCGAGCGACCTTCAAATCCTTCAGAGTGGGCAAGCATTCATCCACGGACTCACTGAAGAGCTCAAGTCAACTGAAAGAAAGGTCTTCTACAATACATTGGACTTCCCTGGGAAATCCTAATAGTTGCAACCAAGATGCTCGACACATGATGAAGTAGCGGTAATAGAGCTGGCTGCAGCCAGAGAGGCTCGCAATGGGGTCCTTGCTGGGGGCTGAAACAGTTCTCCATGCTCCAAAGAGAGGTGTTAAATAAAAGCACAATATTTGCTGCAGTGATGTGATTATACTTTTCCAACAGTCCTTGGCTATCTATGATTCTAAACTGTGACCTCATGGAGGAGAAATTCTTATGACCAAAGGGATCCAGGCATGTTTGGTCCTTAATATAAGGCACAGCTCTTGAATGGTTTGTCCGCCGTGCTCTCTGATGGCCTCCACAGCTAAAGAATTAGGTGGAAGGTGTGAAAATAAAAGCCTTAGAAATGTTGGCTGGGACATACGACTTGTTGGCTTTTTTGCATGTAGGAGGTACGGCTGCCAATGTCTGCGTATGGTTTTGGCAGGTTCAGCTACAACCTCATTTGCTGGCAAGGATACTCGACCAAAAGCTGCTGTGTGCAGAATGTCTAAAAGCTTGTGCTGCAACTCTTGGACCTCCTACAAGGGGAAGTGGAGAGAGTCAGCAGTCTTTTTCATAAAATCTTGAAACGGTTCAAAATCATCAGCATAAGACACTGTAGAAGGCACCACAGCCTCATTGGGTGAAGATGAGGAGGTACTGGTTCGTGGTGTCGCTTCTACCATAGCTCTCACCTCTTGCTCCTTGAAAGCAGGCTCAGGTCTCCATATGGCAAACCCCAAATCTTGCGTAACACTGTTTAACAATAGACAGTGACAGGGGCATGTTAATAACTCTTGACTCTTTGGGTCCACATATTTAATACAAACTGATTCAAAAATATCCCTGCTCAGAAATCAGGGAACACGAGGAGGTGTCTTATGCATCGTTCAAGGGAGAGGCAGACTGTGGAGGCAATGATGTTTATCTGCCTCTTCCAAAAGGTACTGGAAAACTAGGGAGTACTGGGGAAGGAGAAGATCAGAGAACTGACAGTCAATTGGTATCCATTAACAAAGGAGATCCTGGCTCATCGGAGATGAACAAGTCTGTAGAGAATTTAAATTCCTGCAGTGCCAGGCGAATGTGTGTTGAAACTGAATGAGGTCCCGCAATAGTCAGCAGCAGTACCAAGGATACTGTTTGTTTCAGTGGTAGCGGACTAGCGGAGGATGATGGTACCGAGGCTCTTGATGGCTTTGGAGATACCAATGTAGTCGTCTGTGACACCTGCTTAGATGCTGGCCACAGCACAGAGAACGCTCTGGCAGTAACCAACTTCCTCCACGCAGATTGTTTAGTCTCTGCGATATTATCATGCGTCGACTGTACCAAAGATGGCTTTGATACCAAGGCGTGTTTAGTATTGTGATTCTTGAAAAGAGCTCCAAGCCTTTGACTAAGAGCTCCTGTTATCGAAGAAGCCTGGAGCCTCAGTGGTATCCTTTCTGGAACATGAGATCTCTGAAATAGTTGGTCAATAGGGGAGATACAGAGGTAGGGTATTTGGGCCTGGATCTGAGGCTGGTTGAAGGGAATACTCCATTGTAAGGAGCCTAAGTTCAATTTTTCTGTGTTTTTTCTAGATCTGCTCTTCAAGATTGAGCAGACTTTGCACTCACAAAGTATTTGTGTGTCTTCCAAATTCACAGACAAGACTCATCACCGGATGGCACAGATTGATGGCAGGTCAGGCAGTGCTGGGATCCCAGAATACCATCAGAGACAACAAGCTCCGAGGGAAGCCCCTCAGAGAGAAGGGGCATCTAATGGAAACAAACCTGTAATTAACTAGAATAACTATAAAACTGAAACCTAAAGGAGAAAACTAAAGCAGACTAAAAGCTAAAACTAAAGACCCCAAAGAGCTAAAAGCTTGAAGCAGGAATACTGTATGCTTCCTCTCAGTCCATAGGGCAGTTGAGAAGGAACTGAACGCAGTTCACCAGTACAGGTTTATATATCCTCAGTACATGGCAGTGTCCATGAGGACCAAAGAGCTCCTCCCACCAAAAACCTCTGATCAGAAGTAGTGCTCCCATAAGGGCACTTCTCGAAGAAGTATTAGGTATTATTAAAACATAAAAACCTGAACCAAAATTCACAAAAGTCAATGTTGACTGTTGATGTTAATGGGTTTTGGACCATTCCCAACGAGCATAAAAGGAGAGAAAAGGACAGGACAAGAATCCTTACAATAGCAACACAGGGAAGGAGTAGGTTTCAACAGTCATGGCGAGAAATATCTCTGTTGTGGGATGGTCCCAACAGGAGCACCCTCCTATGCAGGTCATGGCACAGCACACGTGCCTTCTTCAGTTTCCCCTTTCGGAGTCTCTAGAAATAATGGTCTTCCCATGTTTAAATTTAGCCCTCGGGGGCGTTATTTTAAAGCCCAATGCAGATAAACCATAAATTTAGCCCCACTATCACTTCCCACCATCAAAACCCAGACAGTACATCAAACAGAGCTCTGGGATCCCCCACCACACCCCACCTCTCCCAAGCAGCCTCAGCATTCTGCATCACATCCTGGCTCTCCAGACTTCCAACTTCTGTGGCCCTTTGGCTTCAGCTCTCCAGCTCCGAGAGCCAGCAGGCACCTCACTCTGCTGCTCTCAGCTTTCAGCCCTCTCCAGCCTTCTCTTCCGTGGCTCTCTGATTCAGGAAGGATAGTTGGCTAGTACCTATCCCTCCACTGGCTTCTTAGCCTTCAGCCCTTTTCAGACTCCCAGCACCATCTTGCTCTTCAAGTCAGCAGGCTTGCCTTTCCATCGACTACCTGGTAATTCCTTCCTCTTTCCAGGGAGGGCCTGCAGACGGTCTCCTAGTCTTGCGTGGACTTACCTCCCCGGGTGTCTCTCACAGGAGCCATGTCTACACAAACAGAGCTGCAGCTTCTCCCACCAACATAGCCAGAGGTTTTATTGTCTTTCCTCCTGGCATAGGGCATCTTCCCCAGACTGGTGCACCAATTCATCTGCGCTGCTGGAGCACATCTGGTGGAAGACGCTCCATGCCAACAGGACAGAACTCTCCCGTCAGCACAAAACCTCCTCTGCAGGCAGCAGAAGCTATGAGGGTGGGAGAAACTCTCTTCCTGACATAGCACTGTGCACATGAGCACTTACAGTGGTGTAACTTATGTCACTGGGGTGTGTGGCTTTTTCACATCCTTGAGTGATGTAAATTATGCCAGCATAGGTATTGTGCAGACATAGCCTGAGTCTCTCTCCTCTCAGATGCTCCCTTGTTTTTATAGCCTCCAGGTGGTTTCTATCCCTACTTAAAAGACCAAATGGGAGCAACTGTCCTGGCACAGGAGGGCTGGACCAACTCCATTTAATGGACCAGACACCCTAGAACTATGTCTACACTTGCAAGTTAGGTCGACTTAAGGAGGCTTAAGTCGACCTAACTTAGTCCCTGTCCACACCAGGCTTTCATTAAGTCGACTTAAGAAATTCCTTAAGTCGACTTAATAAGAACTGCCGGCTAGGTCAACCTAACCCTTACGTCGACCTAAGCACTGTGTGGACACTTAAGTCCACTTTATTAGGCTGCCCTAAGGGCAGTTAGGTTGACTTACTAAGTCACCGTTCGGGGAAACCACTTTGTTAAGTCGATTTAAGGTTGATTTTAGGTCGACTTAAAGTCGACCTAACTTTTTGTAGTGTAGAGATAGCCTATGACAGTTTTGCTCCAAAATTCATCCACATTTTTGCTTATGCAGTCTCAAAACCGTTGTAGAAAGAAGGTGCTGTATAAGTGAGCATATGGCTCCAACAGCCGGCAGGGGGCAGGCAGGGCGGCACCACAGTGCGGGCCAATTCAGTGAACAGTGGGGTGCTGAGTCCAGGCTAGGGGCTGGGACTTGGACCGGCCTGGGGGCGAGGCAGGCCAACACAAGAGGCTGGGAGCACTGAGCAGGGCCGGAGGTGCTCCAGACCTGTAAAAGGCCAGTCAGCTCTGCCTGGGGGCAGGGTAAGGCTGGATTTATTTTTGCAGGGTAGCAAGACCTCCCTTGGCCCCAGGCCCTTGGCTGCAGCCCCTTAAGCCCCTGCTTTAATCCGCAACAACACCACAATGATGCCTTGTTCTACCACAACACAAAGGGTGCAGAAGACCACGACAGTGAAGGTGTTAGCGGCTTGAAGTCTAAGGCTTGGTCTACACTAGAGAACTGGGTTGGTTTAACTACACAGGGTGTGAAAAATCCACACTCCTGAGAGACATCGTTAAAATGACCTAAATCCCTGTGTGTGGATAATTCTAGGTGCCTCTTGGGGGGGTGGATTTCCTACACCAACAGGAGAAACCCTCCCTTCTGCACAGGTAGTGTCTTCTACACTGAAGCACTTCAGCTGTGACAGCACAGCTGTGCCACTGTGGCATTTTAAATGTAGATGAGCCCTAAGATTAAACTCTTTTATTTTGATGTTGCTGTTAGCTGAGCTGTGTTTTCACACAGAATGGAACTGATTTTTACTGCCAGGTGCCCAGTGATAGGTGGATCACAATGGCCATTGTCCAGTTATCTAATACACCTCAAGTTTATAAATCAACTTTGAATTACAGCTAGTATATCGGGTATTTATTACAGACTACTTTTAAAGATGGTCCAAGCCCAATTAAAACCACATTTAAAGACTAATTAGTTAAAGTAAAACCATATTTAAAGATAAATACTTTAACATTTTATCTGTAATTACAAGGCATAGCAAAAACACTTTTGTGCTGACATGAGTATGCACTGAGGAAATAGGGGATTTAATCTGTTCTTAAAATAATAAGGGACATTGATCTCTCACTTAAGCAATAAATCCTGCAGCCCTTACTTCTGTGGGGAGTCCTGTTGACTGTAACAGGAAGCCTCATGGGAGGACACACTGCAAGAGCAAGCACTAAAGATATATTAAAGGCATGAACTTTTAAATATTGATTTGTGCCTGAATAAGGCAGAAAGTAACATGATGGTGTAGGTCCCTTACTGAATGGGGCAGGTAACCTCATGATGGATGATGCAGAAAAGGCTGAAGTACTCAATGCTTTTTTTACCTGTGTCTTCACAGGCAGGATCAGCTCCCAGGCTACTACACTGGATAATGCAGAATAGAGAGGAGAGCGGCCCTCGGTGACAGAAGGTCAGGTTAGGGACTAGTTAGAGAAGTTGGATGTGCATAAGTCTATTGTGCCAGATGAACTGCATCCAAGGTTGCTGAGGGAGTTGGCCGACGTGATTACAGAGCCACATGCCATTATCTTTGAAAACTCTTAGCAAACGGGGGAGGTCCCGGAGGATTGGAAAAAGGCAAATATATTATCTATCTTTAAGAAAGGGAAAAAGAAGGATCCAGGGAACTACAGACCAATCAGCCTCACCTCAATAACTGGAAAACTCATGGAGCAGGTCCTCAAAGAATCCATCCTGAATCACTTGGAGGAAAATAGAGTGATCAGGAACAGTCAGCATGGATTCACCGAGGGCAAATCATGCCTGACCAACCTGATTGCCTTCTATGATGAGATGACTGGATTTGTGGATGTGGGAAGAGCTGTCAACGTGATATACCTGTACTTTAGCAAGGCTTTTGATAACAGTTTCCCACAGCATTCTCGTCGGCAAGTTAAGGAAGTATGGGTTGGATGAATGGACCGTAAGGTGGATAGAAAACTGGCTAGATCAGCAGGCTCAGCAGCTATGAATCAATGGCGCAATATCTAGTTGGCAACCGGTAACGAGTGGAGTGCCTCAGGGGTCGGTTCTGTTCAACATCTTCATTACTGATCTAGATGATGGGATAGATTGCACACTCAGTAAGTTCGCAGAAAACACCAAGCTGGAGGGAATGGTAGACATGCTGGAGGGCCGGGACAGGATCCAGGAAGACCTAGACAAATTGGAACACTGGGCCAAAAGAAACCTCATGAGGTTCAACAAGGACAAGTGCAAAGTCCTGCACTTTGGACGGAAAAATCCCATGCACTGCTACAGGCTGGGGACCGATCGGCTAAGTAGCAGCGCTGTAGAAAAGCACCTGGGGGTTATGGTGGACAGGAAGATGAATATGAGCCAACAGTGTGCCCTTGTTGCCAAAAAGGCCAATGGCATATTAGGCTGCATCAGTAGGAGTATTGCCAGCAGATCGAGGGATGTGATAATTCCCCTCTATTCGACACTGGTCAGGCCGCATCTGGAATACTGTGTCCAGTTTTGGGCTCCCCACTACAGAAAGGATGTGGACATATTAGAAAGAGTCCGGCGGAGGGCAACGAAAATGATTAGGGGGCTGGGGCACATGCAGTGGTTAAGGTATAATTTGATGGGCCCCAGAACCCTCCTAATCTCCGGGCCCCCTTCCCGTATCGTCTGGGCCCCCTTCATGCATGTGCAGGCCCCAGCTCAGGTAGGCATTTGCAATCACTTCTCAGCACCACCTGCATCAGTTATCGTTCATAAAAATATTTATAATTGTATATGGTTGTAGTGAGGGAGTGTGGCCCCCCTCCCAGATAGACAGCCTGGGCCCACGTACACCTGGGTGGGCGGAGCTGGAGGCGGCCTGTCCGTCAGACCAGAAGCAGGGGGGCGGGACAGGAAGTATAAAGGGGACGGCCAGAAGCTCAGTGAGGGCTAGGCAGCCGAAGGGGCAGGGTGTTTCTCTGCTCCCTCCCCAGTGCCAGCCTGACCCTTATGCAGCTGAAGACCTACCTGGCACCTGGGGCCCCGACGGCCAACCGGACCCCACCGGGACTGCTGGCCGAGACCTGCCGCACTGTAGCCTGAACCCGAGGGAGTTCCTGGCCCTACCGCTACCCCCTCCGCCCGCGGACCCGCTGGACCGCAGCCGCCCTGTGCCGAGCTGTGACTGGGAGGAGCTCCCTCTCGCCAGCGACGACGCAAACCCCCCGGAAGCCGGCTGTGACCTGGAGGAGTTACCTTTGGCCGACGACGCTGAAGGGCTTCGTGAGCTCCCACTGGGCGGATACCCCGAGGAGGACGATGGCGGCCCAGAGCAGGTCCCAGCAGAGGTGGGGGCAGCAAGTGGCCCAGGGGACATGAAGTCCTGTCATGACTCTGTGAGGCCCGAGCTGAGTCCCCAGGCCGTGGCGGGGATCCCACCGGGCCCGTGGTAGACCCCTCTGCCGCGGATAGGGCCCTGGGCTGGGACGCAGTGGAGTCGGGTGGGCCTGCGTCCCCCCTCCTGGTAACCCCCCAGAAGCCTTGGCCGGCCACGAGTCTCTCTCTCCTGCCGTGGAGACTTAGGACCCGGCTTGTTTTGCCTGCCTGCCCCGCCCGAGGGGCCAGAGGCAGAGATTCTTTGCCCGTCCGCCAGCGGGGCGTGAGGCCACCCCGCTTGCGCGTCGGCCTGGACTGTCAGGCAGAGAGTCTAGCCGTGGAGGGCAGGTCGCCTGGCTTACAGTGGTGTTTATGGCTATAGCCATTATTGTCACAAACTAGCAAACACTGCATCACACAACAAGTATTGGGATTAACAACGGTGGGGTGTAGGACCTGCCAGCAGCCAGGGCAGGGCGGAAAATGCGTTCTGCTGGATTTTTCTATTTTTAGGGGCCCCGGAACTCTGGCCCCTCAAATTTGTGGGCCCCGGAACTGTGTTCCGGTGCGTTCCCCCTTACTTTAACCCCTGGGCACATGACTTATGAGGAGAGACTGAAGGAACTAGGCTTATTTAGTCTACAGAAGAGAAGACTGAGGGGAGATTTGATAGCAACCTTCAACTATTTGAAGGGTTGCTCCAAAGAGGAGGGAGCTAGGCTGTTCTCGAGGGTAACAGAGGACAGAACAAGGAACAATGGTTTCAAGTTGCGGCTGGGGAGGTCAAGGTTGGATATTAGGAAAATCTTTCTCAGTAGGAGGGTGGTGAAGCATTGGAATGGGCTATCTAGGGAGGTGGTAGAATCTCCATCTTTGGAGGTTTTTAAGGCCGGGTTAGACAAAACCCTGGCTGGGGTGATTTAGGGGGAGTGGTCCTGCTTTTTAACAGGGGGTTGGACTAGATGACCTCGTGAGGTCCCTTCCAACCCTATGATTCTATGAATCTATGACATGGTACGTAGTTAATGGGGTAACTTCACAGTTTGGGTTTGTTGTGAGACTACCGAACAGATTAGTTGGTAAATCTGTACTAATGAAAATCTTGTTGCTTTCAGAAAATGTTCTCTCAAAACATGCACATAAAATAAACCAAACAATTTTATTGCAAGCAAGTTATGTGTAAAGACATTTTAAAGACCTGTCAATTTTTCTTTAATATTTTTTGCTTGTTCAGACTTGGAAAACTTTTGGATTCCTAAAGTGTGCCCAAGTTTTACAGAAGCCAGCATTCTTGGCTCTCAGTTGGTAGTCAGCTATTGAATCTGGCAAGTCATGGCTCCAACTCCCAGATAGTGACGGACTTTCAGCTCCTGTTTCCAGGGGAAATGACTGATGGAATTGTTGAAAATAGGCACATGAACATTTTGAGATCGGGTAGCACTGTACATTGTTTCATGCTTGCTTTGTGTCTGGTGAGCCATTCTCTATTTCCACAGAGACAAGTACAAGGTAGGCCAGCACCTGTGAGTTAGACTCCCACTTCTTAATGTAAGGTGCTAGATCAGTGGTTCCCAACCAGTGGTCCACGGGGGCTTTCAATGTGGCTCGTGGCTCCTCTCCTGTTGGCTGCAGAAGGGAGCCACTGCCTAAAACCTAGGCAGAGTGCATATCTGCGGGGCTAGAAGACAGTTGCAGCAAGGAGTCTGCACTAAGGGGATGGCAGTTCCGTGGTCCGCTCCCCCTGCTGCAGCAGGGAACATGGCAAAGCACTTCTAGGCCTTGGGGTCCCTGTTGGAGCCACAGGGAGGGGAGCAAGGGGCTACAGCATGCATGTGGTTTCCCTGCTGCAGCCAGTAAAATGGGAGACCAGTGAGGAAGTGGCCTTCTCAGTGAACTCCTTCCGTCTGGCTGCAGTGGTGGGGAGGGAGTGGCCCTTTGGGGCTGTAAAAAGGATCTCTGTGGCCCTCAAGCCAAAAAGGGAACTGCTGAGCTAGATGGTAACCAAAAGCCATCAGTTCCATGCTCCCAATAATGAATGCCAAGTTTTAAAGCCCAGAAAATTATAACGTCTGTTCTACTTGAAGTATATGAAGAAATGCAAATTAGAATCTTTTGCCTACTCATTTTATTTATAATATGTTTTAAAGTTTCCTTTTCTCAACAGGCAAATGCTTTTAGGGAGGAAGGATTGGCAAAGGTATAACTCACTTGGAGGGCTACACAACTGTAAGCTTTTTCCAACCACTGAAATGCCCGCTTTTCAGTGTCTGTTATTTTATAGAGTGCAATACTGTGGTGGAATCCACACCTATGAACACAAACAATGATGCAATTTACTGTAATTATGGCTGGGTTTTTGCAATGGAAAACATTTTTCTATAACACATGGAAGTCCTAAGTGTTGGACAAAACCCAACAGTTTGGTTAAAAGCTATGGGTTTTCTTTATTTTAAATAAATATGAGTGCATTACAGGATTTAAGACGCTACAAGAACTTAAAGGCCATTGTTACTACAGATTCACTGCAATGGACTGTTAAAAAAAGCCCTTTTAGAAAAGCTGAAATACCTAGAAAGCTACTTTTAAAAAAAAGATTCAAGGCGAGGCTTTGAAACAGACACACACATCCAGTTTTTCTGAAAAGCTCAGATATTCCCCCATATTGCACTAGTTTTTACCAACTCTTAGCAAAGTGCTTCAATCTTAAGAGGTCACTATCATAAGACCTGGGAAAAGCCACCAGAAAATCAGAATAATTTAAAATTAAATACAGAAAAAGCAAAATATAAAAAGGTAATGATAACTGGGTGGGGGGGGAAATCTTTGCATAGGCATGTTGATAAAATGAAAGGTGATATGGATGCGGTGAGGAAAATAGGGTGCTAATGCAAAAAAGTCACCTCTCCATAATGCTGTGTTTTGTGTATTTTTTTTAAAGCGGTCATTAGGCTACAAACATTTGCATCAAGATTATCACTAATGTACAATGAAACAGGCAGCCTGTGTTAATAAACATCCAACACATATATACCTTGAAACACATCAATTTGGTGACCGCTTGTAAAGTTCCTTTAATTAGGGCTTTTGATTTGAGTGTGTCCTAAAAGATGTTTTATGTCTAAAACTTTCCCAAGCCCTCCCTTAAGACGGTTTGCCAGGCAGCTCTATAAGGTCAGATGTAATCACGCAACTCCGTCTCACTATGGAGAACAATTACATTGTGCATTCCAAAAATACAAAGGTCTACCTCTGTGAGGCAGCGAGTGAGCAAATTATTACCTATTTACAAAAACAATAACCTGCATGAAACTAGTATATTATTTTGCTGCCATTCATTTTGGCATGTATCCTTTATACCAATTTTTTAACAAAGGGACCAGAATAAAATAGGCCTTCTTTTGGAAACAGAATAAAAACGTTACCCAGTGGCAATGATATAGCTAAGGGTCTGGCAGTACTTCCATAAGCCTCTGGAAATAAGGATGTATAATTTACCTTTGATAATTAGCACTCACTCACTCACTCACTCACTCACTCACTCACTCACTCACTCAC
>ML685900.1:3089474-3222531 GCA_007922175.1 Pelusios castaneus | reverse complement strand
GTCCTTTCTGGCCAGGACCTGAGTGAGTCGACTTAGGGCTGCCCCACGTCTACACTGGCTTAAGTCGACTCTAGGGAGTCGACTGAAGCCTTAGATCGATTAGGAAGGTGGTGTTAGAAAGTCGACTTAATTTTAATTAAGTCAACTTTATTTTCCTTAAGTCAACTTAAGCAAGCTGCTTAAGTCGGCTTAAGGAAACTGCAGTGTAGACGCAGCCCTTGGCGCTAGGCCGACTCGACACCTCCCATCTTTTCAGGTATTTTTGCACTCTTCCTCTAGCTGCAGCTTACTTCTTGCCAATTTCTGTGATGTCAGACTACTCCTGTTAACTTGACCATTTATCCAACTGTTTTGCTCTGTTTTGCTAGGCCTCAAGTCTCATTCCTAACTGTTTCTACTTGTCTTTTTTTAATTTAACCTTTTACTTACTCCTACATATGTAACTAAAAATATAGACATTTATCTGTTTCAATCTTCCATCTCTACGAAGATGGAAAGAATGGGACACAGAAAATTAACTCCCATTTTACTCCTAAGAGCAGTCTCTTAAAAACAGAGTGTTCAACGCCTATGAAATTCAGGCCACACTTTCCTTGAAGTGGTCTCCACATCATCACAACAGATCAAAGCTATGTCAAAGTATCCCTTAGAAGCAAAAATGCTAGAGTGCAAGGGAAGACTTCACCATCTTGTGCTGTCACAGTAGACATCAGCAATCCTGGTTTCAGAACCTCACCTAGAGCAACAGCTACTCCCCAATAAGAGGTTTTATAAACAAGCGATGTAGGAAGCCATAAGAAGTTATAAAAATGAGCTCCTGGAATATCCTGGCTGAACCACTTCCATTGCTTTGGGGGCAGATTACTGGGCTTTCATGGACTCAAAGATAACTGGAAATGAAGTAATTATACTAATTTCCCTCATCCTATAACGAATCAGTTCTTTGCACCACCTCAGGGCTAGACAGCTGGGAGTGTTAATTAATGATCTTGCAAATATAGATTCAAATATGGCGAAGGTCAAAGATGGAATCAGTTTGATGGGTTCAATCTAGTCCCCAGGGGACACTTGCTCATCACCATCTTACGTGGCTACCAGAAACCCAATCATCTCATCACTATCCAACCACATAAAACAACACCACGCAAAAGCCAGATGCAGTGAGGTGCTGAAGTCAATGAGAATGGAGGACACACAGCACTTCACATAATTGGGACCATTGCTATGTTCTTCTAACTTCACAATGAATTAAACTAGGGGCAGGGACCCCCTTTTTATTCGCTTTCTATACAGTGCCTGGCACTGTGAGGTCCTGATGCATGAAAAGGGTTTCTAGACATTATGGTAATACAAATAAATAATAATATTTCAAATTGACATTCAGCTGTTGTTACCCTATAGTAAAAATACCGTACAGGGGAGTTTGGAGTGTAGCAAATACCAGAACACCCACCTAGTCACTGGTGCCTGTTTTCTCCTTTAAATTCATATGATTTAGTTTCTTTCTCTATATTGCATTCTACTTCTTAACTTAAAGGATTTACAAAAAAGAGAGAAGCAGCAACTCTGTTACAGCGCTACACCCATACAATTAAGCACAACTACTTTAGTAGAGAACAAAAGGAGTGCCTTAAGTCAGCCCAGTATCCGCATGACCTGAGGGATAACATCTGTGCCTGGAGCTGGTGAATGCAAGACCAAGTGATGAACTTTGAATTTCCTACTTTTTCTGCTTTGGGTCATAAACTTAAGTGTTGTTTGGGGGCTAATCTGACACCAGCTATTCTCCAGGAATTTTCACATTATAAAGATATTTTTAAAGAAAAATTAACCATGATTGTCAGGCTAACAATCTATCAACGCCAAGGCCATTTTAGAACACACATACTCTATGCAAACAAACACATATTTGGCTATTCTGGAACATAGTGTAATCCTATACAATCATATCTTCTAGCTGTCCCTTTAAACTGCTCATGCAGCACTTATGGGACAGGGTGCTATATGGTGGATAGATTTTTTTAAAATAACTCCCCTTTGATTGTGTACACTAGTATTTTTTCAGGAAATCTCCTACAGTTGCATTTGCATGGATGTCAGTATAACAGGAGTGCTAACACAGAGAGTAAAGTTCCAAAGGGGGAGCCGTGTTTGTCTAGTTCAGCAAAACAAACATGGAGTCCTGGGGCCCTTTTAAAGACTAACAAATTTATTTATCACATGCACTTTTGTGGAGAAAATCCCACTTTGTCAGATGCTTTGAAGAAGACAGAGTAAAGGCATTTTTATCACCACACCGAGGCCTACTCTTCTCATTTGTTTAGGTACTAAATGGTTAAAAGGCCTGCATTCTGCCTACATTCAGGCTCCCACTATTTCTGTATAGACATTCCCTGAAAAAATGCTCATATGGACAAAGTTTAAACTAGCACGGATTGAAACGCACAACTAACTAGTTGCTGAAGTGCCACCAGAGTTCTTGTTTGCTATTCTGTTCACTGTTGCAATTCATCTTTTTAGGGGACTGATACTTTAAATAAAGAATCACATTTGTTCTTACTGGTTTGCTAATCTTACATTAACAGAATTAATTAAAATAGATTTTTAAAATGTCAAAATAAGAAAAAGAAATGACACCTTAAACAAGTTCAAAGAAAACTGGTAAACATTCAGCTTACACACATTTCTGGGGGTGTTTTTGGTCATTTGCTTCCCTTGTTTCTAATTACTAACGACATCTGCATGAAAACAGGATTTCTACTGATATAACAGCTCCTCTGCTCACTCCTTACTTTAAATTGCAATCCTTTGTTATGTCACCACAGTTTATTGTTGTGATTATTACGACGCCATAAGCAAAGAATTAAGACTTCAAACGAGGAATAAGCACAGGAGCAGAGACCCTCTTTTCATGCAAAATATCCTGGAATGAAATTTAAAGCACACCCCACGGAGGACAAACAAAATCTGCCACACAACCGTTCCTGAACAAATGCTAATCAGTTTCCCTGAAATGTCAGCAGGCCTTTACACTTACTTCATCATCCTCATCCTCCTCTTCATCATCAGACTCAACACTCTCATCCAGTGGCTCTTCTAAAAAGAAAACAAAAGAAAAAAGTGAATTAGTCTGTGTCCATCCCATCAGAAACTCTAGCTATTGCCCTCCTTCCTGAAAAATTTAGCTTGCCATTATTTATGATGCTAGTTCTTTGGAGAGCAGTTCTGAAGCTCTGCGCTAGTAATTTGAGGACAGCAACCTCATCCGTCCCATAAAACATTTTTAGAACCACCCAAAATCTTCTCTTGAATTCGGGAATAGTCGCTTTACTCATGATTGCTCCCGCTGGTTAAAGCCTCATATTTACAGTATAATAAGGGGATAACAGACACAAAGCAGTAAACAATTTTTGAAGGATATAATTTAAAGATGCCCCCAAAAGTAAATTAAAAAAAGTAATGTCATTATTGGAGATTCATATTTCACTGGGGCAAACATACACCACTACGATGCAAACAATCTAAATTCACAGACTCATTCTGTTGATCTGAGTACTCAGAAATGAGGCCCAACAGTCACATATCCCTTTTCAAACTGCGATTTCCACCAAAACATATTATTTTTATATATATCTATAAGATGTGAATATTCTAGATTGACCATTCCTTAGTCAAACATTAACTGCATGAGATTCTATTTGTTCTTTTCCAAATTATGGCCTTAAGTGCTGACAAAACTTATGTCAATCAGAAGCATGAAGAAAACCCCACCAAGCAACATAAATTTCCCGGCATATGCACTTGTCTGGACAGCGCTATATCAGTGGGAGACACTCTCCTGCCGACATATCATTCAGTTGGTTTTATTATGTCAGAGGCAAAGCTTTCTCCCATCGACATAACGCAGCTTCACAGGTGCGTATGCCGGTAAAACTCACATTGCTCAGGTGGGTGTTTTTCACATCCCTGAGTGACAAAAATGTTGCCAACATATTGCTAGTGTAGACAAGGCCATAATGTGGAAAAGAACAAACAGAATCTCATGCAGTTGGTTTTTTTCATTCCTCTGAGCAACAGAAGTTTTGCCAGCAAAAGTGTTAGTATAGACAAAGCCTAGGACTGTAAGATTTACCACTACCTCTTCTCATTTCCAAAGTGCAAGAAGACAACTGAATTAGAATGATTTTTAGTGAGCAAGGGGGTGCCTCCTGAATTCACCTCGGTTTTTTTCTTTATTTCTTATCTCTCCATCAACTTCCCACCAGCCACAAAGGCCAGAACATAACTTGTCAATTCTACTTCAGGTTTGGATTGGGCTAAGAATTCACAGACAGCAAGAGCTTCCTGTCCCTGCCCACCTATGGAGTGAGAGAGAAGCAAAATCTAACCCTCTGCCACTGTGCTACCAGTTAAATCACCAGTTTATTTAAACACTATCTTTGCTTCCTGGAGGACAACCAACCTAAGCATCCAACACCACGCTGCACATGGTCAGAAAGCTTTGGAATCTAGGCCCAAATGTCTCATTTTCAAACACCAAGGAAATTTTAAAAACATATTTGACAGCAAAGCCCTGATGTTCCCTATTTGAGTTTTCCCAGTCCATCACACCAGTATCATTCGTTGTTAGTTCCCAATGCCATATAAAAACATGAGCTTTTTATGGCTTCTGTGAAAGATTTACAGCCCAGATAATAGCTGCATCTGTTCTCCTGACCTGAATTGAGCTGCTTGATAATGAATTCAATTTGCCGGATCATTTCAGCATTTCCTTCCTTGATGAAGCACCGCAGAATTTCTTCCATTCCCTAGATACATTGGAAAATATTGCTAGGTTAGTATTTCATGTGACTAGCACATCACAGGGTCATTTCACTGGCTAAGATCATTGCTTTGTTGGGAAAGAAATGTACAGTGAAACTACTGTGTCAAATATTTCATTCTGTCCATCAACTGCCCAGAGATTAAGGTAATTTGCTTCCACATTTGAGCACAAGCAATATGAACAGATTTCCACAGTAGTTACTCCTCTGCTTTCTAACTCAGTACATTCCAGTTCATTAAAAACATATCTCCATAGTGAAAAAGTAGGAAAAGAACTGTGCAGGCTCCCTCTAAAGCCATCTCTTCCCTTTTTGCACCCGTGCACTCAGTTTCAGGCCTGTAATTGGTTTATGTCATTTAAATGTCCAGCAGGGTAGCAGCTCACAGAATGGGTCGGGTCAGGAATCTAAATGACAATAACTGTGCCTGCAAACTGTGGACACGAAGACAGAGAAGTCCTTAAATCAATAATTAGGAATGAAAATAGTTCAAAGCCATACAGACACAAGACAAATGGATATAAACTGCCCATCAGGAAGTTTATACTTGAAATTAGATGTAGTTTTCTAACCATCAGAGGAGTGAACTTCTGGAATAGCCTTCCAAGGGGAGCAGTGGGGGCCAAAAACATAGCTGGCTTCAAAACTGAGCTGGATAAATTTATGGAGGGGATAGTGTGATGGGGCAGCCTAATTTGGCAATTAACTGATCTTTGACTACTAGTAGTAAATATGGCAATGGCCTCTGTTGGGATGTTAGATGAGGTGGGTTCTGAGTTTGTGTGCAGAACATTCTTTTTTGGGTGTCTGCCTGCCTCGTGAGTTTTGCTCACAAGCTCAGGGATTAGCTGATTGCCATATGTGGGGTCAAAAGGAGATTTTCCCCAAGTGCAGATTGACAGGAGCTCTGTGGGTATTTTTGCCTTCCTCTGTAGCGTATGGCACGGATCACTTGCTGGTGGTTCCCCTATACCTTGAAGTCTTTAAACCATGATTAGGGAACTTCAATGACTCAGTCATAGGTTAGGGATCTACTGCAGGAGTAGGCAGAAGGTTCTGTGGTCTGCACTGTGCAGGAGGTCAGACTAGATGATCATATTGGTCCCTTCTGACCTTAAAATCTATGAATCTACCAGCCTTTAGTTGCCATCAGGGACCCTACTCGTTGCTTCTCTCCATTACTGCACTCGTACACCCCAAATGCCCTCCTTGGCCTCCTCTAGACTAGGCTATAAAGGTGTGCTGTTAAAAGGTGTTAGCGAATGCTTTTAAACTAAGATCAGGTCTACACGACAAATATATTGGTATAACTGTCACCTACGAGTGTGAAAAATCCACACCCCAAGAGCCACAGTATGCCCCACCCCTAGACAGTGCTAATGGGAGAACTTCTCTAGATGACATAACTACCATCTCTCAGGGAGGTGAATTAACAACGCTGACAGGAGACGTTCTCTTCACGAAAGAGCTACAGTGGTGTAGCTGAACCACTACGGCTGCACGGCTGTTCAGCGATATTTGAAAAGTCTGCCTCTAACACAAGTTAAACCTGTCAAGGTAAAGCCTGGGTGTAAATGTGATGAGCTTGTTGTGTTGAAAGGTACATAGCCTTGTCTACATCTCATTTTTTCAGCCATGTTAGTGGACTGTGTTAGCTAACATGCTCCAAAATAACACCTTTAAATCCTGGTGTAGATAAACCCAAGACCCCATCCTCTCCTCTTTAGTCGGATACTGCAGTGAGTAGAAGATCAGCAAATTGCTATCCTCAGTATATACGCGAATAAATAGGAGACACTCACACCCACAAATTGCGTGCGTTAAGGAAGAGATTTTCAGATACGAAAAGCAATTGTGAGCCCCACTCCTTCTGACTCTGAACAATCAACCCCAAATTGTCCTTTACAGGAGCTCGCCAGTACAGGTTATTCCTGGGGAACCTTCCAGATGTAGGGAAGTGGCCTCTCATCTTAATTACTGATTACTGTTCATTAATGTGGTATCACTTTCCCCAGCTGATGCTGGATGAGCTAACAATGAACAGCTATTTTTAATCCAAACATTTAAACCATGAAAAAGCAGACAACTGAGCCTTCAGGGATGCCTTTTTAAAGAGGCTTAGAAGGATAAGGATGGTAGGAAAGAACACATGCTGCCCAAGTTTACATTTAAATTGATGTCACATAATAAAATGGACAATGTGAGCAAGGATCAATTAGACCAGACGCAAACTTCTGGCTGATGGCTTGCTATAGTATATCATCATCTCCTCAAAAAGGCAGCAACAGCTCTGCAGGAGGCTACACCACTTCAATACCTTTATCACCACCAGTTCAGGGATGGCAAATTCTCTCTTTCAGAATATCCAGCAGCTCCATTCTGACTAGAGTTTGCCACAGATCCATTTGTAATGGGTGGTGCAGCCTGGCCCACAGTAAAGCCTTCCAGTGGTCAATAACAAACAGTGATCCAAACACAGCCTTGGTATAAGTGGATTCAATTACATGGACTTCAATCACATCAGACCCACTTGCATTAAGGTGGAATTTGGTCCAGTCTCTCTCCAAAATAAAATGACATCCTCTGGGACACAGCCCAGAGAATAATTGCAAATTTAACATTACCTACAATTAATTTAATGAAATTACATATGGGGAGGGGTTGCAGAAGTAGAATGAGAATGCCAAATAAGCATTTACATTAAATATTAGGTTTGCCCTGGAATAATCAGCATGGTTTGAGGTGTGGAAGTTAGAAAAATGACTATATAGATATGTTACTTCTTTACTCAACCAGTTTTTTCTGATTTTTTTTTTTCTGTATGATCTGATGTTCCTTACCATTGCTCTGGCTTCTTCCCGTATGGAAGGGATAGCAAGAATGCTGTATAGCGCTCCATTCACATATGGCTGTATCTGAGAAGGAAATAAAGGTGTCAACTGTGAGTCCACTTTTAATCACAGAAGATAAGGGTCAGAAGGAACCTCAGGAGGTATCTAGTCCGACCCTCTGCTCAAAGCAGGACCAACCCCGATCATCCCAGCCAGAGCTTTCTCAAACCGCACCTCAAAAAACTCTACGCATGGAGATTCTACCACCTTCCTAGTAACCCATTCCAGGGCTTCACCACCCTCCTAAGGAAAAAGTTTTTCTTAATATCCATCCTAGACCTCCCCCACTGCAACTTCAGACCATTGCTCCCAGTCCTGCCATCTATCACCACTGAAAACAGCCTAGTTCCATCTTCCCTGGAACCCCCCTTCTGATAGTTAAAGGCTGCCCCCTCATTCTTCTCTTCTGCAGGCTAATGATTCCAACTCTTCAATTCTAGCCAATTGCCAACAGGTGACACTTTGGTGGAAAGGAGCAAATTACTGAGCCTCACTCATGGATTCAGATGCCTGCAGCCTACAAAGGCTCCCACCTTTGGGATAATGCTATTTGGTAATCAGTGAACTTAGAACATAAGCAAGGTGGCTCATGCAGATTTAGACCAAGAATGCAATAAATATGTGGAGGTCTTAAACAACATTCTTGCTGGTTCTATTTACTGTCATGGCAGCATTAGAAGGTTTTAAGGGAAAGTAAGCTAAGCTAGAGTCATCTATCAAACTTCTTGAGACCACAGGGGATCTAGATGATCCCAGAGGTCTCTTCTTCAGCTCTATCAGCTGATTTCTTTCGGGTTTTGTAACCAGGTCTCAGTGCACATAGTGCAAGTATAGGCAGCCAACTATCTACTATGAATTAGAGTAGCCTCTCATGAAGAACAGGGCTGGCTCCCACGGTTCTATGCATATTTAGCATAGGACAGATTGTCAGTAGTTACAATGCACTATATCTAGCTCTCTCCAGTCCCCAAGTTGTGAGGAGACTAGCTTGAGAAAGTGGTTCTATCAAGTTCAGAAAGTTCTCCTGACATCTAAGGGAATCATCCTACTTTCTTTGACTTCAGTGGTAAAACTTCCATTGATATTATTGGAGCAGGACTGGACCATAAGTGGACATCACCATGCATTGTATAAATCACCTTCAAATTCACACTGTTCACAAAAACACAGCTAAAAACACAGCCCAACGAAAGGAACACGGAGTCCTGTGGCACTTTTAAAGACTTAACAAATTTATTTATCGCATAAGCTTTCATGGGTATAGTCCCACTTCCATTTCATGCATTTGATGAAGAGGGATTCTGCCCACAAAAGCTCATGCGATAAATAAATTTGTTACTCTTTAAAAGTGTCACAGGGCTCCTTGTTTGTTTTGCTGAAATAGACTTAACATGCCTACCCCTCTGGAACTTGAATCGAACAAAAGGCTCCTAAGATTAATCTTAATTAAAATAAAAGTATTGCAGAGAAGTGCTGACCCACATCATACAGTGAATTTTCAAAGAACAGGAAAGAAGCACGCATGTTGCTTGGGGGAATTCTCTCTACTTTCAGTTTCAGTAAGAAAATAAAAGCTCCAATTGCAGAACAGGATAAAAAAACCATGGTCCCAGCCACTGGTGTTTATTAAAGGTCCCAAGTTACTTTTCATGTGAGTCAGGGACTGAGCCCTGATAGCCTGGCCAAAATTTCCACTCTGATAAATGACATTGTCCCCCCACATTTCCTTTACGATTCCCACTGATTCTCCTGTCCTGAACTACTGTGCTGTCTTGTTGTGTGCAGTAAGGTATCTCAGTCCCTTGCAGAGGTGGGCGAAGTAATGATCTATAACAAGGGGCAGTGTGTAATGAGACCCTTTGGGATGAATGGTGCTAGATAAAAGTAAGCAGTTATTATTAGCATTCCGCCCCAGGGCTGCATGATGTAGCAGCTGACATGTGTTTCTGGAAAAAGAAAAGAAACTGAAATCATGAAGGCGTAAAATGGCAGCCCACATGAAGCAAGAGATGGAGAGATATTTGGAGTTGAATGCCTAGGGCCATCCAGCTATTTTTATAGTATTCTTAAAAAAAAAAAATACTGGGGGAGGTGCTTGTTTGCATTTGATGCTTTGCATATGGTCTGCACTGCAAATAGTTTGCATCTCCTGATGCAGTAGAGCTTGGAAAGATTTGCTTTTAGAGGACTTATTGGTGGAATAGCGGAATCTCCATCCTTAGAGGTTTTAAAGGCCCAATTGGGGTTGGTCCTGCTTTGAGCAGGGGTTGGATTAGATACCTTCTGAGGTTCTTTCCAACCCTAATCTTCTTGGATTCTATGACTTTAAAATAACCCCAGGAATTTGCAGTCTGGAATGTGATAACTATACTGCTACCAAAGAATCGTTTTCAAATGACCAAGCATAGAGTTGAAGAGACACACCAAAATCTCTCTTTAAAAACACCCCCCAAAGTGTTCACTGAGCCAGATGATTTGACAGGACTGTGAACTTTAGCGAAATTCCATGTGATTTATTGCCAGGATACAATACCAAAGGATCAAGCAAAACACAATTTTTTTTCCCAAATCCCCAGCCTTTTCCCTTTCCCTCCCCCCAAAAAAGGAATATTTTCTGTACAAGTACCTCATGGTTCTCATGGCCAAGGAGATCAGAGAGAACTTTGAGCACGTGGTTTGCAACTTTCGCACACATTTTCTTCCCTGCACAGGCATAATTTGTTTTTTTCAAATATAGAAAAGGAAGGAAAAGAGCCAAACACTTCTTTCTGAAAAATGAATACAATGCAATGGATTGCTCCCCACTCCAGCAAAATTCTGCTCTCAGAATAACACTGCTGAACTCAGTATAGTTTCTCTAGATTTACAGAGATGTAACCATGTGCACAATGTGTTCCAAAATATTTACTTTCAAAGTCTGAGACTCTGATCCCATGACAGTTTAACAAAATTGTTATTTTGATGATGCCAACTGAGTGCTCCTGTGGTCTGGATTTAACTTATTCCTTTTTTAATTCATTTTTTTTGAGATTGTAAACTCCCTGAGACGTATACAGTAGCATTATATTACCATAGGGATCTATGTGTAATAAAAGGACTGTGGATCACTCAGGCTCCAATCCTGCAAGGTGTGAGTCGGATAGTATCACATTATTGAATAGTTCAGTTCTAACTGGCTTTTTTAAACAGGCAGAGTTTGCTTTGGCCACTCGGAAATCAAGTAACTCAGGGCTTGTACACACTACAGCCTTATCGCGCGGTAAGGAGCTTTATCGTGCGATAAGGCTGTGAGCGTACGCACTACAATCTTGCTTGTTGCGTGGCAACAGCCCTCTGGTCACACAACAGATAAACCACCTAAAGGAGCAGGGTTAGGGTTACCACTGAACAGCTGTTCCGTGGTCAAGCCATTGTGTACGCTCTTTGTGCTTTTGACAGCCTCTGGAAATGTCCCAGAGTGCCAACGGAGGCCACTCTGGGACACAGGAGCTGTATACGTGTCAATTTAATTGACAGCTATTGGAGCTGCCAGGAACGCTGGTGGATCCCGGGGACTGGCCACTTGGGCTGGGGGCTCCCCTCGGGAACCCCCAAGCATGGGTGGCTTCAGCCCCTCTGGCAGCTGCCCGAGCTGGGTGCTCCCGAGTGGGAGCCCCCAAGCCCCAGCGGCAGGCAGCTCAGATCAGCCCCACATCCCTGGGGAAGGCAGCTGACGGTGGGGAATTTTGCTGACTCAGTGAGGTGGGTGGCTCATTGTATTACCTCTATATAAAGGAAAGTGGGAGTGGGTCTCTACAGGGAGGACTCAGGGTGTGGGTGGAGCAGTTCTGAGGAAAGAACCCTAGGAACAAACATACCTGGGGAGGACTGAGCTCAACACCCTGCCTTGTTATTGTTAATTTCGTTGGTTAAAGAAAAGCAAAACTCCAGGGAGAAAGGGAGTTTTGACTCCCCACAATGTGTAGATTTTGTTTCAGAGCAGGTTGGAAAAGATACCTGATCAAAGCACCATTTATGGTGCACAGATTTTTTGGTGGTAGGGGCCAGTTAACACAGAAATATTGATAAATATAGACATAAAGCAAAATCAACTGAAAGACCTCAATAACATCAGTATGAAAGGTTCAGGGTCAGGGTTTTCCCCACCTATTTCCCAACAGAAAAATCCCATCTGTAATTGTTAAGAGACCTGCACTTCTGAGGCAAAGATTCATGAGCAAGGCAACAGAATATTCCAGCGTGTAATCTGACAGGCAATCCGTATCCTTTAGAACATCAACCAGCCAGAAAATGAGCCCGTCCTTGATCATAGCCGACTGCAAAGCACGTCTAGGATTTAAAATAATAAAATGAATTATTTTTATACTGCATAGATTCATTTCAAGTAAGAGTGCAGTAAAACTCTACTCCTCCTACTTACTGTAAATAAACAAAAGACGAAGTGTGTGAACTATTCTCTTCAGACAGGCAGAGAAATGACAACATTAATAAAACCCAAAGAAGTGAAGTCAGAGACTCATGTTGGGGCCCTGGAAGCTCTCTAGTCTCCCGTCATTCTAACTCATCCACCCCAAGGAGCAACGGCAGCTACGTTGGCAGAAGAAGATCCCAACAGCACTGGGGCTGAGGTCAGCATAATTCATATCACTCCGGGGGCGACTTATTCACATCCCGAAGTGACAGAAATTATACTGATCTAAGCTGTAGGGTAGCCCCTGCCTTAAACTCTGCATTTTATACCATCCCGGGTCATATCCAATTGTGAAGGTATCACCTCTAGGTCGAAGACTGAATTGTACTTCTTGCTCCCCTTATTTTTAAATAAATCATTTTACATAAAAGGGCCAATAAAGTGATTTATTTACTGCTTTGGCAAGGAAAGCTGGTCCCTCCACCCCCAATTTAGCCAACAGTGTCTTTGGTTAATCCCATTTGTTCTTCTTGGTTCATTTAACTCTCCACTCGCAGAGAGTCATCCCCATATAATACCACACTGACTATCTGAAGGGTCTGCAAGAGGCTGATTTGCGGGCGGAAACTTTGTGGTGAAGAGCTCATTACCTCCATTTTATCTAATGTTCACGGCTCTTTAAGCCTAATTCACAGGTCGGCCAAAAAGGATCCTCAAAGAACAAAATATGCATTTCTATCATTATTAAAAGAATTGGCAATTAGTCCAAATACCCACCCCCCACTCCCTCAAGACAGCTTGCTGCATTTGTGGATTGCCAAGCAGCTTTGCGATACAGACTGGAGAAAAACCTGGGAACATTTGATACAAAGAAAAATGTCTTCAGATGTGGTATCTGGAACTGTCCTACCACATGATTAAATACTAGTGCTAAAAATGCATAATTTAAAATTCTCTGCAGCCTATTGCACCACAATGTGCGTTAGGCCAAAAGAATGGTTAATACATTTTCCTGTATTTTTATAACTGCTTTTACAGAAAGCTCTTTTTCTCTACGAATGGCATCTGACATTTTTTTCTGGCTGGGATTCCAAGCAACATGGTCTGGGTAACAATTCTCTCTGATACCATAAAAGGTACCAGTGCAGGATCTCTTCCTTACAGTGCACTATATCTGTTTTCTCCAGTCAAGTTAGGTGAGGTAGGTTCTAAGTCATTACAGAGAATTCTTTCTTGAGTGTCTGGCTAGTGAGTCTTGCCCACATGCTCGGGGATTAGCTGACTGTCATATTTGGGGTCAGGCGGGAATGTTCCCCCAGGGCAGATGGCAGAGGCTCTGGGGGGTTTTCACCTTCCGGGTGGTGTCTCTGTACCTTAAAGTCTTTAAACCATGATTTGGGGACTTCAATGACTCAGTCCTAGGTTAGGTGTCTATTGCAGAAGAGGGCACGAGGTTCTGTGGCCTGCATTGTGCAGGAGGTTAGACTAAATGATCATATTGGTCCCTTCTGACCTTAAAATCTACTAATCTCTTATAATTATATAGGGCTGATTCCTGGCTTCTGTTCTATGACATGCAAGGACTTAGATCAAGTATAACTGACTCAGAGGGTGTGACTTTATTCACCTTCCTCCAAGCCCATGATAAATGCACCACAGGAGGCCCTGGTAGCAGTTTCTAAGGTAGAGGTTCTACCACAAAAGTCAAGAGAGATGAATGGCTCCAGACTCAGGCTCCAGAATAGATGGCTCCAGACTCAGGCTCCAGAATGGATGGCTCCAGACTCAGGGGAAAAGTAGGTTGAGGATGAAAACTAGCTAATTTTACGTGGAGAGAACAAACCCTGACCCCACACCTTGAAGGTAAAAGAGTTGTAACTCAACTATAGGAACTTACAAATTTTCTTGTCCCCATATAGATTTTTGGGATTTCAAGATAAGGGACCAAAGGGGTTGTTGTGTTAGTCTATTGCAGAAAAACAAACAGAGTTCTGTGGCACTTTTAAAGACTAACAGAATTATTTATCGCAAGAGCTTTCATGGGAGAAAATCCCACTTCCTCAGATGCTCTGAAGATGGGAAATTTACAAAACGGGAGGAAATTAAATGCAGGGAAGTGTATGACACAGGATCAGGTCAGGCTGTAACAGCAAATCAAAACAGATGTTGGGAGTTGCTATAGCTTCAAAGAGGCTGTGCCATGAAGAATACTTATTAAAATGCAGAGTATTGGGGCACTTTTAAAGACTAACAGATTTATTTATCGCTTGAGTTTTCGTGGGAGAAAGCTCATGTGATAAATAAATCTGTTAGCCTTTAGAAGTGCCCCAGGACTCGGTTTGTTTTTCTGCAATAGACTAACATGGCTACCCCTCTGGATATTAAAATGCACAGACACTGAAGTGCATAAATTCACTTGTGTCTGACAAATGCTAAGAAATCAGACTAATTCTGCCAGCAGAACTGCGTCCTCCTCCAGTGATCAATGGCACTTCTTTCATCAGCTCCAGTGGGTTCTGATGATTGTTGTACAAAAATCAAATGCTCTTCTTTCCTCCCTGAACAGAGCCTAAATAGTTTGCATTTCCTTTCCTGCTGTCACCACTCCCTGCTGAGCTGTCATCACCTGAGGCTGAATTTCTGCAAAGCCCCCAGAACATTCTCCCGTGTAAGGGAATCCTTGTCTTCAGCTTTCAGCCTCTCCTCCAACACTCGCAGCAGCTTTGGATTCTGGGAAAGGTAGAGCCGACCTGATGGAAACAAGGATGAAAGAATAGATACTGAGATACCAGCCCTTGACAGAGAGCTTCCCTCCCCTTTTGCACAGAAGGACAGTTTGAGCCCAGTTTTTCTGTCTCCAACAAAGCACATTCCTCAAACAGTGCCTCAACAGAAATGAACAATTTGTATAATCATCACATTCAAGATGGCTTCCACCCATTTAGGACAACTCCACCAGTTTACCAAGCTTGCACTTTGTCCAAACTAGCCAGACCCCACAGCCTCACATTCAAGCATGTACCTTCTAATCTACTGTAAAGCTCATGGTTAAGTTTGGGATTTCCAAAAGGGCCTAAGAAAGTTAAGTGCTGAGTTCTTAGTGACTTTTAATGGCAGTTGGGGACCTGACTCTAATAGGCCCCTTTGAAAATCCCAGCCTGAGAGACCAAGATTTGCAGCAGACAAAGCTCCTTGGCTAAGTCTACACTGGCAAGTTAGTTCAAATGAAGGGCTTCCTTAATTCGAACTAATAAATTCGATTATACCTTTCGAACTAACCCTTAATTCGAACTAGTTAGTTCCAATTAAGTCAATGTGGCCATATTAGTTCGAACTAACTGCTTAGTTTGAACTAACCGGCACATTGAACTTAATGCAACTGACTAATTCAACTAAGCAAGTGCCATGCATGGCACTTGTTTAGTTCGAACTAAAATTCCAGTGGGGCCATGCTAGTTCGAATTAAGCTAATTTGAACTAACTAAAATTACTTCAAATCAGTTCGTTCAAATTAACTAATTCGAACTCTCTTTGGTAAGTGTAAACATAGCCCTTGGCAGTTTAGTGATGCACAAAAGTTCACCAAAGCAGGGAAAGGAATAGCAGAGAAGTCTGCTGTAACAGTATTAACGCCCAGCCCAGGGGCTGGGACTTTCTGTAGTGGCCTTTGTTCAATGGGCAATTTTGGGGGGTTGCTTTTTTAAATGTGTATTTTCAGAACATTAATGGCGCACGGTGGGAACAGTTCAGGTTTGGTTCTGCAAGATGCACAGCTGCTGTGATGGAAGAGCACACTTCCTTGCCTCATAAGGGACTAAAGACGTAACAATTATAATGTATAGTATAGAAATTAGATCATATATTGTTAACGGCCCACAAAGACCATGAACCAGAAAAAGAAAGGATTGAAATAATGAATATATTTTTGACAAAAGATGAAATAAAGTGTCAAAATGACAACTCGACAGACACTGAAAAATGTTCTGCCTTGGGCAAACATAACTGAAGACAGTGAATGCCCAGAAACAAGATGTATTTAAATTTCAAAATGTGACGACAATGAAGCATCTATCTGCCGAAGTACACAAAGAGGCCAGCCCTCTGCAGTGGATCTTTTACCTTCTGCCAGCGAAGCAAAAGCATTGATAAGCCTCGTCATGTACTCTCGCACCACCTCACTCTTGGAATGTAACAATGTTAGCACATTTCTCTGCAAAAGAGAGCAAACATTTAGGAAAATAAATGAAGCTGGGAAATTCAAGCCTAGGCTTATGAAATGTTTTAAGTAATAGGTATAGTAAATGACGCAGAGCAAATATCAGAATCATACAGCAAAGGCATATTAAAAATTGGCAACTTGTTAATCTTCCATTATGTGCGTGAAAAGAGGGTGGCAATAAACAGAACAAGATTTGATGAGCAGGTTAAAGTTTAACGAAGCAGCACCCTAGAAAAGGAACTCTATATTAACTACATTCAAAGGAATAAAAAAAAAAACAACAGAGTCCTGTGGCACTTTTAAAGACTAACAGATTTATTTATCGCATGAGCTTTCTTGGGAGAAAATCCCATCTTCAAAGCGTCTGACGAAGTGGGATTTTCTCCCACGAAAGCTCATGCGATAAATAAATCTGTTAGTCTTTAAAAGTGCCACAGGACTCTGTTGTTTTTCTACAATAGACTAACACGGTTACACCTTTGAAACTCGAAGGAATAAAGTTAGTCTCTTTGAATAAAACAAACATTTTTGTAGGGCTCTTGTTCATTTCTGACTAAGCAATAATAAACATTTTTGAGGGGTCCTTTAACTCTCCAGGAGGGGAAAGGAACATACTCCCTGGTGTGGAACAAACAAGAAGTCTGATGGCACTTATAAAGCCTAACAAATTTATTTCTCACATGAGCTTTCGTGGGAGAAAATCCCACTTCGTCAGACACTTGAAGATGGAGAACTTACATATGCACCTACTTTATGCAACTTCTCCATCTTCAAGCATCTAACAAAGTGAAATTTTCTCCCACGAAAGCTCATGCAAGAAATAAATTCGTTAGGCTTTATAAGTGCCATCAGACTTCTTGTTTGTTCCACACCAGGGTTCCTTGCTTGTTTTGCTGAACTAGGCTGACGTGGCTACCCCTCTGGAACCTGGTGTGTAAGAGGTTAAAAGCAACTCCTGCACTGAAATTGAAAGCAACAGGATTAAGGGAGGCCTCCTGCCTGTTGGTGAAACGGTTTTCCTGGCTGCTAGCTATGAGCCCTTCACAGCTGGTCAAGGCACAAATCCCACTCTAGAAAGCACAGGGCAATGTGGAGAAGGGGGACCCAGAGGGGAAAGCTGGGGAAGGAATAATGCGAGCGCAGGAATGTCTCCCCATTGGTCACTTGGAAAAGGAGGTCCAGGACAGCATGGCTGGTTCAGTGTCTGTAAACCAAGGTATTGAGCCAGTGACTCATATTTTGAGAAACAGCTGTGTAACAAATCTCCAGGGGGAGCAGACACACAGCTGACCTCTTGAGGACAGAAAAAGGGGTGACCAGCCCTATGCTTGGGGGGAGGAGGGGCTGCCAAAATGCAGGATACCTTTACATCGTGGCCTCACCAGATCCTGGGGTGCCAACACTCCAAAGATGCCATTGGATTGAGGACCAATACTGAAAAAGGAACTCTATAGGCTGAGGTTCAGGCAGGGAGTGAAAGACACAATCAATATGAAGCAAATCCGACAGACGAAACAGAAGTCCTTGTATAATAAAGATACTTGGCAATGCTGCCCTAAAATAAAAGATTCTCATGATGAAGAACTTGATGCTAATGGTAAAGCTTATGACAGAATTTGGCACAGTACATCCCATAAAAAGGTGTGACATGCATGATGTCTGAGACAAGCTTTTGCACATGCGGAGGGGTAAATGAGAACACACACTGTGTTATGAGCCCTATGGCAGGACTGCGTCTGATCTAATACCTTTAAACCAGCATGAAGCTCATCACAGCAGAGAAACCATATCGAATCTGGTCTGCTGTGTGTAAGGGGGAACTAAGACACACCATCTGATGGCTTTCTAGAAATGCTTTCTAGCAACCCAGTGAAGGCATAGTGCCTCTACATTAGCCAGTGACTAACACTCCTGCAGTAAACTAAGGGGAGAGATCTGACACTCTGTGTCTAAAAACAACCCCTCAGAAACCCCATATTCGCCAGTGTCATGTAATTATGATATGTTGTGTACAAACGATGCCTTGTGTGGTACTTGTTTAAAAGTCTTGATCTGCTGAACCTTAATATCTCATTGGACTGTATGAGCTACCGTAGTCTCTGAAGTTATCAAAGATTATTGAATATATACTAGAATGGGTGGTAAAAAGGGAAACGCCCATAAACAGCCATTCAGGCACAACAGCAAAGTAGCTAGACGTGCAATGGGCCCTTAAGGAGAGTCCGCTCTTCCAAACCCCGTTCCTAGAGACTTCACCAAGAACGCATGTACACTGACTGACCAGTGAGGACAACCCCCAGGTACAAGCACTGATTGCTCCGGCAAGCTGGAAGACTATAAAAGAAGGGGTGAGATTTCTCTCTCCCTCCCACTCCACACCTGAAGAAACAGCTGCAAGATAAAGAACTCTGAAGAGAGGCGCGTGGTCCCAGGCTGCAGAGAGACAGCCTGCGTACTGAAGATCTCAGCCTCCTTGTACCATCTCTCACAGTGAGACACTTCTAGATTCAAATCCTGTTAGAATTTAGAGTGGGTTCTTATTTTTATTTCTTTGGTAACTATTTCTTGTCTCTTTACACTCATCACTTATAATAACTTCAAATCTAGTTTTCTCTAGTTAATAAACTTTATCTTAACCAGCATGCTGTTCAGTGAAGTGTTTAGGCCATATTTGATCTGTTAACAAAAGCTGTGCATGCCTTCCTTACACTGTGGGGGAAGCAGACTTATTTATGGCTCTGAGCTAAACACATCTTTGTCTAGCACAAGGCGGTATTATCTCAGGGTGCATTCCTGTGTTGTTTGGCTTGGAGAGCTGGAGGCAAACTGGCTGGTGTTTGCATCCATGTTTGCCCAGTGCGAGCAGTTCAGATAACTCAAGTTCCACATGGGGAGCTGTGTTAGTCTAATTCAGCAAAACAAACACCTGTAGCACTTTTAGGGACTAACATTTATTTACCACATAAATTATTTATTGTGATAAATATTAGCCTTTAAAAGTGCCACAAGACTCCTTGTTCGTTTCTCAAGTAACTCAGCTGGGTGTGTGGCACTGCCAGATGTTGTAATAAGGTCTGGAGTCTGTTATCACCAGTAAGATTGTGGTGGTGGAGCCTGCCTCAAGCTGAATAGTTGATAAGAGTGCCCCACGGTTCCACAGCTCCCAAGCTGGACCCCAAACTGTGACAGCAGAATATAAAATAATCAGCACAGTTTGCAGAGCAAGAGATTTAGGTAAGATATTGGACAAATCTAATTAAAAGGATAGCTAAGCATAGGAACAGATTATCTAGGGAGATGACAGAATCCTCTTTAGAAGTTTTATACGACAGGTTAGACAAACACCTTTCAGAGATGGTCTAGGTATATGTAATCCTCTGCATGAGTATGGAAGGACATGGACTAGGTAAGTGGTACTCAAACCTCTCCAGACTACTGTGCTTTTTTAGGAACCTGATTTGTCTTACATACCTCAAGACACACCTCACTTAAAAACTACTTGCTTACAAAATCAGACAAAAATAAAAAGTGCCACGGCACACTATTACTGAAAAAAGGCTTACTTTCTCATTTTTACCTTAGAATGATAAAATAAATCAATTGAAATATAAATATAATACTTACATTTCAGTATATATACAGCAAAGTAAAAGAAGTCTGTATGATATTTTAGTTTGTACTGACTCCACATAGTGCCTTTTATGTAGCCTGTTGTAAAACTAGGGAAATATCTAGATGAGTTGATGTACCTCCTGGTACAGTGGCTCTCAACCAAAAATATACAGACCCCTGGGCTTACACAGAGGTCTTCCACCTAGCACATGAAGTCATCTAGGTAAGTGTTTCTCAACCTCAGAGTCATAGGACAGATTTGAGGGGCAGGGGGTTGCCAGGGGCCCTGTGAGGCTAAATTACATACTTCAGCCTCAAGCAATGAGGACTCTGGCTTCAGACTCTTGAAAGGGGTACAATAGATCATCGATTTCAATATGATCACGAGTCTGACCTCCTGGAAATGTATGCCACGGTATCTCCCGCCCACTCCTGCAATAGACACCTAACTTAGGACTGAGTCACTGAAGTCCCAAATCATAGTTTAAAGACTACAAGATACAGAGAAACCACCAGCAAGTGACACATGCCACTAGCTACAGGGGAAGGCAAATAGTATGGGAAGGTTGAAAAGCACTGCCCTGGAAGACCTCTGCATACCCCCAGGATGACCTCTCGATGTCCCTTCTAGCCCAACATTGCTATGATTTCTAGAGTACCTGTAGAGACAACAAATGCATCCCTAGGAGGACAACGGGACTCATATCTTGAAAATTAGATGCATGCCATCTAAGAGGTAAAGAATGAAACCTCTATTCTGGAGAAAATTAGCTATTATTAATTAATATTAAAGTCATGGTTTTATTAATACACAACTGGATTATCAATTACTATGCCCCTTTCCAATCAATATGCAGGCCAGACTAGAGCATTCTGAAATGTGCTTTTAAAAATGTGACTGCAGGGGCGTAAAAGGATACATTGTATGAACATCTTGAGATCAAAATCCTAGTTTAATTCTTACTCTGGGTCACAAGAGAAATGAATTCAGAGCATCCTCTTATAATACACAATTTCCACAAAAAGTTTATCAAGTGAGTCAGTTTCTTAGGACCTCTCACATACGTGAGAACCAGCATCCTGTGTTCGGATCCAAACCCTACTGAAGCCAATGGTATAACTGCCACCGATTTCAGCAGCTGCAGGGAGAAGCTCGCAATGCATTAATGAGCTTCTGTATCTCTAAGTATTACACACCTCCACGCAGTGAAATTCTAAATTAAGAACTCTAGCAACACAACACTTTCCTCAACACAGCACAACATTAACCACACAAAAAAACCCCACACGCTTGCAGAAACTGTTTCAGAGCCTGGTCTATGAAGTGCTGAGCATCTCCTGTGAATGCTGTGTGCCTTTGACCTATTGATCTTCAGAAGGAGAGAACAGCGCTCAAGGCCTTGCAGAACTGGGCCCTCCCACTGCTTAAATGACAAGTCACATTTTGGCTTACGGACCACCACTGAGAGGTCACCTCACAGCACTGCAATCAGGATGACAAATGTCAGCTCCCAAAAACAGAAAGACCAGCCCTTCCCCCACAGACAATCTGTGTTAGTGATCAATTGATTCCGAACCATGTCTCAATACAACAGATCACGTAAAAATCTGTTTCATTGCTTGCTTGTTGTAATACACAGTTTTCTTAATTACACATTATAAAAACAAATAATATCACATACAAACCAGCGAAAGACCTGTTCTTGCTGACCTTGCTCCTGCTGTGGATGTCCAGGAGGTCGTTGCTGATATAAGCCTGCAGGACAGTGTCTCTCTGCTCGCCAGGATGAGACGTTGTCAAGCGCTACAGGAAAAGTGGGGAATTAATCATTCACATAAATTAATGACAATGGGACAGAGTCTGGGATATGTTTGTGGCGATTGAATCCTCCTCTTTCATAGAGGATGAATTCAACTTTGAAGTCTGACAGTAATCAAATGAGTTTAGCGCTCTCAGTGCAGGGGACGGACACAATACGGCCATTCAGAATCTGGCAGCATCTGTACAGGACTGACCTGGGAAGGGAGACAGGGAAGAGACCCATTACCTGGCTCATTAGAGTGTGAAAGTTTCTACGGCATCTACCTGGTTTACATGATCGTCTTTCTTGCCTGTCATTTTGCCCATCTCAGCCTTCCTTTCCAATCCCACGATGAGATTCCCCTCTTCTGTAGCATGAAATTAAAGATTCTTGTGGCCACATTTGAAGTGTTGCTAAAATATTCCTTATAACTTCCCCAAAAATGGAAGATTGGAGATAGGGCAATACTAGGAAAATAAGACTGCCTATATCAAGAAAGTTTTGTTGAGCAAAGACACAACAATCACTTCTTTCAAACAAAAAGACACCTTATCCTCCCTCAGGCATCCTTCCAATCTAGGTTCCAAAATCTTCCAGTTGGCTTTCACTAGTCAGAAGAGTCACAGAGGTAATTTACAAGTCACTGCTTGCATCTCCAGAGCCTCGGCAAGTGTCATTGATGGGAACTCTCAAGCAGAGAATCCTCTGCATTCTGTCTCTGCCCCCTCTCCCTCTCTCTGCACATCCTATGATGGAGGAAGGCAGCTCACTTCTGATGTGAGCCATCTTGTCTGCAAATTACATTTTAGCTCCAGCTCTGCAGAACGGGCCTACACCAGTACACATGAAACCCTTGGTCACGTGTAGTGAGACTTTCTCACTTACCCAGCGCAGAGCCTGCAGTAAGAAAGCTTTAAGACGATCACTCCCGATGATCAGATCTTTCTTCAGCTTCTCATAATCCAAAGAAGGTAATAAGGGCACCTCCTGCATTTTCCTGTGTAGCAGATGGGAAACCAGACATTTATTAAAACCATATCAAACTTCTTCTATAGGAGCTGTTGAGGCAAGTGGAGAGAGCAAATCTAGTTTAAAAAAAACCAGCTTGCATGTATTCTTCCTTTAAAAAGGAAAATAAATCCCTCTTTTAAAATTTTTTTTCCTTATTTCTATTACTAACATTAGTTTCGAATATTGGCACTCAAATGATCTTTTTAAACCTGGATTTTTCACCATTTATGCGGTTTGTTCACTGTGTATGGTTTGCTCGGGCTGGACAGGGAAAATAACTGGCAAATGTACCATATATTGCAAAAATTCCAAAGTGCCACAGGACTCCTTACATGTTTCACTGTTCTTAAGAAACAGTATGAAAGGGAACGGTGACCTTTTAAAAAGCTGCTGTCACTAAACGGTTTTTGTTTTGAATACTGAAATATATTTCCTGCTAAAATCACTTCCATTGATATTAGGTTCCCGAAACACTCACCTCAATGCCCTACCCCCTTTTGAAACAAATTCTAAACTCTTAATTTATCATAAAATGCTACAGGCCCAGATGCTCGAAAGCATATAACTTCAGTGAAAGTTAAGTGTCTAAAAACCTTTGTAGATCACAGCCTTTATCTCTTTAAGACAAAACTAATCAATCAGAGAAAAACTTACCATTCAATTACTATTCCTTCAGAGACAAAGTTCCTAAATCCACTGCAAAACTGGTTTTAGGAGCACATAAAATTAAGTTTACTTGGGGCCTGCTTTACTCCTGGATTTGTAGATAACCAATTACAAAAAGGCTGTATTGTAAGACTGTACAGTCACTGAATTACAGTTAATGAATTATTTGTTGTGTGGCAAACCACATAAATAAGGCTAAAAGCAGTTTGCTGAGATTGGACTATTAATGACCCCTTTACACGAGGCATTCACAAAATGTACGTGGGCCACACTGCATTCACACACAATGTTTGTTGGTAATAGTACAGAGGCAAGTTCCAGAGGGGTAGCCGTGTTAGTCTGTTGCAGAAAAACAAACTGAGTCCTGTGGCACTTTTAAAGACTAACAGATTTATTTAGCGCCTGAGCTTTCGTGGGAGAAAATCCCACTTTGTCAGAGGCAAGTGATTCAGCTGGGCAGAGCACTTTCACTGTACTGACCATCTCCTCCCACACCCTCTCTTTACAGATACCCAACCAAGTGAAGCGCTGCAGAAACCACTTACACAGGGGCTAACGATGCTCTTAACATTGTTGATGCCTGGATAAAAAGAAAAGGAAACAATTGTTAATCCAGATTTCATGCAGGCAATGTTTCTTAATCAGATTCACACTGTTGTGTCTCATGAGAGTTGGGAGGTTTTGAGCCTAACACTACGAGCAGCACCATGGTGTACTAAAGGAGAACTAAAGCTGGAGATCCGGGACGACTTTGACTTGAATGTGAGTTGGAAGAGGCTAGTTCCCAGGTAAAAAGGCTTTGGATTAGGTGCAGGATTGAAACTTCTCTTTGCAGACAGACAGACTCCAAAAACTACCAAAATCCAAGCACTTCAAAAAGAAACAAATGTGGTAGCGAGGAGCAGGAAAAACAGGCTTTCAGCCAGTGGGCTAGTCTAAGACATGAGGACTAGTATTTTATAAGAATCACCTGGGGTCGGAGGAGAACAGACGAAGGAAATGGAGGGCCACTTGGAAAGTCTTCATTGACTCTTTAATACTTTGAAAATACTCTAAGATTGATGTGCTTTTCTTCTATCTATCTATCTATCTATCTATCTATCTATCTATCTCCATACACCCCATTATCTATCTATCTATCTATCTATCTATCTATCTAGTGACGGAGTCAGACCTGAGAGCTACATGAAGGTAGATATGTTAGCCCCAGACTTGGCAAAGCCCTGTTCCCAGGGTAGCTGGAGTGGGGCTACTTTGAGTCAAATAAGGCACCCGAGTCAGTTGGAGCAACTGACACAAATTAAGAGTAGCAGTTTAAAAGCCCTGTTGCAGCCAGGGCAGAGGGAGTTTGGGTGTGTTTGGAGGTAGGAGCAGAATTTGGTGTGTGGAGGAGAGCAGAGAGAAGAAGAGCTGACCAGTAGTAGCTGTTACTGACAGCACCTAGGAGGTACAGGCAGTCAGGACAAGTTTGCCCCGACAGGCTTTAGGCCCCAGGCCCAGCAACTTGTGGAGCGGACAGCCCCACCCCAGGGTAGGAAGGACTGAGGATCCATAGCACTGGGGCTGTGGAGGTGGGAGAACTGTGCCTCAGCTGGCTGCCACTACATGAAGCGCAGGACCCACAGGGACTGAGAGTTGCTTGATCTGCCACAATATATATAAAAGACCAAGGAGCCCTGTGGCACTTTTAGGATATGGCTACACTGGAGCCTTAGGACGACTTAAGGAAGGGTAAGTCGACCTACAGACTCCTGTGTCCACATTGGGCTTTTATTAAGTCGACTTAACATCATCTCCTACAGTTGACTTAACGGTTAATTCAACCTTATTAAGTCGACTTAAACCAGTGTGGACAGGGAAAGCCTGTAAGTCGACCTAATTGGCCTCCAGGCCCCCTCCCAGCTACCCACAATGCATCACTCCTCCATCGACCTAACACCTGCCAGTGTGGACACAGGCAGTCTACAGCAGTGTTCAATGTGGACTGTAAGTTGACTTTACAGAGCCTCCAGTGTAGACATACCCAGAGAGACTAACAAAATTATTTATCGCATGAGCTGTTGTGGGCACAATCCCACTTCATCAGATGCAGGAAATGGAAAATATAGCAGGTTAGCTCCAAATATATTATACAGAGAAAGGTGGGTCACAAGGTTAATTCAAACAGATCCAGTGGGATAGACTGCTAGCCTATCTCTACAATTTCTTCAAAGTCAACAAGCTGCTTTGATTCAAACAGTGTGAAAGAGAGACACAACAGCTGTAAACCAGAGCTGAGAAGGATAATAAAGGGGAAATCACCTTTTGTAATGACTTGGCCATTCAAGAGTGCTATTCAAACCCAGTATAAACCTATAGTTCTTGACTGGCTAAGCCATTACAAAAGGTGATTTCTCCTCTATTACCCTTCTCAGCTCTGGCTTACAACTCTTGCATCTCTCTTCCACATTGTTTGAATCAAAGCAGTTTGTTTATTTTGCAGAGATAGGCTAGCAGTCTATCCCTCTGGATCTGTCTGAATTAACCTTATGATCACCCTTCGCTGTATGTAAATATGTACAGCTACCATGCTATATTTTCCATTTCCTGCATCTGATGAAGTGGGAATGTGCCCACGAAAGCTCACACAATAAATACATTTGTTAGTCTTTAAAAGTGCCACAGACCTCATTTGTTTTGCTGAAATAGACTAACATGGCTTCCTCTCTGGAACTTCTCTATATAGTTCCAATTCAGATAAAATTTCTATTTGTCATTCTATATTTAGAGAGTTCTTCTGTCTGTGTGCTCGGTGCACTGTGCTGGGCCTTGGGGCACGTGCCCTGCGTCCGCAACACCACTGTCTGCCTCAAATTAATTCATTTTCAAGTTTATTGTTTCCATCATTAGCAGCCCTTTTTCAATGATCAGAGATAAGCACCAGTCAGAAGGCCGACTTATAAATGTCAGCATTGTTTGTATAATATTTATCAGTTTTAAGAAAAGGTCTTTGCTAAAGATAAGTGTAGGCGGACCTGGGAAGAAATTTTATGGCATGTATTCCACTTATGTCAACTGTATGCGATATTCACAGAATATTCAATGTCTTTCTTTCATGATGATTACACCTGCTCACTTTCTAAAAATCTCTCATTACCACTTATGTCTTTAAGATTGGTCTTCTCTCATAACCCAAGCTCTTTCAAAGGAGACTGTGTAATCAATGTCTATTGTCTGATTTAAAACAGGGAAGTGTAGAAGACAAAAAGCAGAAATCACCACAGAGAATATTGGATGTCTCCATCTTGCATACCACTGAACATTTAGGTTTCACAATAGCCAGAGGTATCCCTTACTAATACAAGAAGCATTTCTCTCACAAATGGAACGAGCTTTTATTGCCCTGACCGTCATTTTATATTATGTTTAAATCAGTGCAGACTGTACACAATAGCCAATAAGTGTTGGGTAGGCCCTAAAATTAACCTGTTTTGACAGCTGCTCTCCGATGCTACAGGAATTACTTTTCACCGTGGAAAAGTCTTTCAAATGTATCATATTGACTATACAAATGTTACATCTATTTCTCATTCAGTTATTTTTATTCATTTTCCTCGACGCTTTTGTAAATATGGAAGTTTTGTTTAAACAAAGCTTTCCTCTGATTAAAAGCCATTGTCTCTTACCTTCGATAAAATCACAAATCATTTTTACCATTTTCGAGCTTGCCTACACTTAAAATGCCTCAGCTGTGCTGCTGTGGCACTTCCATGAAGATGCTACTTACACTGATGGGAGGGATTCTCCTGTCGGGGTAGATAACCCATCTCCCCAAGACGTGCTAGAGAATTCTCCCACCAACCTGACTGTCTCTCCTGTCTATGCGGGGGGGGGGGGGGGAGGAGTCAGTTTAACTGTGTCACCGGGAGAGGGGGGTGGATTTTCCACACCCCTGAACAATGCAGTTATACCAACCTAATTTCTTAGTCAGCTCCGTGATAATAACTATCACAAAAGTGACTGCACTACATGTTAAAACAGGAGGAAATGTGATACGGGTGAGCTGGAAGGGGATGGGGATGAATGATTAGGGTGGTAAAGGAAATACTATAGATCACAAGCAAAGTAAGTAAACGCGTACAGAAAACCTCTCTATTTCTCAAGGTTGAGCCTTCAACCAAGAAAGAAACTCTCTCCTTTCCAGCACTTCTGTGATGTGCTATAAAGACACAAACTTGACTTACCGGTGTCCATTATAAGCAAACCAGTGGACATGCACAGAGGAAGTTGCGTGCTTTCATTCACACTGCTTACAATGGGTTACATAACCAAGTCTCTTTGGGATTTTTTGGAGGAGTTTTGTTTTTTAATTTTTAGCTACAGACAGCACGGGCTGGGAAAATTCCCGCTCAGTGGGAATTCTTAAGGTCAGTCTGAGAACGGAGAACTGAAAAAGGAAGTTTTTTTGAAAGACCTGCACTTGGAGTGTTCTGGTGGTTGTTTGATGGGACGTGGCAATGTTCTTGCTCTGGATGGGCTCCTGGCTCCTGCCTCACTCCCAAAGTGCTGCCACGACAGCCCCTACCTATATCTGAATGCTGAGGGCAGCAATCTCTTGGGGGAGGGCTCTAGAATGGCAGTCACTTCTTTGAAATGCCTGGTTTATTGACCTCAGTGGGGACCCATGTAAGGACCACTTCTTTTTCTTAGGCTTTTGCCTGGGGTATGAAGTATACAGTTCATTTAGGGGTCAGCTTCTGCCATCCTTAACCACACTGACTATTATCTTACTCCAGGAGTAATCCCTTGAAACCAGAGCAACTCCTCATGGAGGAAGCTATTGTCCATGTGAGGAAGTGTGGCAGAATCTGCCTTTAGGGATAGGAGATGGTTTTCAATACTGGTGCGCATTTCTTCCTGTATCTGCTCTAAGGGTTAACTGTGATGGGCTCTTTTTATTCATGAAAAAATAAATGCCCATTTCTACATCATTACTCCAGAATTAATGATGTATATTCACTTTTACCCCTTTCATGGTGACTTTCACTTTTGAATCTGACTGCATGTTGTTTAGAAGCATCAATGGAAAAATAATGGAATCATTCAAAGTGCCACGAAGGATTTAATCTTGTCACCTACTAAGGCCTTCTAATGTCCAGGGATATATAATTACTTAGATAAATGCCAATTTGCAGCCTTTCAGTGTTCCCTACTGAACAGAGCACTATGGCTTCAGGAGACCTATGGTCCTGGCCGGGCTTTGCCACTGGTTTGCTGGGGGACGTGGGGTGGGTTTGTCACCCCTCTGTGCCTCAGTTTCCACATATGTTAAATGAGGCTAATGATAGCAACCTTTGTAAAACAAGCTAGGAGTCCTGCAGCACTTTTATTTATAAATAAATGTTTTAGTCTTTAAAAAGTGCCGCAGGACTCCTTGTTTGTTTTGCTGAATTAGAACAACACAGCTCCCCCTCTGGAACTTGAACTTTGTAAATTGCTTTAAGATCTACTGATGAAAAGTTCTAGATAAGCGGTGGGCACTGTAGTAAAATTAAATGAATGATCTAGGCTGTTAAATAATGCACAAGCAGGAAACCTGTAGCGTGTGACTGCCAGAGAAAATCACTGCTACAGAAATTAGCTTAACATGCGCTAAAATAAGTAATTTTGCAACAAAAAACATTTTATTTTTGAAAATATGTTTGGTCCTATATTTGTAAATAACTTATTGAGAATGGAACTGCAGTAAAACACTGGAGTAAGTTATTTGATTTATATACAGGGCTTATTTAAAAGCCAGACAATGCTGTTACTAGAAAAATTTATGGTTGATAGGGCTATAAATTCAGTCTCCTGGCTATGGCTACACTAGAAAAATTAAGTCGACTTTGTTAATTCAACTTAATAAGGTCGATTTTAAGTCGACTTAAAGTCGACTTAACTTTTCTAGTGTTACATAGCCCCTTGTTGACCTAATTAAGTTGACTTATCACTTTAAATTGACTTAATAAGGTCAATTTAGGCGCTAATCCCCGTCCACACTGGCTTAAGTTGATTTAAGGAGTCAACTTAAGGCTTATGTTGACCTAAAACCAGGTGTTAAGTCAACTTAAGCTTTCCTTATGCCGACTTAAGGAAGTGTTTAAGTCGACTTAATAAAAGCCCAGTGTGGACATGGCTTTGTTTAGGTCGAGTTAAGCCTCCTTAAGTCGACCTAAGTTGCCAGCGTAGACACACCCCTGGATGCTTTCAGTTTGCCTTGGACAAGCAACAGAGGCATACTACATGCCTGCCCGTGCTGTATGCTGAGGGACAGCTAGACACCTTTGTTCTCAGATCACAGCTGGCTAGCAAAGAGATCTTCACTGAATCTTAACACTGTTCTGTGGCTTACGTTCAATTTTGGAACAACATACTCCGATATAAAGTCACCAGTTGCTTTTTTTAAATGTTGTGGCCATCTCTTCCCATAAAGACATGCTTTACTGAGAACTTTGTAGCTTTCTTCAATAGGACTTTATAGTCAAAGAAAACTGCCAACTAACCCACCGATGCAGTTAGAATAATTCAATATTACGTTCTGCTTTATTACTCCCATTAAAATGCTGTTCCCTTAACCACAATGTACTTTGTCCTACAATAACCTGGGAGTGACACACACCTATTACAGAGTGCCTGTAACTAAATCTGCCAACTTACCAGGGCTGTATTAAGGCTCCTGCAGGCCCAGGGCTGTGAAATTTTGGCTCCTCACCCCCATTGCCACAGTCACTGCCTCAGACTCATAGGGTGTGTCTACACTTACAAGTTAAGTTGACCTAAACTACTCCGCATCCACACGGGGCTTTCCTTAAGTCGACTTAAGGAAAAAGTTAAGTCGACGTAATATCACCTTGTTTTAGATCGACAATGCTTAAGTCAACCTTATTAGGTCAACTTAAGCCAGTGTGGACGGGAATTAGCGCCTAAGTCAACTTAATAAGGTCGAAAAGGGGCTATGTCTACACTAGAAAAGTTAAGTCGACTTTTGTTAAGTCGAGTTAAGACGGTCGACTTAAAAGTCGACCTTACTAAGTCGACTTATTAAAGATGACAACTTTTCTAGTGTAGACATAGCCATAGTCCCTACTCTTAAATTCTAGACCAGTGAGTTTTCAACTCTTTTTCATTTGTGGACCCCTAAAGGATTTCAAATGGACATGCAGATCCCTCCAGAGATCTTAAACACAGTCTGCGGACCACAGGGGTCCACAGACCACAGGCTGAAAACCACTGTCCTAGACACTGCTTCCCTTCCAGCTTTCAAGTTTACCCAATGCAATGCTCCTCTTTAGTAATGATTAGCTGACATTAAAAGGATTAGTCAGGCCATTTAAAAGTAGCAGCTGCCATCAACCCACTCAACACAATGCCCTGGATTTTTCTTTGCATGGGACAGCCTTTTAACCCTTTGAATAGTAGCATTTTGCAGGCCACCAGTTGAATGATTAAGAGGAATGGATGGTATATAAATGTATCGGTGAGATCCTGAACAAAATGCCACACAAAGTCGGTGTTGGGGCCAGCCATTTTTTCAAATCGACACAGTGAATGCAGTAGCAGAGACTAGATACCTTTAAGTAAGGCAATTAAAAAAAAAAAAAAATCACAATAGCCCAAGCATAGCTCAGTCTGTCAGGGTCACAGGTCTATGACTAATGTAGCTGTGTTAGTTCGTGCCAAAAGTGGATCCAGTTGCCATATTCATTTAAGCAATTCTGTCACAGATGCTACAGATGGCAGCCCTTCATTTTGGAAAGAAGCGAAGCATGAATGTGACCCAGAGTTGAACAGGAAAAAAAAGTTCAAAGGGAAATCAGTGTTTATAAAAGAAAACAGACACATCACATGAGAGCCAAAACCCAAACATGATTTTAGGAAACGCTGTCATTCTGTAGCCTTCCAGCTGACTCGTCTACATTATTTTATGTGGTATAGCATGCAGCTGAAAGCCAGATTCTGATCTCAGGTACTAGAGTGAAAAGCCAGTATAAAATTTACAGGTACTCTATTTACAGAGGTGTATACAAGGTAAGAATTAAAATAGTAGGTGCCTGCTGATCATGTAAATTACAAGATCAAAGTTCAGACTAATTCCTGCCACTCACTAGCACCCCAAAATAGAAACATACATACATATAGCTGGATGCTGAACTTGTTTATTATTCATAATACGTTGGTGCCAACGCCTGTAACAGGCCAGATTGCGTAAATCAGCCTGGGTCCACTGAAGTAACCGGAACCAAGCCAGTTTGCGTCCCCTGAAGATCTGATCCAGTCCTTTTAATGCTTCAATAAAATGGTCATCAGTTTCTATCCTATTAAAACAACAGAGGACTGTGGCACTTTTAAAGACTAACAGATTTAAGTGCCACAGGACTCTGTTGTTTTTCTGCAATAGACTAACATGGCTACCCCTTCGGAACTATCCCATTAAAGGTATTTTCATCTATTTGATCTTAGGCAATTTCTCTTTTCTCATACGAAATAGCTCCTCTAAAATAGCTCACTTACAAATTAATCAAAGTATACTCCAATATTATCATGGTGTAGCGGTGCACTAGTTTAAAAGATTGCCTCCAGTACCAGCAGATTAGAATGTATACTACAAGTAAAGAAATGAAAACCTGAGTGGTAACAGTAGGGGAGCGAAAGAGAGGGGGGAAAAACACTCCTATGAACTTAACAAATGCAATTCAGCTACAGGCCAATTATGTTTTGTGGTCAGCTTTGAAAAAAAACCCTCTCTATTTGCATCTTTCTATCCCTTTTAAACTAGGACATCTGCATAAAAAGCAACACTTGTTTCTCCAAGGGTCCTTTCACTCCTGCTAATTCCTCACCTGTTATATCATCACAAGTGGCTGCTGCAGAAATGAGTGGAATGTCCAACAAGTGATGATTGTGATGAATGATCACTCAAGGGAACAACAGAAATGTGTTGCTTAATGGAGGTAAATTTTAATACAGGTGGTTATGAATTGTACTCATTGGATCAAAGGTGGAGTCAGGGATAATTTGGAGCAGTTTCCTAAAACAACAAGTTATCTAATACAGGGGGGCTCTAAAGGTATCACCGTCTTATTAGAGGCAGAATAAGTAAAAAAACAAAAAGATCTCTTGGAGGAGGAAAAAAAATCCTGGTTTTATTCAAATATCCTTAGTGAAAAGAAAGAAGCAGTGCAGAAAACAACATATATGACAAATACACACACACAATTTTCTAAACAGAAAACTGCTTGACATTTTTAAAGGAGGCGCAGTAGCTCTTTGTGGTTTGATTACACACTAGATTGTTTAGCAGACTAATATCCTTTCTCCAAAAAGAATGCACTGTCTGTGGGCAAGATCAGATGCTTGCGATGCACTTGTAATGTTAGAATACAAATGACCATCTGCGATGCAGAAGGGGCAGTCAGCACTCACCACATTATTTTGTTTGTTCTTTTAAAATAAAAATTATGTGGTTTTAAATTATGAAAATTTGGTCATATTTAAAGCACCAGATCACAGCTTGGGATAAAAAAAAGTACAAGCAACTCTTCTGGGGAAAAGAATATGAATCTCTGCCATGTTATCTTTAGTAAAGACGTTTATCACATTACTTAGAAGGGTGCTGAAGGGGTTAGCTAATGCTGTGGATTAGCCGTGCTGTGAGAACTGTCCAAGTGTGCCGTGAAATTTTGTACAAAGGAAATGAAAATCAATGTAAAACAAACATTGGTTCAGTTTAAACAATATTCTAGCCAACAAAAATTACAACTAATAAAACTTGTGAAAACTAATCATCAAATTAAAAGTGAGGTATCGGTCTTTCGATTCTAAAATGTGAACATTCTAAATGCAGGTGACTAAAGGGCAAAGTTGAGATGACGTGTATTTTTTTCTGGTGAATTTGAAACATTAATGATTTGCTCTTTCTTTAGCTTGTTGTACGCACTATGTTGCAAAACTCTCGAATAAGACCAAAACAATAGTAAATGTAAGTAAATGTGACCTTTCTGAGCAATCAACTCAGCTGAGAAAAGTGGGTGTGCTGTGGAATTGTTTGTCTCATTGAAACGTGTTGTATTACCAAAAAGATTGGGAACCACTGAAAATGTTTGCACTGAACTTTGAAGATGCAATGCGTCATTCAAGTGCAAAGGCTCACCGATCAAACACTTTCTAAAGAGGCTATGTTCCCGTAAGAGCTGTATTAATAGATTGGCTCATGTGCTAAAGAGATTGTTTCAAATGTATTTCACAGACTGAGTTCAATTAGCATTTATATCTTGCTCTCCATGCAAGGGGTCCCAAAACTCTTCTGTTCAAAACAAAAAAACCCAAAAACCCTGTAGTGTCCATACAGCCAGTGACTTAGTATGAACTAAAATAAGCAAGTGAAATTGTTATACACGGAGCAAAAAGAAGAGAAATACAGAACGGGACAGGCTGCAGCAGGCAATGTGAAAGATATAAAGAAGATAGAGAAACTTACATATCCGTCATCGCAAGGGCTCAGAGAGTAATATCCCTTTACAGGCAAACAGGCACACATTAAAATAGAGAAGATTAAAAACATAAGTTAACAGAAATAACTCTCAGAGAAAAGAACAGTTTAAAAAAATCAAAACCAAATCAAAATTAGTTCAAGAGTAACAGAGTGGCAATAAAGGAAATAAGCCCCTGTGGCTATGAAACTGAGAACAGTCACCATTTGCATCGTGAGGCTGGAGACAGGCACACCTGGGCTACACACACTTTTGGTACAGGTCTAATTATTTTGGATACGGATAGGATTTTTGTTTTTAGCTCATAGATTTTTGTACTAGTAGATGCCGTTATACTGGTAGAAAGGTGCCTTCCCCTTCTCGTACGGGAATCGCTATACAGGTACCAAACAGTTTCAAAATGGTATAACCGCCCCTGCCCCGGGGGATTATACTGCTGTAATTACACCGGTGTAATTAGAGCAAGAGCTAGCAGTGAGCCCCATCCTGAATGGACCATACCAAGGACTGAGAATGTAACAATCAATGTATTTGCCATGCGTGCACGACTTAGGACTTCTTACAAGTGCAGGGTGAGAAATAAGGGAGGGGAGGGAGACAGTCTACAGGCAATTTGCTACTGAAGGCAGCTCTCCAGTTGAAGGGAGGCAAGTTCCCAGAGATAAAAGTCTGAGCGGAGCCATAGCTTCACACAAACTGAAATCAAATATACAGAATCAGTTGTATTTCTCACCTTTGGTTAGATCAGTACCGATCTCCTTGTGGACTCATTTCTGATTAGGAACATCCTTTTTTGATTTAACTTAAGTTGTTTTAAAATCCAAATAGGACACTCTGAATCCACAGAAGAGTGCCCACACACAGGCTGGCACTAACAGAACTAACAGAATGGCTTTAGTTTGTATGTAGAGAAGCCCCCAGTATTTACTTACTGGGGACCTGCCTGTGCAGCTAAAAAAGATCTGCAAATCCTTCATTTAAGTAGCATCCATACTGTACTGTTCCTTCAGATCAAAGGGTTAGGAATTTTGCTACTCTCCCTCCTGACTGGGAAATAGCATTTGTTGTGTTTGCTTATGAAACGAATACCTAGACCCTTTGAGGCAGGTGAGCAGGGAGTAAGATAGACGAGTCTAAGCTGCCCCTTCTCTCCAGAACTGAAATATTTTATTAAAACATTAAACATCTCCCCTACCCTCAGTGCAGAGGTAGGTACCCATGAAATACACCCCATATTCTGTATCAGAGGGGAAGCAGAACCTGTCTTTGTCTAGAAAGCTTCCTTACCTTGTCAATTGTTTTTTAAACTTTCCCTTTATTTTTTCCAAAGTTTACATTTAACACAGTACTGTATTATACAGTATTTGCTTTTCTTTGGGGGGGGAGGGAGGGAAGGAGGGCTCTGTTTCCTGACTGCCTACTTCCAGTTCCAAATGACGAGTGTGAAAAAAGAGTCACTTTGTAACCCTGGTGTTCAAAACTCTGAGGTTCTACTGTATTTTGTCCCGGACGGAGTCTGTTTAAAGCTGATATTAGTTGACATAATAGGTGTTTTGTTTTTAAAATGACAGAAGTGCACTCGCAGAAAGTTTGATAAGCACATTCTGGAAGCTAAAAAGAAAAATTCTACTATTATGCTCCCTGGATTTGCTCCTGGATTTGGAAGAGCGCTTTACCAATAAAAAACCCCACTTGCTACATGAAGTATTTGCTGTTGAATGGCATGTTCACATTAGCAGTGAAGGTACGCTGAGGGAAAGGAAGCAGTGGAAGACCACAAGAAGAGAGAACATACTATGCTAGGTTACACAATAAAAAAAACAAACAAAACCAAGTGTCAGAAGCTCAAGACAATAAATTACTAACTGCAGTTATTAAAAATAAAAATAAACAAGAAACGCCTTAACCACAGCTGCCATCTGACAAAAGTGTTAACATTAAAAAATAAAAAAAGGCAGAGGCAGTTTTCTCACAGACCCTTACAAGCTCTGCCAAAAGAAATCTAAATACAGCATAGGTAGAATTATAGGTTAGTCCCCAAAAGATAAACAGTTCATTTGCCAGGGAACAGCAAACAGTCCATGAAATATGCTTTTTGGAATAAAAGATTAACAACTTTACAACATCCGCTGCCTGCTATTTGGATCCTTAGTCATAATGCAATCCCATTAAAAGGAAAATGACTTAGACGCACCCACACCTCTAGGTACAACATACTCCACCAAGGAAGTAATTTCTCTTCACCTTTATGCTTAGGTCTGGCCTATACTAGACCAGTGGTCTTCCAACCGTTTTCTTCTTGGGACCCAGTTGAAAAAAAAAACCATTTGAGCATTTTGTCCCTAGGTATCTGCATTTATGTCCCAAGAAAGCAACCACCCACTCACCCAGAGCCTCCATCCCAGTATGATCCCACCAAATCCCCTGCAAAACTCATCTTTCCCAGGCTGATTATGCCGAGGGGACAATGAGAAAGAGAGGTGTGAAGGCACTCACAATAATGCCTCTGTTCATTGTTTCCTGCGCTTCCACAGATGTGACCTTCATAGCTAACCCTGCAACACTAGGGGGGCACCTCCAGCTGATAAGAAAGCAACCTTGAAGAGACAAGGAGATGTTCCAGGAACATCTTCACGCCTCTGAGATGTCAAAAAGAGAAAAAAGGGCATGGAGACAATCCGTGTCCGGAAGACAGGAGATTGAGAGACAGGAAAGGTGGGTGAGGGCAATTTATGAGCACATGATCAAGGCCATGGAGGAGCAGATGAAGCTACTCAAGCCAATCATGACATTGCAGACAGAGTTTGTGCATTCCCACCCCACTTGCCATCACTACAGAATCACTTTCCATATGCTCCCCAAACTCTACCCCCATTCCTATAAAATTCCCAGCCCATCTTACTACCCCTACACTTGACCCTTCAGACCCACAAGAGCGACAGCTGGACTTATAACCAGCTGTCATAGCTCACACTGGCCCTCACTGCCTTCCTGCCTCCAGCACTGTGGTCTTTTTGTGTTCTGAACTTGATTACATTTAATAAAGACAATTGAGAGATCAATATTGCTGAACAATTAAGAACAAGCACTTTTTTTTTTCTGTGTTGCACATGGAATATTAACTTGCCACCATACAGTGCAAGTTAACTAGCAGTGATAGCAAGGCACAGCACTATTCACAAAAACACCTTATTGGTTCTCGTTCTCAAAATGGGCCCTCAATGCCCCCCAGATCCGAACGGCCCCCTGTCATGCCACTCTAATACCCCTATAATCTGGCTGTTTCTATAGAGAGGCGAGGCAATCCGCCTCTGCAATCCACCCAGATGCAAACTTCACCCCTAGCCTCACATAAATTATGGAGTACACGGCAGGCAGCCATAACCATGGGAACAGTGTCCTCATTCAGGGCTAGCCTGCCATAAAGGCATCTCCACCAGCCAACTTTTAATCTGCCAAATGCACATTCAATAGTCGCTCGGCATCTGCTCAGCCTGTTACTGAAGTGGTCCTTGCTGCTGTACAAGTTGCCCGTGTAAGGCTTCATGAGCCATGGTATTAATGGTTGTCCCAGCGTCACTCTGGGCCTCTCAACATCTTCCATCAGAATCGTTTGGTCTGGAAAGAAAGTCCCTAATCGTAGTTTTCTGTACAGGCCACTGTTCCTGAAGATGTGTGCGTCTTACACCTTCCCTGACCAACCTGCTTGGACGTCAGTGAAACGCTTGTGTGACAGCACGCAGTACCATAGAAAACTATTTCTTTCTATGAATGTATTCCACTGCAAGACAGTCCGGGGCCAAAATTGGGATATGCCTGCCACCTATCATGCTGCTACAGTTAGGGGATCTCTTCGCTGCAAAGCCAGGCACTATTTCATGAACGTTTCCCAGAGTCACAGTCCTTTGCAGCAGACTGTGGTTAAAGACTAACAAATTTATTTCTCACATAAGCTTTTGTGGGTATAATCCCACTTCATAAAATGCATGAAATGGAACCTGTAGTGTGCCAGGTGTATATATACATGCATTTCATTCCTCTTGTTCTTTAAAGACCACGTGGACACTGTTTGAATCAAAACAACTTGTTTGATTTACTAAAGACGACTAAAAACCACAGCTGGACAGTGGGGGGAGGAGGCAAGGGACAGGGAGGGGAGGTAAACTCCAAGGCTGGCAAAGCTCTCAGGGAGCAGTGACCATTAGGTGAGCCCTCCTGGCCCACACCCCCTAGGCACCCCTCTCCCTGCACCCTGAACTATTCCCCTGCCCGCACATAGCCCTTAGCTCCCCATTCCTGCAGCCTGAGCTGTTTTCAAACTTTCTGCGCTGAGCGCCCCTCACCCCTCTAAGAATGAAAGTCCAGCCAGACTGGGTCAGACCAATGGTCCATCTAGCCCAGTATCCTGTCTTCCAACAATGGCCAATGCCAGGTGCTTCAGAGGGCACGAACAGACCTGGTAATCATCAAATGATCCACCCCATCACCCATTACCAGCTCCTGGCAAACAGCATTCCCCACCTATCCTGGCTAACAGCCACTGACTAATGGCCTTTATGTTATCATTTTTTGATTATGTTCCTCCCTCCCCCGCAAACTGGGTGGCCTGCTGGGATGAGTCAGGGGGTGGAGACGATGAATGCTCTTGCGCCCTGCCATGTGGAGCTGGCCTGAGCCCCATCAAACATTGCACTCTCCAAAATAGAAGTCAAACTACACTATGCACCAGTCTCTCTCTTCTCCACCCCATCGGGTCGTAGAGTTTTTAACAGCATGTTCAGGGGCCTCAGAAGGAAAAAGATTGAGAATCCCTGATCTAAGTTTCTTCCTTCATTTATACCTGATACAAGTCCCTTTCCATCCCGTCCGAATGAGCTTTATAAGAGGGGGCAACAGTTAATGAGGGCTTGTCTATAACTGAGTTAGTACACACCAGGAAATTCCAGTCTGGACCAATGGGTCACACATTAGCTGGCCCACACGGACCTTGCTGGGGTGCACTGTAAGTTCCCGAGGGCCTGTTAATGCAGTACCCTGGTCTACATTAACCCACACTAGCATGCCCCCGGGGTCCAAACGGACGGGGCAACGCATGCTATGCTGATGTGGACACTCAGAGGTTTGCACTCACACACCATGTAAGACAAGGGCAGGGTAGGACACGCCATGTTTTGGTCTCTTTGATTGGCTACAAGTAAACAGTGACGTGACCTTCCAACACATACCCAGCACAGATGTTACAGGCTCAGAGTCTGACCTATGTAGCTTAGGACTGAGCGACTCTAGCTTTAGTCCAAAACTTCTGTGAAATGCTGAACCTATTTAAGGCCAGACAAACAACATCTAGCTGCATCATAGCCAGTTCTTCGGCAATCTTTAAAGAAAGAGCAATGGGCTACCTCAGCAGCATTGTGAGTGATCCACACTGCCACACCAGAGACCTGGATTTGATTTCTAGTCCTGGTCTCTTTTGCTTTCTGGGTCAGCAGAGATTAGGATTGCTGCAGTAGGTATATCATAGGGAATGGATGAGGAAATGTCCTTGACTTTCGGCAGTACCAAGTTATTCCAGCTTTATCCAATGAAGTGGGCTGGGCAATCTTCATTTTTTTACACTGTTTTGTGCTTCTAACTCTTCGAACACACTGAGGCCTTGTACACACGATCAGTTTATCGCGCATTAACAATCATTACCGTGCGATACCAACAACGGCATACACACGTGCAATAGGGCTGTTGCACGTTAACTGCCTTGTTGGAGCGCAATACAAAAACCACCTCGACGAGGGTGGTAGCAGTTAACGCGGAACAGCTGTTGCGCCTTTCCACTCGTGTGTACGCTTACCGCGCAATGACGGTCCTCCGGAACTGTCCCAGCATTCCAAAGTCATCCTCTCTGGTCTTCCCCCCACCCGCTCTGTGGCCGTGACGAAACAGTCCCCGCCCTGATCAGATTCCCGGGATTTTCAAATTTCTCGTCTGTTTCACTTGCTGTTCTCTTCCTCGTGGAGTGGAGTGCAGCTCCGATCATCAGTAGCAATGGCAGCCCGTCGAGGAAGACGCGCACCCCTTTGGAGCACGGCAGAGGCGCTGGACCTGATCTGCATCTGGGGAGAGTCCGCTGTACAGGCGCAGCGACGCGGCAGCAGGCGAAATTATGATACATTTGGCATAATTTCTCGGGCCATGTCAGAGAGAAGTTATGATAGAGACACTGTGCAGTGCGGATCAAAGGTGAAGGAGCTAAGAATAAGCTATCACAGAGCGAAGGAGGCAAACCACCATTCGGGATCAGCGCCTGCTACATGCAGGTGTACTATAAGGAGATAGAAGCCACCCTCAGTGGGGACCCCACAACCACTGCAAAGAGTCCCATGGACACATCGGCCCCCCCTCATCCAGTGAATGCCAGACCAGAGCAGGATGAGGACGTGATCAATGAGGAGGAGGAGATGGAGGATGACCTGGAGGAAAGCGCAACAGCGTGTAGCCAGGAGCTCTTCTGCACCCCCGCTGAGACGTCCACCCAAGACATGAATTGCAGCGTGTCCTCTGAGGCGGCAGAGGGGGGTTCCGGTAAGTTTCTCTTTCGTGCAGCTATGGCTCCTGCTAAAATATCATTGTCCGGGGTGAGGGTGCTTGCTGTCTCAGTCTCCGCTGTGCACACTCTTTACTCTGCATTCATTAGAAGTACATCAACACAAGCAGTGATTGTCAAAAAATCATCTGTATTTAGGTCAGTAAAGGTTTCTTCGATGTACCTCCAGAGCCTACTACTCAGGTTAGATGGGAGAGCGTTTGTGTCTACGCTCCCAAAGATGGATACTCTGCCTCGCCAGCTGCAAAGCACAGCCCTGGGAACCATGGCAGCACACAGTGCAGCAGCATACGGTCCTGGCTTGCAACCGGTGGCATGTAGGATATGTATTCTAGCTGGCAGGGGCACTCTGAGGAGAGAGATATCGGGTTCCATCTGTGGGCCCTGTGCAGAATGTTAGCCCCCAGTAAGCTTTCTATTAGGACGTACCTTGTCCGCTTCAGCGAAGCATAGGATGTTGACTGCCCTGCACCTTCCAGTGGAATGTGCTACTGGAAGGTTACATTGGTTATCCAGGCTCTGTGTTAACAACAGCTTTATTATTATTATTTTTTTTTTTAGATTCAACCTTCACAAGGCCGGTGTCTACCCCAGCTGACCGCATGAGAAACATTCGGTGGCATGCTCGAAGAAACAGGGAGGATATGTTTCAGGACCTGCTGAAAACAGCACAGGAATCCGCGAGGGAGAACTGAGCCTGGAGAGAAGAATCCCAACAGAGGAGGCAGAAACACAGGGACGAACTGATAAGCGTGATGAAGGAGCAAACAGAACTGCTCAAGAACATGACTGCTTTGCAGACCTAGGCGATTAATGTACGGGCTCCACTCCATACAGTTCAGCCGTGTCTGCCTCCCACACCCCGTAGTCCTTCAAAGAATTTCTTTGAAGGCCACCTGTCCCCCTGGTACACTGCAACATCCAGTCCCCCCCAGAGCTACTTTTTAGAGACACGCAGCTACACCCACCTGTAAACCCCCCCCTTTAGGTTTTAATAAAAACAGTGACAAATAATTGGAAGAGTGGCTTTATTTGTACACATTGAAAATCTCATAAGGTGCACCTGATGCATCCTGGAAGTTAACTAGGGGAGGGCATCATTGAAATGGTCCCTGAGTGCCTCCCTTACGCGAGCAGCTTCTCCTTGGGCCCCCCTAATACTCCTAGTGGCTGGCTGTTCGTATGCTTCCTCGAGGTGCTGTGCCTCCGTAGCGCACCCCGGGGAAAACTTTTCTCCCCTACTTTCACAAATGTTATGAAGGACACAGCACGGCGCAATCACAGCAGGGATGTTGTCCTCCGCCAAGTCCAGCCTCCCATACAAACATCACCAGCGCCCTTTTAAACGGCCGAAGGCACACTCCACAGTCATTCTGCAGCGGCTCAATCTGTAAATGAACCACTCCTTGCTGCGATCTAGGTTCCCGGTGTACGGCTTCATGAGCCATGGCATCAGTGGGTATGCTGGGTCTCCGAGGATGACTATGGGCATCTCCACAACCCCCACAGTAATTTTTTGATCTGGGAAGAAGGTACCCCTTGCAGCTTCCGGTACAGACCAGTGTTCCTGAAAATGCGGGCATCATGCACCTTTCCTGACCACCCAGCACTGATGTCCATAAAACGCCCCTTGTGATCCATGAGGGCTTGCAGCACCATGGAGAAGTAGCCCTTCCTGTTGATATATTCGGTCGCGAGATGGTCTGGAGCCAGAATAGGGATGTATGTGCTGTCTATGGCTCCCCCGCAGTTAGGGAATCCCATGGCAGCAAAGCCGTCCACAAGCTCACGAACATTGCCCAACGTCACCATCCTCCGTAGCAGAACGTGATTGATGGCTCGGCAGACTTGTGAGAGGGCTAATCCGACAGTGGACCTCCCGACTCCAAACTGGTTTGCAACCGACCGGTAGCAGTCAGGAGTCACCATCTTCCAGACAGCAATCGCAACACGCTTCTCCACGGTTAGGGCTGACTTCATGTTGGTGTCTTTACGTCGCAGGGCAGGGGCCAACTCTGAACACAGTTCCAGAAAGGTTGTTTTCCGCATTCGAAAGTTCTGTACCCACTGCTCGTCATCCCACAGCTGCATAACAACGTGATCCCACCACTCGGTGCTCGTCTCTCGCAACCAGAAAAGGCGTTGCACCCTGTGCAGATGATCGGTGAAGGAGCTGAGCAACGCGGTGCTGTTGCTCTGCATGGCATCGATCAGCCCCTGCTCCTCAGCGTCCTCATCTGACTCGGAGCTCATTGCATACTGAGCAACCAGCCGAGATGTATTTAGAATGCTGAAGGTGACAGTGGAGATCAGAGCAGGATCCATGCTGTCGCTGTTGTGATTGCTCGCAAGTAGTGCGTCACTGCACTGTTGAAAATAGGCGCGAGTTGCTATTGGCAACGAGGAAGACGCAAGGGGAACACAGTGCACCATGGGAAACTGAGAGTTTACCCATGGCGCTTTGCGTTCCTTTCCTTCATCCCATGATTCCAAGCACAGATTGAGGGAAAATTGAACTGTGGGATAGGTGCCCAGAATTTATTGCGCTACACCGCGATATTGCAAAGAATTCTGTTGCGTTACAAGGAGCGACATGTGTACGCGCTATCCCGCAATAAAGGTCACGTGTTTTTTATAGTGCGATTGCCATGTTGCGCTTTAATCTGATCGTGTGTACATAGCCTTAGACTGCTTATGGGAGGCACACTATAAATGGGAAACGAACAAAAACCCTTTATCATTGAGAAGGATGAAAGAACTAATTCAGAGGATTAAGATTTACCAATGTGGTCCAGATATGCAGGACAGACTGTAGTTAACCTTGTCCACAAACATTAGCTAATGTCTTGACTGGCAACATGATTAGATCCTATCCACTCTGCAAATTTTAACCCTCCTGTAATCAGGCCAGGTGACAAATGTGTTGTCACTGGATTCCCAGGCTCTCTTACAGTTGAGGTCACAGTCAGAGCTCAGGGACTTGAAAGTGAGGAATAAAAACAGGAGGAAAGTAGATGCAGTGTTTTCACAGTGGGAAAACCTTCAGAACAACCGAATAGAATAAACACGGGAGTCCTGTGGCACCTTAAAAACTAACCAACTTCGTCAGGGCGTAAGCTTTCATGGGCTCCAACCCACTTCATCAGATGCATGAAGTGGAAACTACAGTTGAGAGGTATAAATACACATGTCAGGGTGAAGGAGGGGCAAGCGTTAGCAAAGTTAGCACATTGCAAAAAGTGATTGTCCCTGTTCGCACATTCTCACCTTCTAATCAACTGGTGGGAATGGACCTCATCCACCCTAACTGAATTGTTTTTGCTAACACTTGCCCTCCTACACCCTAGCATGAGTATATATACCTCTCAACTCTAGTTTCCACTTCATGCATCTGACAAAGCGGGTTGAAGCCCACGAAAGCTTCTGCCCAAAGAAATTAGTTAGTCTTTAAGGTGCCACAGGACTCTCGTTGTTTCTGCTGTACACAGACTAACACGGCTACCCCTGGAAACTGAATAGAATATCATTCGCAGAACAACAATCTCTGTACAGGAGCCTCCCAAATGTCCATATTACCTTTAACCATGATGACAGAACTGGGGGCGGGGGGGAGGGGCCCTACGTCATCTGAGGGAGGGAGGGAGAAAGGAATCATTTACCTTTCAGGTTGAGTCAATGCTAGTCATGCATGGCAAGTTATCAAATGTTGTACTGCTATTAGTGGAGCTGCGCCAACAGCAGTCATGAGTGTAGAAAAGACATCTGCCTTTTACCACTGTCATTTAACGCAGCTCTGAGTGTGTCTACAATGACAACAGAGTAAACATTTCCTGTTCACACTCCCACTATTACTACCATTAAATGAGCCCACCAGTGAAACTATAACAGAGGAAGACTTTTTGAAAAAGACTAGCTGAGGCACAAAATTTTATACTGCAAATCAGAGAAAGCAATCCTGACCAATACGGTCTGCTGAAGCAAGAGCATTCAATTGAGCCTGGAGAGCTGAGGGATTTACTCCATTCTCCTGCTTTAAAACATTAAAAAAGAATTTGGAACATTTATCAGAGGAACAAACTATGTCTATATAGTTGATCATTATCATAAACATCAACTGGAATGGCAAATGAAACAGATCAGCAAGAACTCTTACTTCTTTCTGTTGTTCCTTTTACATATCGTAAACTATCACTATACAGTAAGTAAGGGTAAGTGTGGTCACAACCAAAAAAAAAAAAAAAAAAAAAGAGAAAACTCATCATTTTAGTTTACAAAAGACAAAGTCATGGCACATAGTATTTACTTAATATTAAAGTTGTTTGTCAAAAGAAACAAGAAAATTCAGCTAAATAAACTAAATGGGTAATAAGTTGAAAACCATTCAATAAAATGTACACTATAATATTAAGCCTCATCTGTCAGTGTACTAGATGTTTAGAGAGTGAGCATTTCTATGCAAGCTGCATACCTAGCCAATTTACGCACTTTTATAAATTCCACTAGGCACCTCTCTGTATCTTTAAGTGCCCAAATACTTCTGCAATTTTAACCCCGACTCAGCACAGAGACAGACAGAATGGGAAAAGAGCACTGCAGCTCTTGTGCAGCCATCTAATAGGGAGTGACTGGGACAGAGTTGGGAAAGATCCATCAGGCCTTCTGGGGAGTCTATCAACAGGAGCTAAAGCACCCACAAGATCTGGATTCAGGCCTCCGGGGGAACTAAATGAGACATTAAAAAGCGTGTCTGTAGGTCCTTGACAGAAATGTGCTTCATCATATAAGATAAAGATGCCTCAGAAGCCTATTTCTGCAGCCATTATTCCATCTCATGAAAACGGCAACATTAACTATGGTGTGCCACAGTTTCTGAGGTTAGCAGAAGCCTCATGCAATACGAACTGTGGTCTTCTAGAATCACAGATTGATAGAATATTAGGTTGGAAGTGACCTCAGGAGATCAATTAGTCCAACCCCCTGCTCAAAGCAGGGCTAATCCCAACCATATCACCCAAACCAGGGCATGATTATATGAGCTTGGCATACAGTATTCCTTACACATCAGATGTACAGCCATAACCGTATTTCTCTGGCAAGCAGTATGTATAGGCTTGGCAGAATCAGATTTCTTTTTAAATAATTCAACGGACACTTCCAATGTTTATTTTTAAGGGGGTTTTTTTTAGTGTATCAATTTAATTAAATGTATGGGTGGTTGAACAATAATTATTTAATGACGATAGACACTGCTATTCAAAAGTTAGAGCTTTTTAACCTTTAAAGCACAAACGGTCAACATCACTTGTCAATATATACAAAGTTGGTATCATTAAATCAAACGCTGCTAAGTTCTCAAGCCCCATTTCTCTTACTTTGTCTATCTGTATATTTCTACCCTCATTGGTGGAAATGTTTTTTTGTTGGTGCGTGTGGGTACAGCAAAATTGATGTTTACCAAGATTTACCCATAAAAATCTAATCTCCTTTCAAGCCTAAATATACAACTTAACCAGTGTCGCATTTTATGATGGTGACGGTGACAGAAGTAAATATTTGTAGCAATCATACTTACAGTTCCAGGCCGTGTGAAGTCAATACTATGCGCTATGCTTTGTCTCATCTGATTGCTAAACAAACGAACACAGACACTTTGAAGATATTCCGGAGTGATCTAAAATAAGAAAACAAACCAAACACATGGAATTACATGAAACATTTCCATTTCACTTCACTGCACAACAGGACAGTGTTTCTCGGGTGGTGGAAAGCAGGAGAGTTCTAGATGGGTCTTGGGCCCTGTTTGGAAGGGAGACCTGCAGGAGTAGGAAAGGGTAGGAAGTGGGAGAAAGCCCACACAGCAAGCAGCCTGCAGCAGTGGCTCCTCTCCCGCAGGACTGTGCCCAGCTCCGCACACTAGGTTTTGTGACCTGGCCCAGGTATGGCCAGGTCAGCCCTCCATCACCAGGCCAAACCTGAGTGGGGCAGCCACTCTCTGCACCGGGTTGCAGCACCACTCATTCAAATTTGTCCCAACTGCCCCTCCATCATCATAGCAAACTTGATGGCACTTTCCAAAGGAATGGCACTGGGATTTGATCCCAGGCCACGATGCCTGGAGCAGGCAGCTGGGCCCAGCTACATGGGACAGGAGCTGCTATTGTAGGCTGAACGCAGGAGGGGTTGCTGAATGAGGAGCAGGAGTTGGCGAAAGATGCTGGCCTATGATTTTGGGGCCCCCTTACTAATTTGAATCCTGGACAAAATGCTGTTGGTGGGTCACCTTAGTCAAACATTTGGCAACCACTGTCATGAGTAGGTGTATAAGAAGGTGTCAGAAAGGACAGTCTTAACAACTCATTGATACAGCTACAAGGTTTGAACCAAACGTCAGCAAACTGTGTCTGGAAATGGACAAAAAATTAGGCTAGGAATTCTCAGTTACGAAATTAGTTAGTACAACACCCTCCTCGAGCAGTCCATACAGAAGACAGAATTCATCCCACTAACGCACGTGTGTCCAAGTTTTCCTGTGTGAAAAGGGCAGTTTCACCAAGAGTGAACAGTACGTGGCAATATTGCTGAGAATCAGCAGGGCAACACCTCAGCATAGCCCTGCCTATCGGAATGGCAGCGTTCAAAGCATATACAGACAGCTGTCCATTTACATTTTGTGCTTCATTTAATACAATTCTAATGTTGTTTTCAGTAGGTGTTATAGTTTGGGGAAAATAAAATCACAGCAGCCCTGCCTCTCAGTGGAATAGCTAGATGTACCCCTGATATCCAGGGATTTGAAGGTTGGGGAGTTCACACCTCATTCTGCCAGACTGAAGATGCAGGGGGGAGGGGGGAATGGGGGGGTGTTCCAGAAGGAAGTATCAAAGCAGCTGAAAGCTCTTCAGTAGCCGAAAAGCTTGTTCTTTTCTTTCTGGGGTACCTCGACTCATGATATCCTTTGGGCCCCCTAACAACCACGGTAGCCAGACTCCTGAGGCCTTCAAAGGGTAACACAACTTTATTTCAGTTTAGAGCCATAACTGTCCCTGACCCTCACTGCTTTAGAAAGCGATGGGCCCCGAGGGATACACCAATATTTTCAATCAGAACTAATACACATCCAACATGATTGAAATGCCGATCCACAACTCAAGTGCCCCATCAGCTGGTCAAATGTGGGAATACACCATACTTAAAAAGTGCAGAGAAAACCACAATGAAAAGACCGAATCATTAGCCTGGTGGGCTTGACACAGCTCCATGTATGAGGAAATGTCACTTTGACCAGCATCAAGGTCTAGAACGGCAGAGCAAATGACTGGCTATTTACTCCTATTTACTGCCTGAGCCAGCTGGGAGGAGCTCAGCTGGGGCCACTGCCTGGCCCTTTAAATCTCCATCCTGCAGCACATAGCAGGGTGGGGGAAGAGGAGGGAAATTTAAATCCCTCCTTTCTGGCAATGGTGGGGGGGAGCTCAGAACAAACCAGGTATGTACACCACCTGAGTGAGGAGGGGCGGGAGAAAAAGGGACCTGGGCGAGGCAATGCCTCCATCCAGAGTCGGGCTGTGTATTTCCTAGTCACAGACAGGGAACTGGGCCACTTCTCACAGATGACAATTCACCTCCTCCATGAGATTTTTTCTTTACTAAGTTAAAACAACAAAGCTCAGCTTGGAGGATGGAGAGCAAAGGTGGCTCCAAGTCACCCACGTACCACTCAGATGCTGGGTTAGCTGAAGGACTGATAAAAGTTAGAGAGGCACAGTGGACGTCTCTAATCTAAAGCAACCTCCCAAGAGCTGCACCAATGTCTTTCATTTCCATACCACTGAGCATTATGGAGATGGCCACTACCTACATCCATGCCACAGCCTACGAGGGGAGCAGCCCAGGAGCAATTATGCTGGCCCTATATTGTTCCCAAGCTAGGGTAATTCTATCCCGTGCCATCTTCAGCGTATTGGGACCAAAGGAGAATCTCTCTCCAAGCATTCAACTAGTCTATTAAACACTACTGTAAATCTTAGCTTGCACTTCAGGGGTATGCTGCGTCCAGTTCCTGAAAGAGAAGCAAGTACCACGTAGGGTTCATCTTACCATCTTGCCACTGACTGTGGCCTCGAGGGAGTCCACTAGCTCAGCGGTGACCCCAATGAGATTGTGGTAGTCCAGCTGGATTTTATTAAACCGTTTCAAGTAGGTCATGGTCCTGCGTTCAGCCTCCACCAGCTGCTGATGAAGCTGCTGCAATGTTTCTATGAAGAGATGGGGGGGAAAAAAAAAACAACTTTTTTTGTCTGGGTAAAAGAAAAATTTAAAATAAAAAAATCAGAAAAAGCAGTTTTATTGCTCTATAGACAACTTTGCCTGCTGCCATGGAGATTTTTAGTTCCAAAACGGATTTAGAAGTTCGTTTGTAGCATTCCCTCTCGTTCTATCCATTCATTGAAGCTACAATCACGGTTGTTCCCAAGTTACTGGCTGTCGCATCACAAATATGGGACTGTAACCCCTAGAAGCATCAGGCTAGAGCAGGGGTGTTCACTTTTCGGGTAAGGAACCACATTTCAATTCTTTTCTTGCTCTGGGGGTGGGGTGGTGAGTAAATTTTGGATAGATAAAGGAGGGGAGAAGAGCATGGGGAACATAAGCAGGGCAGGGGTAGCAAGGCAGAGTGTGGGAAACAGGTACAGGGCATGGTAGGGATGGTAGAAAGAACAGGGATGGAGTGGTAGGGGAGCCTGGCAAGGCAGGGGAATAGCGAGAAGGGGTGGGGTGTCCAGGGTGGGGCAGGAGAGCAGAGGAGCAGTGTAGCTGGGTGGCGGGGCCCACTGCTGCCTCTCCCCTCAACCACACCGGTTCCCAATCCCCGCCGCCCTGCACTGGATCAGCTCTCTGAACCCTTTCCCCTGCACTGGCTCCTCAGCCCTGGGCTGTACCCTGACCTGATCCTAGCCTCACGCTGCACCCCCCTGCCCCAATCCTGGCCCCAAACCATCCCCCCGGACCCTTTCCCAGCCCCGTGCCATCCTTGTGCCACCCCCATCCCATTCCATCCCTGCACTGCCCCCCCTCGGCCCCGATCCCAATCCCAGTCCCCCACCACCCCTCCGGACCCTTTCCTGGCCCTGTGCCATCCTCGTGCCACCCCCGCAGCATTCCCCCCCCCCCCCGCCTGCCCTGCACCACCCTCCTAGCCCGATACTGGCCCTGCACCTCCCCTTCAAGCCACATCCTGGCCTCGTGCTGCGCCTCCCAGACCCCTTTCCCAGCCTTTTGCCAGACCTGGCCCTATTCCAACCCTGCACCTCCTGTCAGAACCCAGACCCCTGCCACCCCCGAAACCACAGGCCGCCCCAATCCCCTCACAGCCGCCTCTGCCTCACTGTCAGGCCCGCAACCCCACCAGGCTCCCTGTGGCCTTGCCTGGGGGCCCGTAGCAGGAGCAGGAGCCCCGCCGCAGGTTCCTGCACCCTCTGCGGGGCTCCAGCCAGGTCCGCCACGGCCCCTGATGGGCCCGCCCAGCCCAGCTGGGGCCACCACAGCCCCGCCAGAGCCCCCACCAGGACTCCCCGCGGCCCCCACCGGCCCCCACACTTGGCCTGCCGTGGCTGCACCAGGGCCACCTGGCCGCTGCTCCCAGGTGAACTGTGGGCCGGATTCTGGCCCGCAGGCCATAGGTTGCACAAGGCTAGGCTAGAGGATGCTGCTTAAAACAGAGGTGAAGGGAGAGGGAATCTGTTTATATGTTGCTCTCCAATAAACAGAATGAAAAGCAATTCAGAAGAAAATGTGTGACAATGTGCAGCACAAACTTGATTAACTGAACTCTAGTTGTGTGTGTTTGGATTGTTATGTAATTGGCATCTGTGCGCTAAGCTCTCCAATCCCATAGCACAGTGAAAAGGCTTCCAGCTGGCTTCAACTACCATGGTCCAACTGCATCCAGCCAGCAACGAGTGCATGCAGCATGGGTTCAAGGAGTCAGAAGAGAAGCAGACTCAAAGCACAGTACAATCCCCAAGGATGCGACCCTTTGTTACTTCGAACTTAGACTACATTAGTTCAAGTGACTTGAAATAACAGGCAAAACATTTTTAAAGAGAAGGTTACTTTGAAGTTTGAGCGGTCACTTTGAACACGAACCAGCAAGGACCCTTAATCACTAACGGCAGCAAAATCACTGCCGTCAGATCAACCTTGCCAATCGACTAATCAGGTCTGTGAAGACCCACTCAGTCGATCAGGAACCCAGTCTATTAAGACCACCCCAGCAACTGGAATAGCACTGAGTTGAAGGGAGGCCTCTCCCTTCAACTCAGCGCAATGGACATGCTGGGTGTAGGGCAGTCAAACTGACATACGCAAGTTATCCACTACCTGGGACTGATTATATGCAGGAGGCTGGTGTGGACTGACCCAGAAGTGGGGGTCCAGCTAGCGAAGCGGAGTAAGTCGGGGCTCAGGAGTGGGCGATCAGGGAGGCACAGCAGCACATCAGACCAGATTCCAGGAAGGGAACGTAACACAAGCTATCTAGTCATTCTTCTGCATTACAGCATGCATGGAATTTTACAAATTCCCCAAGAATTCACCGCATCTTCTGCCTTAGAAAACTTGGGGGGAGGGGGGTATTTCCCCTGTACTTTTGCAGGTGATTCCACTGTGTAACAGACTTGGCAGGTAGCAGAATTTGTAATTATCTGGTACCCACATTGATATTGAAAATAACTTCACTTTTTCTTTTATTTACACTCCTTCTATACCAAAAGGGAAAATAAGGTATATAAATGGATTATATTTTGTTCTTTCACATTCAATTGATTTTGGGGTAAAAAGAACACCAACACTAGCTAAATAACATTATTTTAAGTTATATTAAATATTCAAGCCTTATCCCTAGACCCCTGTTGCTGAAGGAACAGCAGCAATCTCTATCATGTTACTATCAATAGTGGCATAAACATACAAACGAAAGACGGGAATGTGAAATTGCACAACATAATGGACCAGGAGCCAGCAAAAGCTATAAAGGGAAGCAGATTATTGCTGAAGTTTTTATCTGTTAGAATATGTTTTAAGGAAACTAGACACTCAGTCAATGTTGTTCCGGTAGTATCCTGTTCATCTGTAAAGAAGGACTGAAGTCTTACTATGGAATTACCTGGCAAACAATTCCCAGGAATCAACTTTACTACACCACATCAACATGATCCAAGACTTCTTTTATCAGACATCAAAGTTTTATGGATTGGCAGGAATGCATTCAATCCCCTTCCCCCTCCTGATGAAACAATGCAACTTCAAATGAATACAGGGGGGAAACACAAACAAGTGCTAAGACTCAAAACCAGGAGTCAGGCAATCTAGATCTTATTCCCCGCTTGATAACAAACTTGTTCCACGGTCCTGAGTAAATTACTTTGCTGCCTTGTGCCTCAATTTGCCTATCTTTAAAATGGGGATAGTACCACCCTCCCTCTCAGGGGGGCTGTGAAAGTGAATTGCTGTTTCTAAAGTGCTTTGAGATCCTCATTTGGAAGGTGTTACGTGCCTATGCCGCACATCCAAACCACTACATGCTAGATCATATGGGTGTTCTGAACTGTTATTTGAAAGCTGATCTATGAACCTTCCAAGCCATGCTGTGTAGTTCCAGAACAGTTATGTTTCAAGGTGTCATAAGCCAGTTGTGAACAAAAAACTATCAGATCACTATATAGTAAATTATTGTGTGACAAACTGCTTCACCCAGTGATATGTCCACATAAACTAAGTAAAACTGTCCAGGACCATATTCAAACTGAACCATTCCATAAACCTTTCACTACCAATAAAAAAAAAACCAAATACAAGTCACTATGTAGCAGGGTGAATTTTGATGCTAAGAATTGCTTAAACCTTGTCATGTTTCTGACTCTTTTTACATTTCTGAAACATGCTGCTTTTGCCCTAAGGGTTTCATATAGCACAACAGTTTTGATTAAAGAGAGAGACTTTAGAAACTAACTTAGAAAATATAACACCCCAATATCTTCTGGAAAAAGCATCTTAAACCATCTAATTTCCATCAACTTGTGATGTAATCTTTTTTAAAAGTCACTCAAAAACACTTGGATAGACAAAGATAACTTTGAAAAAGAAATAGAGTATGCTCAGACCCACAGCTTAGAAAGAAGAGACTGCGTTTTCTGTAATTTGAGAATACAAGGACAATTATAACATGCTCGGAGTCTCTTCTCTCCGCCCCCTCCCCCCACATCCCGAAGAATGGGCTTTTTCTGAAAGTCATTTATAATGACCTCTGCAGGTGCAGAATGCTGCAATCTATAATTGCATCTTTGTAACCAAATGTAAATCAAGCCGTTTGAGGGATTTTTTTTCCTAGGGTAGATAGCCAGAATCTCAGTGAAACTAATAGCTGATTTTGTGGGAAATCATAAGTCAAATTCGTATCTGGCAAAATAAAGAACTTTGAAATGGACAAAATTGCAGCTCCTGACAACATGGTAAGCCAACTAATTGAAGAAATGTAACAACACAATTCCCTAAGCTGTAAAATATTCATAAAATCACATAAACATAGGACTGCATGGGCCCCCCAAGAAGTCAAGTCCAGCCCCCCACATTGAGGCAGGATTAAAAATACCTAGACCTGACAGGTTTGTCCACCCTATTCTTGACAACTTCCAATGAAGAAGATTTCACAACCTCCCTTGGAAGCCTGGTCTCCACGTACAACTGCCATCAACTTCAGTATTAAGTGTTCACAAGAATTACGATGGTTTCCAAGAGCAATTCAAGTTATTTTTTTTCTCCTGACTAAACCAAAAAAATTGTTCAGTGCCCTACAACCACAGCTGCAAATCATCTACCATGGCTTCGAGACAACCTAGCACTTTGAGAATACTTTTCCAGATTGATAAAAGATCCTTCGAACACCCAGTTCACAAAACAAGCTTCTGAAGAGTTCTCAATTCCTTTTGCCATGACTGGCCAAACCGGAACCCACTTTTATGCAATTATGATACAATATGTCCATTTAAGACTACTTCCATTGGATTTATCCAAGGAGGGACTTTCACACCGAGGAAATTTGCAACATATTAGTCATGAGACATATCTGCACTCATCCTTCATTTTTTTCATAAATTTGATGGGAACCCTTTTCAGTGATAACTCGTGCAACTACATCTTACACTTCCCTGCATTTATTTTCCTCCCATTCTTCAAAGCGTCTGATGAAGTGGGATTTTCTCCCACGAAAGCTCATGCGATAAATAAATGTGTTAGTCTTTAAAAGAGCCACAGGACTCTGTTTGTTTTGTTTTGCTGACCTACACTGACATGGCTCCCCTTTGGATCCTGCTAACATGGTTGGGAGGAGGAACTGCACACCCAAATGCCTCCACATCCCAGAGAATATAGTTTAGTGCATCTCAGCATTTTAAGAACTCTTCTGACACACGCAGACCACAAAAGAGAAGTGCTCCCTCAGATGTCAAGCCTAGGATTCTTCACTCACCAACACTGGTCGTTACTCAAAAGAGAGTCTGTAAAACCAGAAGGTTCATTAGGTTTTTGCACACTGTGCATTCCTATATTCTTTTCTTTGCAAAATGACTGTTATTGGGTGAATGATTCTCTGGCTGGGAGAAAGCATTTTCTTTGCCGCTTACAGAACCAGAAAGAGAGGCCAGCTATTCATCTGTTAAACTAAATCTCCATCTCTGAAGGCCCACCAGTCTTCTCATCACAGAATTAAAAAAACAATACCTCACATGAAAAATATATGCTACGAGGTTATAAAAAAGGATTTGTGGTTGTGAACTCTGGCACCGTTTTTGTCACCAGGAGATACAAAGTAAAACTGCTGGGCAACTTCCACGGATCCTATTTTCTCTGCTTTCCTTTGGCTCCCAGGATACACGCAAAGCCTAGGAAGTGGTTTGTGTAAAACCAACATTTTATAATTCTTTTGATCTATCCAATCAAACAAAAAAACCTTCAGGGGAAGTTGTAAAGTAAGCACAACTGCCACCCACCAAGCTTTTAAAAGAATACAGATAAAAAAGGTCGTACGGCTAACTGATCACGAACCAGAGAATCTAGCAGGTTCATCAGAAAAGGTAAGCACTCGAAGTTCTCCAATACGTTCCCCAGAGCATCTGCACCAACACATCTAACCTCAAAGTATTTCAGCTTGTCAGAGAGTAATGACTTGACTGGCAACTATTTACAAAAGCCTGTGTGTTCAGAACTCTTCGCCATGCTACACTTCATTCACATGTTCCTTATTCATTTTGTTTGCATTTCTACTTCACTGGTAACACAAACATTCACTCATGTTCCAGCAGAGAGCCTGTACTGTAAGCCTTGCAGAGAGGATTTTGGAAGCATATCACAAAGCTCACACCTCAGGCCCAATCCCAACCCAGATGAGCCAGGCCCCAGACAGTCTTTTAGTCTAATTTAGCCTACATTCTGAGGAATAAAACAGAGCTACATATAAGACCTGAAACTGCTGTCAGATCTGACAGGGTCAGAGCTTAAGTCAGAAGAACAAATTATTTTTTTTCAGAAAGGAGTGATTTCTCCACGCTAAAGTCGATTAAGAGGGAAATGACCATTTCTCTCCATAGTCTCACTTTTGGAAAAGTACTAACTAGAAAGATGCCTATTTAATACAATCAAATGCAATACGGAATACAAAATAACAAAGCAAATAACTGAAACATATAATATTAGATTATTAGATATTAATTATTTTAATTAAATAAACCAAATTAGCAGAGTACAACAAATAAATCTTCAGAATAAAAGAAACCAACTTAATATAACAGAACATAAGGGAAAATGTTCAAAAGCACCCACCTAAGTGATTTAGGAGCCTGCCATTTGCTGAACTGACTTAAGTACTCTGTGCCAGCAGTTAACACTAGTGAATTAAAAACAGCTGTGTAGAGGATGCTTTTGTGAGATACAGTACCCCAGAACAGCACCCTCAAGCCCCCATATTCACCCTGTTATGTGTTTATGATGTTTTGTACAAAGTACACCTTGTGGAGCATCATTTGGAAAGTTATAATCTGTTGGGCATTATTAACAAGGAGTCTTGCGGCACTTTTAAAGACTAAAAAATGTATTTATTGTTTGTCCAAGTGTATGTATTATCATTGTATATAGCGCTGTCCCGGGGGGGCAGTGAGCCCCACAGTTACGTGGGCCCTGCTGCCCCAACACTGCCGCCCTTTGCCCTGGCCTCTGGGCTGGCCCTCCCTGCCCCCAAGCAGAGCAGCCAGCCCAGGGGTGGACCAAGGAAGCAGAGCCCAGTCTCTGGGCCAGCCCGCCCTGCCCCCAGGAACGGAGCAGCTAGTCCAGGGGAGGAATGGGTGTGCGGGGCCTGGCCTCTCTGGGCTGGCTCACCTGGCCCCTCCCAACCCAGCGTGGGGGGGGGGGGGGGGGGCACTGCACAAGCCAATTGGCCCTGTGTCCCGGCAGCCTTCACGGCATATGAAGTTATGAGATTGTTATGTGTTTGTACTGACACATGGCAGGAGTCTGAGAAATGCTCACAGACCAACTCTTCAGAAGCAACTAAGTGATCAACACCCATCCAAGTGTTCAGTGACCATCACAGGCCATTCACCAGTAAATAAGAGATTTACAATTCATACGAAAGACAGTGGTCGCCTAGCACGTACAGTAGGGAGCTGCCTACCCCCCAAGATATAGCAAGGATCTTTCCAGCACCTACAGGTAAGGTGAGGGTCCCCTCAAACCTAGGGCTGATGTGACAAAGGCACATGAGTTTTCATGGCGCTGCACACAAGGGAGTGATGTGGCCAGCACCACATCTGACCGCGCCGGAGGTGGTATTCCAGTGAGAGGGAAGCGAGACTTGAATTGGCAACTTTCAGGAGCTAAACTGAAATCCCAAACAACCCAACCGCAAGCCCCGGCACCTGGAGGAGAGTATAATTAAGGAATAATACCATCATCACCATTTCACCTTTCCTCCCCCACCTACACTGAAGGCAATGTGGTTCTTTGGAAGACACAAACATTTGAACCAGGGGAGTGATCCGAATTTTTCCAGCTGTACATTTCTGGGTCTGAGAATTCTAATGACTTCAAATATTACTTAGCTTGATAAAGTTTAGGAACTGGACTGAGATTTTATCTTTTATTGCTTTTTGTAACCAATTCTCAATTTGTTCTCCATCTTCAAGTGTCTGACAAAGTGAGATTTTTCTCTCACGAAAGCTCATGCGAAAAATAAATTTGTTAGTCTTTAGAAGGGCCACAGGGCTCCCTTGTTTGTTCTGCTGAACTAGACTAATACGGCTCCCCCTCTGGAATTTGTGCCACTTATTAGTCACTTAAATCCTATCTTTCTGCAGCTAATAAACTTATTTCAGTGTTTTCTTCTAAGCTTGTGTGCTTTCGATTGACTTTACAAAGGCCGGTGCACATCCATACCCTTGGATGATGTAACTAGTATATGTCTGGGAGTGATGTCCATGCCAGCGGCTGGGGAGAGTAGCGCTCACACATCAAAGAAGGGCCTCGGACATACTAGATTGCAGAGTTAAGGGGGCACAAGGATCCAACAGACCAAACTGTGCCCTGGGGTATGTCCCCGCTTTGACACTGTAATTGAGGCTGGAGCTCAGATTCTCAAGCCCACCGCCTTCATGGGAAAAGCCTGAGAGTCCAAACTCCAGCCTGAATCACAGCGGCTACACTGGTATTTGTAGCACGTTAGCTCAAACCCTGCAACTCAAGTCTGCTAACCAAGTCCAGGAGGCTTGCTACAAGATGCGATGCAGACAAACACACAGGTGCCTTTGAACATTTATAAAACAAAACATGACAAGAACATTGCTCCATAATTACCACATTTTTATCCTGGTTAAACCAATTGGTTCAATAAGGAATCTTACGTGAAAAAACCGAAGGAGAATTAAAGATCGTAACACTCATTGTTTCTCTCCAAACTTCTGACAACTTCCAGAATAACTTACTCTGATTTGAGAGCAGAGGACCTGTATGTACACAGGTATAACCACATACTGGAGAGGACTTCTAGGAAAATTGTACCTAATCCAGTTAGCAAAATTTGCTTAAATACTCACCTTTTCCCAAATCCTGCAAGTAAAAACAGCATTAAAAGAAGCTGAAAATACAAGCGATGCCATTAGGCCCATTGGCAGACTGCAATGTCTATGAAAAGTCCCACTAACCTCTGTGAAGTCCCTCCTGTCAATAGTAGCAGGCTTGGGGCCTTAACATGAAGCCATTTTTTGCCCAGTTTCATTAGCTTTCCTCTCACCCTGGACCTAATCTCCTCCCACAGTCATAGCTGCCAGGAGTAAAACTTCCCTAGCACATCTGATCATTTACCTTTGTTGCACTGTCCATTTTCCTTCTGTTGCAGGAGAGAAAGAGCAGTTCAGGAAAACACATGTCCTTTAAAAGACAGTTCAAGCTCAGGACACAGACCAATGGACCAAATCAGTATGGAAAAGCTAAAGCAGCCGCACCCCAGAGTGCTCCTGGCATCACTGCTTGATGCGTGAGAAAAACCCCACAAAGCATCTGGCCTGATGTGCACCTCTGTACAGAAATATTTAAGAGCCTCTTTTCATATTCCTGCAGATACCCATTAATGCTCTGTAACCTCAACCTTCGCATGCAGAGATCAGTAAAAGGCACAAAATGGTTGATTTGAAACAAAAGCTGTATCAAATATTAATTGATATGACATTCTCTTGTGCAACTGGTTGATCGTAAGAAATGTTTCCTACCAAAGAAACTTTTAGGGCTCAGTCATGAACCAGTCTATGCACTCATGCAGAGGAATAAGGAGGCATAAGATGACTGCTTACTCCTCTGTGGAGGTTTGCCACATGATGGGTCGTTACACAGGAAGGAGAACAGCCACCACTCATCACAGCTCCCCATCCATCAAAGCAGACGGGCGGGGGAAAGGCATGAACAGAACAGAAGAGGCGTTAACACCATCTCCCCACTAAAAGGGCCAGTGAAGCCAAGTTGCTGTGTTGGGGGAAAGGTGCAGCTCACGTCCACTGTGAAACTAGGACTTGTAGACCATTTGGTCCCTACTTTGCTCCTGGGGATACACAACTAGGTGCTGCTCCTTACAAAAGGCTGAGAGAGACCAGCTGAGCCCAGAGTGAGCTTTGTAGAGCAAAGCCAGGGCCACTATAGTCTTGTGATATCTCTGTTACGATGCAGATAGGCCACGGCACTACAGCTCATACTTTGTTTAGCAAAATAATTATCACTAGGACTCCTGAAAGCTCTGAAAAAATTCCGCTCAAGTACGCTTCTGAGAAAGACTGAGGATTTATTGGCTGCCCAGAGATGGGTCATGTCAGGATTGTGCCTCAGGCAATTCCATTAAATAATGGTGATCTGGTAAACAATTAGGTAAGTATTTAGACAGCTATCCTAACATTTGGTATAAATTTCTTTAACATGGCTTTTCTGAATGTGGTATGTTAACATTTCCTTGGGTAAGTAATACAGCTTAGTGTCTTTATGCTGATTACACGGCAAATGAGCAGCATGTAGTTCCAATAAAATTACTATAAAAAGGGCAGTCAAATTTAACGATCTTTAAAACATTTTTCTGAAAGGATACATATAAAGTGAGAAGTCTTGGGGTATGACAGGCTTTGAGTGTCAGAGACAAGAATTTTTCCAACCTTATCTTTAACTCCGGTGTCCAAGAATCCTTGAAAAGAAAAAACAAAAAGTTACAGCTGGGGGTCATAGCATCTTCCAGCAGCAACCAAGACAGCTGACATTGTTAGTGAAAAGTTCTGTCGCTGATGTTATGAAAGCTAGTTTGCTCGATGAAGGGCTCAAACACACACGAGACCATTACAAGTCAATCCTGAATGTTTCATGTGCAGGTTGTTTTGAAAGACCAGAAGAAATTATACAATATTTTATTTCAGTTTTAAAACAGTCACACTCTATAACTTTGATGGGCTAAAATACATCCCAGAATAGGCATACTGGACATGCATGGAACACACGGCATTAAATTGCACAAATAAAAAAAAAAAAATCAAGTTAAAAAAAAGAAAAGTGAATATGGAAATCATAATAAATCCTTCCTGTTTCTACAGCTATCGTATTCATTTCTCACAGCTTCTGGAACTTGTCTATCTTCTGTCATTAGACTATCCCAGGGTCATGGCAGTCCTTCAATGAATCAGAAAACAACATTTCTATAAGAGGCCTGAGAGAAAACTGGACCAACCCATGAATCAGCCACTGTTTGGAATGCAGTTTTCTCTCTAGCTGTTTGACAGAAACGTCCTCCCCACGCACCAGCAAACACAGTGAATCAGAGAAAAGACAGTCTTTGTCTCTTAAAAATGCCATTCCCCATTTCCTCAGTCATCACCCTCCATCCAGTCTGGCTTCTGCTTGCTGAAGAGGGACCAACAGGTGAACAGCGGATACTTTTCAACAAGCAGCACCACAACAACGGTGTCCAGAGATTTGTTGCTGTTGCCATGTGAGTTCAGAGCCGCCCTCCCAGCTCGAGTTTCCCTGTGTTTCACCAGGTCAGAAAGGATACGGGATTTAAATATGCCAAGTTTGCCAGTCTGAACTCAAGACAACGCTGCACCACTGAATACTGTACAGTATCCCTGACAATACAGTGTGTGCTTACATCCCTTTCTGCCGATCACATTTTCAATACATCTCCCCCCCAGAGGCAATGTGCAGGAGTCATGTGCCCCCCCGCAGATTTCTACAAGCACTGAGCTGCCCTGGCAGGTGGGCCTTGGTGGAAAGCAGAGGGACAGGCAAAAACCCAGGTGGGGCAGGAAAAGTGTGGCAGTCCCAGACCAGGCAAAGGGGTTCCTGGGGAAGGTGCCAGGAATAGATTCCTGTTCTTCACCCAAGTTAGGGGCATTGCCTGCACTCGTTCCCTGCTGAGGTGTCCATGACAGTGCAGGAGCTTGGGGAGAAACTTGTTGCTAGGAGTTCCTCACTCGAGCCTGGGCTGACCCAGAGACGCACAGTCCCTGCTCCTTGGACGCCAGCCCTCGGGTCTGGAGCAATTGGCTGCCCTAACCCACGGAGGTGAGGCTGGAAGGTTCCTGCACCTAGAGGCAATGCATAGGGCAATCATGTTCCCCTCTTCCCCCCCCCACCCCTCTCGCCTCAGTCTCACTCTTTAAACAATACATTAGCCCATTTACAGCACACCAGGATTCTGTTTAAAATAACCTGGTCTCTCTCATTAACAAGACTGCTTAGTAAGGTAATGACCCTTTTGGCACTTGTTTTTAGCTTCAGTTCTCAAGGAGGCATGCGAACAACAGGCTTTCACAGAAGCGGTAAGTGTCCAAGGATTAAGATCTCGGACAGTGAGATCCTGAGGATAATTTAAATGTTTCTCCGCGTCCTAGAATAGGATGCAAGACAGCTGCTGGCCAGAATTCGGAGAGTAATTGGATCCCGTCTCTGAAATCAACCAGCCCTTTTCTCATTTTCGCAGCAACTCCTAAAGAAAACCAAATAAGGAATGTCCCACCACTTCAAATTGACTTACCGGCTGATAGCTACTTGCCAAATGCATGCAGTCTGCCCAAAGTCCAGCCAGCACCACTCATTTCATTTAGACATCTTTTCCCAACCATCAAGCTGGACAGGTATCTGGAAGTGGGTTTACAGGCTGTTCCCCCCTGCCTTCCACTAGTAAGTCAATGGGGTACTTGCTCTAAAAGCTTCAAACTAAAAAATGGAGAAAGGGATCAAACCTACCTAGGAAGTGTAACCCCACTCTCATTCTGATTCCCTTCCCACCTTGCTTCTGTAGCGGCAGAAGATGCAATTCTGAAACAGCCATACAAGGGCAAAGCCAAACATGTCTAGCTGACAAACAGCATGGGTATGAAGAGTTCTTAAACATAGCTATAGATTCTCGGTAACTTTTTGGAAAGGAAGTTTGATGTGATGTTGCTACAAAAGACATAGGAAATGTTGGCTGGATATGCTGGGGAACAGCTGCAATCTCATCATCTACTGGTGGGAGGATTATTTATAAAATATACTTTTTCCTCATTTCCTATTAACTAAGGAGGCATGGGTTCAGTTCTCGAAATGTATTTCCAACAGGCTCTTTGAACTTCATTTTCAGGCTTTTCATTGAGATTTGGGACCAAGTGACACTGGGTTTTCTTGGGCAACAGCCCAGAAGTAGTATGGAACAGATCAGTGGATTTAAACTGTTGTGTAGTGTTTCCACGTTGCTCCCCAGAGGATCTGCATTTCAGGGGCAAGTGGGACACTGACACCTATTTATGAACACACCATCTGTAAAACACTTTGGGTTCCTTCAGTATACAAGCCTATGGAAGTGACAGGAAGACATTACTATGTTATTAACAGCACTTATCCTGTATCTCACCACATATATTCTTTTTATGATTTATAATTTCTGCATAAGGAAAAAAATAAAAGAAGCATTACTAGACTGAACAGCGCTCAGCATCCAAAATCTGTGCAAAGCAAATATTTACCTGAAAGAGTTCTTTAAACGAAGGGTGGACCATGGGGTTGGGAACAAAAGGCAAGGCATAGAAGGGGAGGAATTCTGTGGTCTGGCTCAGTGCAGCCCCTCTAGTCTCCAGGTATGTTTTAAAGTGAGAAATCCTTTCATCAAGGTCAGCTTTGTCCTAGAAAACACAGAAAACAGCATCATTATTTAGAAAACAACTTTGGAGGGGGCTGGCAGCTTCAAGTGAAGACTTAGGGATAGCCTACACTTAAAACTTACCCCGCCCGGCACAGCTGTATTGGTACAGCAGTGCTGCTGTGAGAGGACTGAGCACTCTCGCCAACCCACCACCACCTAAACGAGCAGCAGTAGCTATCCTGGTGGGAAAACATCTCCCAGAGTTAGTGCTCTCCACACAAGCCCTTGTGCCAGCAAAACCTATGTCGCTCAGGGGGGTGTTTTTTTCACACCCATGAGCGACAGAAGTTTTACCAGCAAAAGAGCTAGTGTAGACAAGGCTTCAAATTCAACATCAAGCGCTAATTCCAAATCCCACAATAGCTGCTGAACACGGAGTGATTAGCTCAGGGACCAGCATTCACTCTAACTAGTCTGAGAGCATTTCCCCATGTACTTCTCCAAAAGGAAAATGCACGTTAGGACAATGGAGCCAAGAGAAATAAGGAGGGCCACTTCCTCTAATAAGCAAAGCAGTCTTGAGCACTTGGAGCAGATTTCTCTAAGTAAAGAGCTGTATCCGCCCTCAGCAAGTGGAGAGGAAGTCACTACTTGATGTTAAACAGGTTAAATGAGCCGTCTCTCATTCCTCTAGCAAGCGGAGTACGGCAAAAGCACACAGGAAACAAATGAATGGGTCAAACAACCTTCCTCAATATCACATAAATAAACAAACAACGGGAGTCCTGTGGTACCTTAAAGACTAACACATTTCTTCAGGCATAAACTTTCATGGGCTCCAGATGTGGGTTGGAGCCCACAAAAGCTGATGCCCGAAGAAATGTGTTAGTCTTTAAGGTGCCACAGGACCTTTGTTGTTTTTGCTGTACATAGACTAGCACGGCGACCCCTCTGGATATTATCACATGGAATATATTTTGTTAGGAGATATGATTTCATAAACTGATTTAAAAAGAACAATTGTACTAAACCTAGAAGAGATACTGTTGAATTGAAAAAAAAAAAAATCACATTTTTACTGATTTGCATCTGACGAAGCGGGTTGCAGCCCACGAGAGCTTATGCCTGAAGAAATGTGCTAGTCTTTAAGGTGCCACAGGACCTTCCTTGTTTTTGCCACATTTTTACTAACAAACATTTTCACTTCAGTCCCAAAATAACGCATTCAGTGCTGTGAATTTTTAAAATATAATTTACTTGTCTCATGGACAGTAAAAAAAGAAAAAGGCTTGTCAGTTTCATCTGCTGGTTGCCCACACCACTGCACTTCTGCACAGATCAGGGGTCGGCAATCTTTGACAGTCCCTGTGCCAGCCCCATCCCCTGCACTCTCAGCAGGTGCTGGGGGCAGGGCGAGCAGGGGACAGGAGCCGTCCTGTGTGAGGGTTCCTTTACCCTGCTGGTCCCACCCCTGCGCGCAGCTCCTGTCCCCTTCTAGCTCCGTTCCCCAGCGGGGGTGCGCCATGGCCAGCAGGGCATAGGAGCATGGGGCACGTGCAGCTTTTGTGGCCCCAGTCCCCGGTGGGGGGTGGGGTCAGCAGAGAGAGCAGCCATGTGCCGCAGGGAATAGGCACGCGTGCCACTTTTGGCACACGTGCTGGGGTTGCCACCACTGGCATAGATAATCATCTCTGGAGGTTTGTATTATTGACACACGTCAGCAGACTTGGGCACGAAGGGCTTGAGCTCTGGGGCCTTTAAACTGCGGTCTCTTAACCCAGGCTCCAGCACAAGACTGAGTCGGCTGATGTGGGCCAGCCATGGGCGTTTACCAGAGGCGTAGACGTACCCATTGCTTTTTACATTGCTTCCACTGGCATGCATTTCAAATAGTTGAGAATATTTCTAAATTTTTTTAAACTATTTTAAAAAATGTTTTTAAACACTTAAATTTCAGATCAAAGTTCCTCTGACTAAGTCCCTTTAAGATCTGTAGGCAGTCATTATAAAGCAGAGAAGAAATAAGAGACTCACTCCTGCAGATACCAATTCTCACCCATTCAATACAGGGGATAGCCTTCCTAATACCAAGGGGCCCATTTAAATTGAGTTCTCACAACTTGATGTGCTACTTAGTCACTATACATTGCTCTGAAGCCATTCCAAGTATCATTACTAGGACCCACATTAAATTAATTCTACTATGTTATGGTGAGGTACTACATAAGGTCACAATCACAATTACAATACAAAACTGGATTTTCTGGCGCCCCTCTAAAACCTGCAGAAAAGGTCCTTTCTGAGTCCAAAATGGCAACAGAAATAGTAGAGGAGACTAAAGATGATTTTTTTCCCCAAAAAACTTTGAGGTGTAATAGCTCAATCAATTTAAAATAATGAGGTGCTTTTCCTGTTTGGTAGATACTTATTAATTTGGCAGTCATATCTTATCTACCTTGTAAGTTATGAGTGTCCTCCGGAATAAAATATACTCCCATGAATTCAAGGGTAAGATTTTGAAGGCAGACCTCCCTTGGAATTCTTTGGAACTTGATAGCACTCACCACCTCACAGGATCAGGTTCAAGTGAATCATTTCATCTCCAACTTCGCTAGCCTAAGAGTCTTCTTTCAAGCCAAACTTAAACGTAGACTGCTGTCAATGGAGTGGACCCGGCCTGGGGACACTTACAGATCAAACCATCCTAATCCATATTATTTTGGCAAACACCAAGATAGGAGAAGATACACACAAAAATTAAAACAAGTGCATACTAAAAAGCACACCTACAGGCTTGCCCACAGAGTGCTTCAAGAGGTAGATGGCAAAGTGTATATGAAGATAAAACTCCAGCTTCTGGGCAAGAGGTTCATTGTCTCGGAGTGATGAGGAAATATGCTCCTCCCATAGTTCAAAGAAAAGTTTCTGATCTCCATCTTCAAATGCCGTAAGCAGATCCTTCTGCAAAGAGAAAAGAGTTAATTCAAATCCCACATACAAATAGGAAACATTTTCAAAAGTCCCTGACTTAACAGCCTACATTCCATTTCCAAAAGCATTTAAGTCTCTTAGGTGTTTTTGAAATTTTTACCCTAAGCCTCTTAACAGTTACAGACTAATTACAAACCAGGAGTCCGGTGGTGCTTTTAAAGACAAACATATTTATTTATCGCACGAGCTTTCATGGGAGAAAATCCCACTTCGTCAGACGCTTGAAGATGGCGAACGTACAGAACTTACAGACTAATTACATTGCTATATTTCAACCTGTACCAACACTTAGATATTAGAGCTCCACACGCAACTTCTTCCCCAAATTCTCCATGCCATCCAGCAGCAACTACTGCCCTTCCCTGCTCACCAACCAACATGAATTAGATACAGTTAGAGTGCTGACACAGCACCAAAAAGTCACAAAGGGTCAATGCATGTACGGCAGACACAAACCTTTTTATTGGATAGCTTCTCCCTCAGAGGGTTTTTGTTTTGTTTTGTTTTTAATGTCAGCCTCTCTCATCACTTTTACAGAAGTGATCCACAAATGTAGACTCATAGACTTTAAGGCCAGAAGGGACCAGGATGGTTATCTAGTCTGACCTCCTGCACAATGCAAGCCACAGACCTTCCGCCCACTCCTAGAACCTAAAACTGAGTTATTAAAGTCCTCAAATCATGCTTTGAAGACTTTAAGGTACAGAGAATCAACCAGCAAGTGAGCCGTGCCACAGAGGAAGATGAAAAGCCCCCAGAGCTTTTGCCAATCTGTACATGTACATGTACTTGGACACTCACTCTCTGGCTCTCCTTTTTCCCTTGCTATCTTCATGTCTTCACAATCAACTCGTGGCTCTACGGTAACTTCCCATTATGAAATATTTCTAAATATTGAAGCCCTCTGTTTTTCATGTTCACTCCCTTTACCTTAGACCACCTACCTTACTTGCTACAACTAGAAACCTTGGGCATCATCCTAGGTTCCAAAATTAGCTGTACTCCTCTGCCCTCCAGGCTGAATAAATTTGTCTATCTCCAACTCCAGAACACAGTTAGAATTCACTTTTACTACCTCCTACCCTCTGAAAAATAATTCACATTCATGGTTAGATTACTTCTCGTCACAATTAATTCAATTCATAATCTTAATTCCCTATTTACCAAACCTAAGTGAGTTCAGAACACTGCAGCCACTCTCAGGTTCTTCCAGAAAACACAATAAGCATCTCTTTCCTCCAGCATCTTCAATGGCTTCCTGGCCACTTCCAAATCCAATTAAGAAATGCCCATCTGGTTTTCAAAATTCTTCATTAATTTACTTCATTTGACTTCTTGGCCTTCAGATTTTATACCCCTTGTCATTCACTCTGCTCTTTCTTCATCCACAAGTCTCCACATTTGGTAGGCCTTAACATTATTTCACTCTCAAAAAATCAAATCTTGAAATCTCCTTACAAGATGGACATGAAACACTGCCCACCTTTCACTCACTCCTCATCATTCATCCTTTCCTCCTCTAACTATGACTATTGTGCAAGAAAATAATATGGGGGGGTGGGGGAAGTAACATTGGATCCAGGCTTATCAGTTTACCCAGGTCTTCATAACAACAAGGCAGAAATCCAGGAGCAGAGGGCGAACATACTTCCTGGGGATATTTTAATAAGCTAACATGATGTTTATTTTGTTTTCTAAAGCATGCCTATCCCATATGCTAGAGCACACGTACAAATAATTTTATATAGAAACATTCATAAAATTTTTAAATGTTATGATAACATCCTCCTAATCAATTAGGAGCAACTTTCCCATAACTCTTTCCTACCCTCCTCAACAATTTGGAACATTAGATGACTATCAAGGCATGCAGCCCAACAGAATTTCAAAAGTGAAGTAATTTTGAGCGCCTAAACTTTGTGCATCCTATTTGACTCATCTTAAAGGTGTCCGGTTTTATGAAGGTGTGTGTTCAAAACTGCAGCAGGGCAAAAAGCCAATTTTTTGGTTTGTTGGCAATTCTGAAAACACAGGAAAAAAGTTCATTTTTGTTTAAACCAAAATGAAATATTTTCAGCTAATGGAAAAGTCAGAACAAATTGTTTTGAGTCACACAAAATATTTTATTTATAAAAAACTTAAATGTTTTAATTTGGGCCATTTAAAAATAATTTAAAGAGAATTTTGAAACAAAAAGTTATTTTGAACTGAAAAATCTAAATGTTTTGATTTTCAGATTATTTTTTTTAACCAAAATAATTTGATGACATTGACTGGACTCTGTGAAACATTTAAGTGTTGCAGGCTCTTCATTATTTGCAAAAAAAAAAAAAGCAGCAGCTTTGTATGAAAAATTTCACCCAGATCTATTCAGCACCTTCTGAAAAATGAGGGATTTCCAATGTACGTCAATCTGGAAACCCAAAAATTGAACCACCAAAATTCATTAGTCACTCTCAAAATTTAAACCTTGGGTTCTGAATGACTGAGGTTACTGGGGGAGTTAATTTGAGTTGAAAATACCCTGCTAACAGCCTTCTCCTGTTTAAACCAAGGTTATTTTAAGCATTTCAGATTATTTCAACCGATGAAATAGTACAGTGGCTTTCAAATCTTTTTCCTCAGGGCCCAGTTGAAAAAAAAAATTTATGCCCACGACCCAACAATTACATCTTTCAGCAATGCATTCCAGTCTTTCAGCAGCAGCAGCAGTGGGTGCCGCGACCCAGTACCTGAGGGTCTGCGACCCAGTATGGGGTTCCTCCCCTTGGTTTGAAAACCACCGTAATAGTACACACGGTGGTAAGTGGCTCTCTGTTTTGTTCACTAGTGAGACCAACCAAATATAAAAGATTTGTTACCTGGACAATCAAAGTTTTTGAGTCTCTCAGGGAACCACCTGCTGTTTTAGGCAACATCTTCCCTTTTATTTTACATTCCTTTGTAAATGCTTTCACTGTGTCTTCAAATTCTGCGAAGTCTAAGTACTAGAGACACAAGAACAGACACACAGATAAACACTAAGCTTTTTATGCTTAAAATACTGACCAAAGACTAGCCAAAATTTCTTTAAAGGTTTGCTATGAAGTTTTATTGTAGTCAGTTGATTTGTTTAATTCATCAACAAAAGGAACTAATACCCTGTCCCTAATACAACAGTTTTTTAAAGCTTCGTTGAAGAGATAGTCACATAACTTTCTTGTAATTACCACTTTCTAAAGGTAACATCATCTCTAGCATCAGGAGATTCAGACAAATGCAGTGCCTAATTTTAAAAAGATCTTGATCATTTTACCACCACTCATAATGTCTGAACCTAAGCAAACCCCACACTTAGCATGCAGAATGCCTGATCAATGGGGCTCCATGCAGCCGCAAGCAGCTGCCCACATAGGCACCAATCCCTCAGTTTCTCTAACAGTTACAAATCTGCCCCTTCCCCCATTCCCAAGTGCAGACACCAGATAAATTTCTCTTTTCTGTTCCATAGTATATATCTACCTCTTTCACCAGCCCAAGTAACTCAGCTTCATAAGCTAGGATGTCTCCCATCATTAAAGGTTACTGCTGAGTCTCACTGAAGAAAGACCTACAAAATCATCAAAACACAGAGAATTATTAGCACCACTGGTTATCTATCATTCACGTTATCTAGTAGAGTGTTTCCCGAATAGTGGGTCCCAACCCAGAGGATAACGGGATAGTTCTAGATGGGTTGTGGGCCCAATGCAAAGTGGAGGTCCCAGGAAAGGAAGTTTGGAGAGAGCCACCCACTGCCCATCACCAGGAAGCAATGGCTCCTGTCCTATGAGGCTTGGCCTGGCTCCCTACTCTGGCATTGAGACCTGGTACACAGGATTGCAGAACCACTGATTCAGCTCAGCCAAACTCGAGTATCACTAAGACTTTGTATACCTGGTGCCAAAGCCAGGAGCAAGAAGCTGAGCCCAGGTTCACGGGATAGGAATGCCACAGCCTAGGTCACCCAAACAAACAAACAAAAAAGACAGAGTGCAGTTGCAAGGTCACCTTAGTAAAAAATTTGGGAAAATTGGTCCATTATATCTCTGGTAATGCTCCAAAAAGGAATTCTGTAAATAAATCTTCATGCTTCATATTCCAGCCCCAATCCTCCAAAGCAGTGGTTCTCAACCTCTTTAGTGCCGTGACATGGCTGGGAGCCCTCCCAACCACATGCAACACAGGGGAGCCCCACTCCATGAAACCCACCACCTCTAGGGCTCCCCCCTCCATCAAGATTTCCCCTCGGCTGCAGCACTTTTGGTTGCATCTCTAGCCCCTGCTGCCAAAAAAACCATTGTGCAGGGGTAATTTCAGCAGCGGGAGGCTTCAAGAGCAGCCCCTGCCGCCACAGCCAGCCTCAGCTGTGGCTTCTGAGAAAGCACACCAGCTGCAAAAGAAAGCTGCTGCCCCAGCGAATGTCAGCAGCACCTCTGAACAGGGCCACTGCCTGCAACTGCAGCTGTCCTCGCTGATGGCTCCTTTGTGGTGACACACTTTTGGGTCTCGACACAACAGTTGAGAACCACTGCTCCAAAGAACTAGCTAAGCCATTGGCCCAGCGACGCACCGAGTCCAATGGAGCGCCTCACAAGTGCAGGGATATGTCTGGTCACTGTCTTTGCATACGGTGGGCCTAAACCTCCATCAAAGACCCGTGTACTAAACTGGATCAGTTTACCAGGTCAGACAGCTCTAACAGCATGGCAAGTTAACTGTGTACCTGGAAATGAGCAGAACAAACAAGGAGTCCTGCTGTGTGGCACTTTTAAAGACCAAAACATGTATTTATCTCACGGGCTTTGGTGAGAGACAATCCCACTTCGTCAGACATTTGAAGAACTTACATTTCTCCATCCACAAGCGTCTGACGCACTGGGATTTTCTCCGACGAAACCTCATGTGATAAATAAACTTGTTCGTCTTTAAAAGTGGCCCCAGGACTTTTTGTTTGTTTTGCTGGACTAGACCGACACGGCCCACCGCGCTGGAACTGGAAACGAGCGGGTGCCAGTCAACGAACACCACCCTCAGCCCCGCTCCTGGCCATGGCCCAGGACCGCAAGTGGTGCCCCCGGTGTAACAGCCACTGGGGCATGAGCCGGGGAAAGTCCAGACTGGGTCGCCGGGCAAGAGCTGGGCCAGATTCACCCCTGGCGCCTGGCCTGCCACGGTCACTAGGGGCCGGCTCCGCTCCCACGCCAGCCTCGTGGCAGGGCGCTGCTGACCCACGGCGGGGGGAGGGGCGCTGCTGACCCACGGCGGGGGGAGGGGCGCTGCTGACCCACGGCGAGGGGGAGGGGCGCTGCTGACCCACGGCGCGGGGGGAGGGGCGCTGCTGACCCACGGCGCGGGGGGAGGGGCGCTGCTGACCCACGGCGGGGGGGGGAGGGGCGCTGCTGACCCACGGGACCCTGGCTGACGGGCGGGGGCGGGCAGCAGCCATGCTGGGGGGCAGCACGTGAAACGTGCCGGGCCCCACCGCTCTGAGCCCCACAGGCGGCGGGGCTGCAATCAGGGCCCGGCTCCCCGCTGCCCCGTGCCGGGCCGCCCTCACCCCGACTGCAGCCCGGCTCCGCGGGCCAGGCCCCGAGCCCTCCCGGGCAGGAAGGGAGCCCCCGTCCCCGCTCCCCCCGTGACTCCCGCCCCTCACCTGCCCCTCCGCCTCGAGCCCACCAGGCCGCTGCTCCGCCAGGTGCGGTGTTGCCTAGCAACCACACACAGCTTCCCTGCCGCGCCCAGACCAAACGGCGAGGCCCCGTGATACCGCTCAGCCAATCCGGGGGTGGCCGGCGGGTCACGTGACAGGAGGGAGCGCGCTCGCTCCCAGCTGCTTGTGGCGGCGGCGTGGAGGGAGCCCAACCCCCCACCCCCGCGGATAGAATCCCCGTGCCGGCTGTGGGGAGGGTGTACAGCGCCTAGCACACCCGGCTGGCCGGGATTTCAGAGCCGTCCGGCTGAGCTCGGCGCTGTACTCAGTGAGAGGGAGCGTCCCGGCTAGAACAATCGGAGTGGGGGAAGGAGGAAAGAGACTCGCCCATAGCTACATAGCGGCTCAGTGGCAGAGCTGGCGAGGGACTCCACCAATGGGCTCTTTCATTTCTAGCGCTGGGGTCCCAACACCTCTGGAAGTCTGGCCATTAGGAAACAGTCCCGCAAAACTACCCTGCAGGGTCATCCCCATTTCGCATTTGGGGAAACCGAGGGAGCAAAATGGGTGCAACGCGGAGAGTGGGTCCTGGCATGCCTCCCTCCTCGGTCACGGTCTCGCCCCAGTGCGAACTGTGAAATTCTCCGCTATTTCATTAATCTTTCACTTTAAAAGTTGGCAGCTTAACTAAATACACAGCGGCTAAAAACCGGCCTTCTCATGACTGCAGACTTCACAGCTGGGGCTCTCTAGCATCTGAAGTTAGGAGAGCTGCAGGCCTGAATGACAGCATTGTGTTTCCTCCAGCACTTTTAAAGATGCTGTACAGGGTTGCTCCCTGTGGAATTAATACTTTGCATTAATTAGGAATGCTCTATGTTTTCACAGTCACAGAGACTCTGTCACACACATTGTTTCTTTTTAAATAAAATTTATTTTCCCTTCATTAACATTGTCTGCTACTACGAAAATTAATGTTAGTTGTTGCTGATGCTCTGATGAGTGACTGTTCCTTTAACAAGACCTGATGTTGAATTTTGGTTTGGAATTGTTTTTTAAAAAATTTGTAATATCTTTCTTTTAGTCATTTCCAGTTGAAACCTACCAAATGTGGACAGAGCTTTCTCTGTTTTTTAGTGTCTATGCATTGCAATACAGCTTTAAATTACACGACACAACCAAATATAATATAAAATTTCATATCAATCATGTGGAACATTAACTATTGAATAATATGCTCTTAGTGCCAGACAAATGGAGACCATAAAAAGTCATTTATGTAGGGCAAAGAATCTCTGCCTTGCTCACGGTATGCCTTTGAAGATGCATTTTAGAAAGCTATAGAAAATAAATTCTATGGTATTTAATTATTTGAGAAACAGTATGTGAGTATGCCATTAAAGAATCAATATATACACACCAAATGCAGAATGCAGGGTTGTGTAGGCAACCTTAACATTGCACATTCAGAAAAAGACATAGTTAATAATGCTTTTTAATTAAGCCTCTCAGTGATTTTTTGGAAAAAGAAAAGAGACATTACATAATCTCAAACTAATGGGCCGAATACCACGGGTGTGCTCTGTCCTGCACTGAGAAGAGGCCTGTCTCGCTGAGTGCCTGGTTTCTTTCTGCAGTCATTGAGAGTGCCTCTAGAAACACATGCTCATGGTCCCCTTGCAGAGCTCTGATTTCTAATCTTTTTCCTTTAAAATGCTCATAAAAATGGCTACAAAATGGAACCCAAAGTTTTCTGTCAGCCCAAAATGCAAGTTTCAAATACTAACAACTGTGCAAAATCAAAACATATTTTCACAGGAAATCGCAAAGGTATTTTTCCTCAGTAAGGGCTGTTTCCCAACCAGACTTCAGCTTTCTAGTCCCAACAATCTTGGTACGAAAGCTATTCAAAACAGAACAATTTCTTTTAATTCATGATCTATGTATATTCTTTTCTTCCAATTTTTGATCAAACTTCTACGAAAAAAAAAAAAATCACACTTGAGCAAACACCAGATCTAAGAATAATGGGAAGTGCAAGGTCATGCATTTAGGGACAAATAAGAATTTTTCCTATAAGTTGGGACACATCAGTTGGAACGGACTGAAGAGGAGAAGGATCTGGGAGTAGTGGTTGATCATAGGACAGCTATGAGCCGCCAATGTGATGTGGCTGTGAAAAAAGCTAATGTGGTTCTAGGATGTGTCAGGAAAGGTATTTCAAGTAGAGACAGGAAGGTGTTAGTGCTACTGTGCAAGCACTGGTGAGACCTCATCTGGAATATTGTGTGCAGTTCTGGTCCCCCATGTTTAAAAAGGATTAATTCAAATTGGAACAAGTGCAGAGAAGGGCTACAAGGATGTTCCGTGGAGTGGAAAACCTGTCTTATGAGAGGAGACTCAAGGAGCTTGGCTTGTTTAGTCTAACCAAAAGAAGGTTGAGGGGTGATATGATTGGTCTCTATAAATTCAGCAGAGGGACAAATATCAGCGAGGGAAAGGAATTATTTGAGTACAGCACCAGTGTGGACAGTAGAAGAAATGGATATAAACTGTCCATTTAGGCTTGAAATTAGATGCAGATTTCTAACTATTAGAGGAGTAAAGTTCTAGATTAGCCTTCCAAGGGGAGTTGTGGGGGCAAAAAACATAACTGCTTTCAAAACTGAGCTTGATAAATTTATGGAGGGGATGGTATGATGGGACAGCCTATTTTGGAAATGGACTGATCTTGGGCTACTGCTGGTGGATATGCAAGTGGCCTAAGAAGGGAGGGTAGGTTCTGAGTTATTACAGAGAATTGGGTAACTGGCTGTTGAGACTTGCCCACGTGCTCAGGGTTTAACTGATCACCATATTTGGATTGGGAAGGAATTTTCCCCCATAACAGACAGGCTAGGACTCTAGGGGGGTTTCGCCTTCCTTTGTAGCACACGGCATGGCTCACCTACCGGTGAATTCTCTACATCTTAAAGTTCTTAAATCATGATTTGAAGACTTTAATAACTCAGTCATAGGTTGGAGGCTTATTGCTGGAGTGGGTGGGTGAGGTTTTGTGGCCTGCATTGTGCAGGAAGTCAGACTAGATGATCATATTGGTCCCTTCTGACCTTAGAATCTAGGGCTATGTCTACACTGGCAAGTTAGTTCGAATTAAGGAAGCTTAATTTGAATTAACTAAAGCCTTGGCCACACTAGGCTTAATTGGTTCGAATTAAGGGCTTCCTTCATTCGAACTAATAAATTCGAATAGGGTATTCGAACTAAGGGTTAATTCAAACTAGTTAGTTTGAATTAACCAATGTGGCCATGTTAGTTTGAACTAATTGCTTAGTTCGAACTAACCGGCCCAATTAACTCAATGCAATTCACTAATTTGAACTAAGCAAGTGCCAGTTAAGTTAACTAAGCAAGTTGCCAGTTAGGAGAAAAAATTGACTCACACCTAGGTGCCAGCTATTTTACTTTTGGTTGCCAGAGGAAGCTCCTCCATTACATTTCTGCAGTGGAGCTGGGTGACAGGCTAATAAAACTGGTCACCATGGCGACCAGAAACATTGATTTGTTGAGGCCTGCTCTAATGATATGGACAACGAGAACTGCCATGCACAAGAGCTGGTGTGAGCGTGTTGTGCTCAATTAAGAATTAATACAGCTGATAGTTTTCTGTAGTACACTTTGTCTTTGCAAAAGTCAGATGGACCTTCACTGGGATCTTAAACAGACAAAAGATAACAGTGGTGATGGATGACAATATGAAATGCTGTGTTAGATTGTCCGTGGAAAACTGCACCAGGCAGCATTACAATAATGCAAAACTATATATCCTGAATATCAGCTTCTAGAGAAAATGGCATAGTTGCTATATTAACACATCATCACTTTGTTGTTTATGTAACCCATATGCCTAAAAAAGGCTCTCTCTTTAAGAGATCTGCTGAGGGTGGGTTACTGTTGCTGGGCAGATTAGCTACCCACAACTAGAAACTTCTCAAGGCAGGGAGTGGTAGCAATTTTTGAGCATGTCCCGCAGGATGACTTGCTGGTGTGATATGTTGTGGTCAGTCAGATGACATGAGAGCAGCAGTCTGTGCGGATAGCAGGCAGGAGCTGCTTTGAGAAGAGCCCATGTGCTCAGTTTTCAGGAGAGAAGCTGAGCCAGGAGTGAACAAGATGTTTTCTCCCTCTAATGGAATCATCTGCAACAGACTTTGCAGACATGCATATGGGACTGAGGGCTGGTTGCAAAGGAGAAGGAAAAGCCTGCATGGGATGCTTCCGAAGATTCCTGCAAAGAGAGAAGAAGAGGACAGCTATTTCTTGCCACTCAAGCCTCTACACTGGAACAGAGACTGTAGCTGAGAGTTGTGAACTCCACCTGGACTTTGGGACTCTTGGGGATCTTTCCTGCGGGGGTTTGTGTAAGGATTGTTCTTGGTTAACTGTATTTTGTTTTCTTAGGATAAGGTTCATTTAGTTAGTAGTTAATAAAGTTCATTGTTATGTTTATTGTAGTACTATTTTAATGTGGGAGGGTAACTGAGCAATCTTTGCTGTGAGTCCCATACAGACTGGATCCTGGGTCTCCAGCTGCTTTCTCCATAGGGATTGGGATTGATTTCTGTGAGGCACTGGAGAAGGGCAGTTAAATGAATTTTAGCCCACCTGAATGTTACATTTACATCTCACTTTAAATACATATTGAGAACTTTTCTGCTGTTAGTACATATGGAATTAATAAATACCATTAGTGCATATGGGTACATTGGTAAATCCCCAACATGCAGGTGGAATAACCCTATCAAAAATTACTGCACAAATAATTACATTTGACAAGAATTTCCAATCCAGGGGACGTAGCAATGACCCAGAGGAAATTAGGCAAATCCGGAGTCTCTCCCTCTTTAGGAAAAGTGGCAAAACCTTCCTCATTGAAAAAAGCCTTTCCACCATAGAATAGAATGAGATTTGCAACATTGATACCCCATCTACTCAAAATCCTCCCATTCAAAACAAGTCAACCAACCAACCAACCCAAATATATACCCGCAACATAGATTTGATACCAGGGAGAGACAAGCCAGAGATTTGACTATTGTTTTCAGTTTTACGTGTACTGTAGTGATGGACAGCAGAATAAAACACTAAAGGTAGAATCCAGGGGACACTGCAAGTCAGAACTGAGGTGGACTGAGAAAAGTGGGGAAACCCAAGAGTGGAACAGCAGGGGTTGCTACGGGTCAGGACTGAGGCGCACTGGAGTGTCATTGCTGAGTGCAGAGACCTGGGGCAGATTAGCTGGGGATGTGTGAGGCCAGCAGAGCGGTTGGGGAAGGAGGAAGAACTGGAATAGCCCAATATTCTGCAGGCCAAATACAAACTCACAGAGACGTGGAGGAACCTGGCCGAATGTCGGCCTTCGCCGTGCCTACCTCACACCAATGCTGGTGCCACATCTTTATGAGTTCCAACCTCACTCGCTGTGGCAGCCAGCCAGCTTTTTAGGGCTGTGTTAACAGCCCTCTCTTGTGTCAATACTATGTGCTTTTCAATATCCCTGGATTTATTCAGTGTTCAGAAATCCCAGAAACTGTCGAAACATCTGCCTCCCCTGGCAAATCCGCAAAAGGCTGAAAGGATTGTTGAAATTTGTGGGTTATGCTGCTGTATTGCTGTTCAAAGCTAAAATTACTGAAGGTCTCATTCTGTTTATTCTCAAAACAGATGCTTCCTGCTGTAAACAGAGGAATCTCTATAACCCTGTGGCTTTTTGGAGCATGTTCAAACCATGGAGTTTCTTTTACACTGATAATGTTTGCACAGCCTTTAAAGAAAAAGAGTGCACTTTGGGGTGCACTGGGGAAGCTGTCTGCCTAATGTGCTAAATACAGTGACTCGGGGAAACTAAATTTGTACCAGAGAGAAAAGACAGAAGGCAACTAATGTGTTCAGATGGTGTTTGCTCTGTGTTGTCTTTCTGAACCTCCTAAATGAGTGTTTAAGGAAGCTAAATATGTAATGAAGTCAGCCATCTATAGCACTCAACGGAAAATCTCAGGCGTGCAGTCAACTTCAGAAGGGGGGGGGTGTTCTTTGCAAAGTGGCCTCATATTTTCCAGCATTTACCATATAATCTCCTGTACTCTGCGATGCTGCAGGTTTTGAAGCTGCGTTAGTCTGTGATATGCTACACAGCAAGTTTGCTTTGATAGTGTCCTGCAATTTCTTCAGTCGTCTGCATGTCTGAACACTCTCTGTGCTCAACCTTTTGAAGTATGCACAAATCTATAGTTCAAAACCAGAGAACATGAAATCACTTGGTTAGACAAAGGCAGAAAATAGCCAATAAATAAAAGTCCCGTATGTTGTTCCCCTGCACAAATATTTAAGCAATCAAAACGTTTTAGCAAAAACCAGAAATGACTCTTTCAACTTAATGACCTGCTTATTGTGATAACGAGCATTTATATAGCAAATTTAATTAGAGGAAGGGAAAGAGCTTTATGAAGATAAATATTGTCCCTAGAGAAAATAAGGGACGGAGAGATTAAGGGACTTATAAGTCAGTGGCACAATGTGGATAAGAAGCCAGGTTTCCTGACAGCCAGCGTACTGTTCTAACCACTAGACTTCACTGCCTCAATCAAATTAGTCAATTAATCCTAAACATTTCACACAGTGCTGTGAAATATTTTGGATGAAAACTAGAATTCTGCACCACACACTTAGAACAAACACTTGGGCCGAGATGTAACAAAGTTTGATTGTGCAAGAGCTAGCAACATCATGAGATTCACTGACACACCAAGAATATTACAGTACCCATAGGCGGTACTAATTCCACACAACTGGAAACAATATGGTAAAACTACCAGACATCACCCCAAAATGTTGTTTATCTATGGCTGACCTATTTCATGGTTGTGGGAATGCCCCATTCTATATCATTTCTGGGTCCAGTTTCAAACCTATGCTATAGAAATGTCAGGTGCATCAATAATCAATCTAGCTCTCTAATTGTTGGGTAGCTGCAGAGCTGGTAACTTCAGTGGATGCAAAATGAATCGTATCAACACTGTTCTCACTGACAGCAAAAATGCTTAGCCTGAATTTGTGGCTATCTAGTGCAGAACTTGAATTAATTCTTTTAAGCTTGTTAAACTCACTTCCTGGTTAGGGCGGAGAATGGTTTCAAGGATCAAGTAATATGGAACACTGAACTTCAACTTCCAGCTTTCCACAGACCCACTCTGGCCTTGGGCAGTGACTGCTTCCCATTGTGGTTCAGGTCCCCATCTTTAAAATGAAGGTCATACTTTCTTTCTCCCAGTTTTTCTATTTAGATTGTAAATTCTTTGGGGCAGGGACTGTATCGCACTCTGTGTCTGTGCAGCACCAAGCACCTTGGGGATCAAGGCCTCCGTGTGTGACCATAAAACAAATTATAACACTAATAGGAGGACAATATATTTTATGCAACGTGGTTCGTTTATTCAGACCATCTCAACCTTGAGCGCTAGACTGGCTCATTTCACGACGCAACTCCATCCAGCATCGGACCAGGTGCATCCGTTTCAACCTTTCTATCCCAAAGTGAGACCGTATCTGCTGAAAGATACATTGGACTAATCATGACACTGGCTTCCCTGTAACAGCTGACTCCTCTAAGTTACAAGGAGATTTGGGAATTGCTCCGTGAGCACGGTTGCAAAGGTCTAGGTACCTACTCCCTAAGCAGGGTTGTCAGATCGGATACACCTGAGTTTTGGGGATGGGCGAGCACAGCATTCATAACTAATGCTTTCTACCATCTCCAGTTGGGTAGGACACCTCAACATGGAGCCATCAGCCCCTAGGAAACTCCAACTAGAACAGAATGCCTCTGTTCATCTCAGGAACATTCATTCCTCTGGCCAGTGGACCTCTCCACCCTCAAGAGGAAGCTCATCCATGCAGGGGACAAAGTTTTCTCAGGGGCCTGTCCTGGTGGAATGAACTTTCCCAGGCTCTGAGGACTGGCACAAAATTCCCCGTCTTCCACTCCCTGTGCCAGGCATGCTGATCTAACCAGTCTTCTCCCAGCTAGACACAGAGGAGCACACAGAGGTTAAAAAGAACCCTACCAAAACTTTATGCCCTGCTCAAATATCACAGTGATGAGGTGGTACAAGAACCTGAATAGAACAGAAATGCAACATAAAACCTGGCCCCCTCTTTCCTTTCTCACTCCCTCCATCAATCCCAACACGTTGGATGTCCCAAACTGGGGACAGTCTGCAGAAATACAGGGAGCTGCAGTTCATCCAGAGGGAGCAGAAGCCAGTGAGTAATGGGTGCTGTCTCTCAGATAAATTGTCGAAGGGTTTCATACCATAGCTCACAACACTGCTGCTCTTCGTCACAGCCGGCACAGCGCTGAGAGCAAGCTGCCAGGCCAACCACAGGCTGCTCCGGAGCAGATTGCCAGACTGTGTGTCTGAAAGTTAGTGGGAGGTACGGGGGTGGTGAGGATTAGCTGTCAGGACAGATTAGATGGGGAAAATATGTTCGCACCACTGCAGACACAAGGCCGTTTCAGTGGGAGGTGATGGACTTGCTTTAGCCTGCGTTTTATTTCCCTGTGCTTTCTCAGTCCCTGACAAGGCGTGGTTTACACTACAGCCTTTTGCCAACCACACCGCAATCCCTTTCCTCCAGCTGACCCAATTCCTCCTATTTTGTGAGAGAATAAAACCACCTCAGCGAGAGCTATAGAGCTTTTCATTCCAAACTTTTAGCAACGAAGCATCAATGTAGACAGCATGCTTGGTTATGCCATGGTAATTGGCCTCCAGGAAGTGTCCCACAATGCCCATCCTGGCCACTCTAGTCACCAGTTTGAACTTCACTGCCCTGCCTTTAAATTCCTGGGAATTTTTGAAATTCGACTTCCTGCTTGGTCAGCTCATATAGCATCTTCCCAGCTAATCCTGGTAGCTCCATGCACCAAATGCTTTCCCGCTTGGAGTACAACAGAGCTTCTGATTCTGACTGGCATTTGGAGAGACGAGACTGTGTAGTCCCAGCTCCTCCCCAGTCAAAGGAACTTCAATATGTAGGGTCAAATTTCTTGTTTAGTGGTGCAGAAAGGCTATGGACGGGACACACTGCAGTGCTGTGCAAAAATCAAGGAGCTCTGGCAGGGATCCCAAGAGGCTAGAGTGTCAAACTGTCACTCTGGTGCACAGCCAAAGCCACTTCCACAAGGAGCTGGAAATCATCCTCAGCGGCGACCCCACCTCCACGGTCACAAGACCTGTAGCTACGTCAGCAGGTCTGGTCTGCAAGCACTAGATGCAACCTTGATGCAGTAGCCATGGACAAGAAAGTCATGTCGGAGGAAACTGCAGAGCAGGGGATTGAGTCGTTTGCTGACATGGGGAGCCAGGACCTCTTCTTGACCCTGGAAGGTTTGAGCTAACCCCAGCCCTCCAGCTCTTGTGTGCAGGATGCAAGAGAGCGAAGCGATATTTTTAGCTGACACTGCACTGTTACATGAGGTAAAGCTGTGCTTTGCGCCTTATACAGCTGGTTGAAGGGCTAGAAATGCACAAAAGCAGCTGTGTTTGCATGTGTTTCCATTCCCCGGAGCAGCTAGGCAGTATGGCGGACAAGTGTTTTAATGCACACCAGGATTTCACGGGAATCTTCCAGAGAAATCTCTAGGAAGCTTTTCTGGAGGTACACATCAGTCCTCTACTCAAGAGTCCTCAGCAGAGCTGCTTTCTTTCTTCTGCCATGAGAGGAAACTTTCCTGTGCCAATCAGCAATCATTACATAGGGACCCAAGCAGCGCACAGGCGAGGAGCAGAAGGACCCAGTTTGCAGACGCTTGCATGGAGGAGCTACACCATAGCATCCCTGTTTCCTCTCAGGAGTGAGATATCAGCTTCTGTGGCCCCCAGCCATGGAAAATGGCGGCACACTGAAATTTTGTCCTTCTCTACCTGCATCAGTACACCCAAACCAATGGTTCTCAACCACGGTGTCAGGACACATGGCTGTGTCACGGAGAGCCGGGGAGATGGCTGGATTTGGCCTGCAGGGATGGGTCAGTGTGTCCTGCAGAGCCCCAACATGCAGCCATGTGTGTCACTACTAACAAAAGGCTAAGAACCGCTACCCCCAAACAACCACCCAGAATCTTTTCAGCAGCCTGAGTGTCCCCTCCCTCCGGGCACAATGCACCATCCCCCGGTTGATTGCTGAGCTGTGTGCTTGCCAGGAGACAGTGAGAAGGTGTATTTTACAGTAATGCATCAATGCTGCGATAGCACTTACAGCAGGGGTCGGCAACCCCCGGCACGCATACCAAACGTGACACGTGGGCCGACCAGGAGTGGCACGTGGCACTGCTCAGGCTCCCCCTGCTGGCCCTGCCCCCACGTGGCCTGGGGTCCCAGGAGCCACGTGCCGTGGTTCCACGCCCCACTGGTCGCGCTTCACTGCTGGGGAGCATGACCAGCAGGGGAAAAAAATGGCACTGCGGCGCGTGAGGCTCCTGGCCCCGCCCCCTGCTAGGCAGGGCCGTCTCTTGGGGGGAGTGGCGGGATCCAGGGCCAATCAGCCTGGGGGGGCCATGCCGCCACCCCCAATGCTGGAGGGAAGTGGGGTGGGTCGGCTGGCGCACAGCCACCAACCATCAGCGGGAGGTGACTCCGGCCCCTTCTGGCACCACCCCCGGCACCTGCTGAGGGTGTGGTGCACGGGGCTGGCACGGGGGCCGGCAAAGGTTGCCGACCCCTGACTTACAGTCTTGCTTCCGTGGATGTGTCCTTGTTCATTGTGTTCTATAGAGGTGTCCTTGAGAGAAAACCCCTCTACACCCGCCAAGCACATGTAGCTAATAAGAAAACAACCATGGAGAAGCAAAGAGGAGAACTTCTCCAGTCCTCTGAGGTGGGGAAAAAAAAGAAACAAGGGCATGGAGATACGTTGTGTCCGAAAATCACAAAACAGAGGCAGGAGAGGAGGGAAAACCAGGAATGAGTGATAGCTTAATAAAAGCCACGGAGGAGCAAAAGGAGGGGCTGCACTCACTCAGATCGCTGCTTTGCATGCCCTCCCCAAACTCCACCCACACATTCCTACAACTCCTGGCACACCTTGGTTCCCCGCTCACCCCACCCCTTTAGACAGCTTCCAGAGCGCTGGACTTACACCCAGCTGTCATCACTCACAGGGCCCCAATACTGCTTTCTCCCCTCCAGCCCAGCCTTTTGCGTGTGTTGTGAATAACTATTATTAAATAAAGACATACTCGGAGATGGTTAAGCAGTCTTCATTTGCACACAGTTGTTACACCTCACATTGATACAGTGATTGCCAATCAGAGCGATCGCCAGTTGGTGCAGGAAAGTTTGCTACAATGGGACAAGAAACAAAACTGGGGAAAACAGAACCAACTTCTTTTGCAAAGGACTGGGGGGTCTACCAATGAAAAGAGCTAGGTATTATACCATAAAGATGACAAACCAAAACAGGTTTTGAAAAACACATTGTCCTCCTCGCTGAGACTCAACATTTAGTATTTGGGTTTACAAGGGAGCAGGGGTGGGGAAACAGTTACATCTTGGGGGAGAGGTTACAAAACCTAAAGTGAATAAAGGAGTTGGCATGCATTTTTCTGTCTTTCTGTCAATGAAAATAATTTGGGATTCGAGCGTTCTTCTGAACCCTAGCACAGTAGCACCAGCCCTAAGCATTCAAAATTCATGAACCAGCCCCCCTCAAAACATAAGAATGATTACATTATTAATATAATTATAAATTACTCATTAAAATAAATTTGGGGGGGTTATTAGATTTTTGAGCCTTTAGTGGATTCCATATTCAGGTTTTTCTGCCCAGCTTTGAGAGGAAAAAAAAGCTTTCTTAAAAAACATGGAAAGCTGAGATTACAGAATCATAGAATCACAGAAACTGGAAGGGACCATGAGAGGTCATCAATTCCAGTCCCCTGCACTCCCGGCAGGACCAAGTACCTCTTACACCATCCCTGACAAGTGCTTGTCTGACCTGCTCTTAAAACCTTCCAATGATGGTGATTCCACAACCTGCCTAGGCAACTTATTCCAGTGGTTAATCACTCTGACAGTTGAGAATTTCTTCCTAATGTCCAACCTAAACCTCTCTTGCTGTAATTTAAGCCCATTGCATTGTTATGAAAGTCTCACATAATCCCTTGACTCCAGGAGCTGGGGCTTTAAAAAGGAGCCAGAAAATACCATGAGACTCACAAGAAAATCATGAGCGTTGACAACTCCCTTAGGGAGCTGATGGGCAGGGTCCCATGGGAGGCTGATCTGAAGGGGAAAGGTGTCCAAGACAGCTGGCTGTATTTTAAAGAAACCCTGTTAAAGGCACGGGAAGATAACATTCCAATGTGCAGAAAGAACAGCAAATGTGGACGGCGACCAGTGTGGCTTAGCAGGGAACTCTGCGGGGAGCTGAAACATAAAAGGGAAGCTTACAAGAAGCGGAAGCTTGGACAGATGACAAGGGAGGCGTATAAAGATATTGCTCGGGCCTGCAGGAATCAAATCAGAAAGGCCAAAGGACAATTGGAGTTGCAGCTAGCAAGAGATGTGAAGGATAACAGAAAGGGGTTCTATAAGTATATCAGCAACAAGAAAAGGATCAGAGGTGGTGTAGGTCCCTTATTGAATGGGGCAGGCATCCTCGTGGAGGATGATGTGGAAAAGGCTGAAGTACTCAATGCTTTTTTTACTTCAGTCTTCACAGGGAGGGCCAGCTCCCAGGCTACTACATGGGGTAACGTGGAATGGAGAGAAGAGTGGCCCTCGGTGATGGAAAGTCAGGTTAGGGAACACTTAAAGAAGTTGGATGTGCACAAGTCTATGGGGCCAGATGAACTGCATCCGAGGGTGCTGAGGGAGTTGGGGGAAGTGATTGCAGAGCCACTGGCCATTATCTTTGGGAACTCGTGGCGAACGGGGGTGGTCCCGGAGGATTGGAAAAAGGCAAATATAGTACCTATCTTTAAGAAAGGGAAAAAGGAGGATCCGGGGAACTACAGACCGGTCAGCCTCACCTCAATCCCTGGGAAAATCATGGAGCAGGTCCTCAAGGAATCCATCCTGAATCACTTGGAGGAAAATAGAGTGATCAGGAACAGTCAACATGGATTCACCAAGGGCAAATCGTGCCTGACCAACCTGATTTCCTTCTATGATGAGATGACTGGATTTGTGGATGTGGGAAGAGCCGTTGACGTGGTATACCTTGACTTTAGCAAGGCTTTTGATACGGTTTCCCACAGCATTCTTGTCGGCAAGTTAAGGAAGTATGGGTTGGACGAGTGGACCGTAAGGTGGATTGAAAACTGGTTAGATCAACGGGCTCAGCGGGTAGGAATCAATGGCTCGATGTCTGGTTGGCAACCAGTAACGAGTGGAGTGCCCCCGGGGTCAGTCCTGGGGCCGGTTCTATTCAACATCTTCATTAATGATCTTGATGATGGAATAGACTGCGTGCTTAGTAAGTTTGCGGATGACACCAAGTTGGGGGGAATGGTAGATACTCTGTAGGGCAGGGACAGGATCCAGGGAGACTTGGACAAATTGGAACACTGAGCCGAAAGAAACCTCATGAGGTTCAACAAAGACAAGTGCAAAGTCCTGCACTTTGGACGGAAAAATCCCATGCACTGCTACAGGCTGGGGACCTATCGGCTAAGTAGCAGCGCTGTAGAAAAGGACCTGGGGGTTATGGTGAACGGGAAGATGGATATGAGCCAACAGTGTGCCTTTGTTGCCAAAAAGGCCAATGGCATATTAGGCTGCATCAGTAGGAGTATTGCCAGCAGATCGAGGGATGTGATAATTCCCCTCTATTCGACACTGGTCAGGCCACATCTGGAGTACTGTGTCCAGTTTTGGGCTCCCCACTACAGAAAGGATGTGGACAAATTAGAAAGAGTCCAGCGGAGGGCAACAAAAATGATTAGGGGGCTGGGGCACATGACTTATGAGGAGAGACTGAAGGAAGTAGGCTTATTTAGTCTACAGAAGAGAAGACTGAGGGGAGATTTGATAGCAACCTTCAACTACTTGAAGAATTGCTCCAAAGAGGAGGGAGCTAGGCTGTTCTCGATGGTAACAGAGGACAGAACAAGGAGCAATGGTTTCAAATTACAGCTGGGGAGGTCGAGGTTGGATATTAGGAAAAACTTTCTCACCAGGAGGGTGGTGAAGCATTGGAATGGGTTACCTAGGGAGGTGGTAGAATCTCCATCTTTGGAGATATTTAAGGCCCGGTTAGACAAAACCCTGGCTGGGGTGATTTAGGGGGAGTGGTCCTGCTTTTTAGCAGGGGGTTGGACTAGATGACCTCATGAGGTCCCTTCCATCCCTATGATTCTATATAGGAAACCCAGATTCATTAGCATTCTCCACTGCACCTACGCTGGGAAGTGAAATGGACAAGAAAGGGAGCCGGTTTCACCACCTTAGCTAAGTGAAAGGCAAAGAGTCAACACACCACATGCATGGTGAGATTTCGTTCCATTGGAATTATCTCCGGTGTTGAGCGATTACAAAGAGAAGAGGGAAGGGACATGGTGAGCAGGATTTAGGCAGAGACAGAAGGAGGTAATGAGGTCAGGAATGGGAGAAGGAAACAAAGGGGATGAGGTATAACCTACTCATAAAACAGGAGTTAGTGATAAAACAGCGCAATGGCCTGCAGTGATTTGGGGTGCGGTGGGCGAGCAAAATGGATGCACCTCACACGCGGAGAGGGTGAAGCGGGACAAACGGATGTTGGGAGATTAGCAGCCATCAAGGCAAGGGCTATAGGGCTGAAGCCCTAAAGGAGGACCCTGGGCTCCAGCCCCTATCACCCCTGCATTATCTGCCCCCCTTCTCCCGCCGCCCTGCTCAGCCCCCACAGCACTATCAGGGTCTGGGAGTGCTGGGAGGGCCCCCTGTGGGGTAGGAGCCAGAGGCTGGGCTCCACAGAGCTCTCACCCTACGCTGGGCTGGCTGGTCTGCCGCTGGGGGCGGGGTGGGCTGATGCGTGCTCACTCCACTCCACAGGCAGGGCCGGCTGGCACAGCCCCATCCCTGTGGGCAGATCAGGGCCCCTCAACTAGTGCTGGCCCATCTGCAGGCCTCCATGGTTGGTGCTGGGGCCCCAGGCTGGAGGATCCCACAGTGGTGGGTAGCCTGGGACCCCTTAACCCGGCCCTGATCACACCAGATCATCAGAAAGGGCACACGGCAAAGTGCCGCTTGGTCCATGCGGACCACCGTCTCCCCTAGCATCTGGGTGCTTAAACGGACAGGAGAGAAACAGACGCCCCCCAAGAGATGGATATTCCCCTTCCCGGCACGACTCTTCCAATGGCACCAGCGATACTCGCACTAGCCTAGTGCCAGCAATTTACCTTCTTGTGCCCTGTTCCCAAGCAAACAGCACCAGCTCAGACCGTTTGTCCCTGGACAGCTGTGACTTCGCAATCCCCAAGGCACAGAAGCCCAGCTCGGCAGTCCGCAATGAAAGGTTGCTCCCAGCAAGGAAAAAAATACCGCACAGGGCCCTGCCCATTTATAAATATCTCACCACCACTGTATTTATATCCTACGAGCCTCATCTGCCTCCAGCCAAAGGAAGGCCAGTGGCTATAAACGGGTTTGATCGGCCAAGCAGATTTTCAGTAACACACCAAATACAGGCTCTCGCTCTCTGCCTTCTATTTGGTATCTTTCCCCCTCTAATTTACTGCAGCCTTTTTTTAAAGTCAAAGAAATAAATGGCCCTTTTAGTGGATGACTCGAAGGCTGTGGACAGGACAAGCCGCAGCTGGCCTTATTATTTTTAACAGTGCTAGAATATTCCGTGGATTCCTTGTCTCGGATCTGTTTAACTTTCAGGACGATCTGCAAGTGCCAACAGAACGGAGAGATGGCTTTTATCGGCCAGTTTGCTCCTCCCTCTGTCTCCAGTTTGCCAGGATGTCTGTCTGGTCTTGTCCCAAAGATGCACCGGCGCAACTAAACCAGAACGAAATCCATGCCTGGACCCAACTGAAACTCCAACTGGAATTTCTCTTCCCCAAATATCTCTGATCCTGCCTGGACCCAGCATTTTGGCCCAGACCCAAACTTTGAAAACCTCATTTGTTTTTCGGCTGAAATTTCTCAGTTTTCAAGTTGCCAAAAAACCAAAACCTTTTTTGCTTTTCAAATTTCCGAAGAAAACGTTCAAAGCACAGATTAGACAAAAGCCACATCCGACCAGCTCTCAAAGGTTTCGGGAAGAACAAGAAACATTTCCCAACCTGCTCTAAGCAGGACCAGACACTAGGGGGAGACACATTCACACAAGCAAACCCAAGTGTTGCTCCGGCTGGTGGGAAGTTCTCAGGGTGGCTCCCAGGCACCGGCATTGCAGAAGCCCTGCAGATGGCAAGTGTTACATTCTAGACTGGAGCAGTATTTACCCTGCGGCTCCACTGGGGAAGCTGAGGCAGCAAAACCCACAGAACACGTCTGTGATCTCCCTGCTGTGCTGTCCACTCTGGACCAGGGTTGATCAGCTGTTCTAGCCGTGAATTCTGCCTGTCCCCACCTCACCGCACACGCGTACAAGGCAGCGCACGCCAAGTTATTTATATCCAGGCCCCTTCGCAATCATTTCCAGTAACTGAGCCCTGGCCAGAGAAATGGCCATTCAAATACAATAATCACCATTGGGACAAAAAGAATTCTCTTCCCAGAGAAAATAGCCAGATTCTTGCCCCGAGCTTTCACCGCCTGGGCGAGGAGGGGAGGGAAATAACGGCAGACGTGCCTAGAAAGAGAGAGGACGCTTCACTGACCATCCACCCAGCTCCAGCGAGTGCATGTTCCAGCAAGGGGAAATCTGGCCACCATCTGGCCACCTCAAATGTGGCTGGGATGCTGCACATGATGTTCCCACCACCGCCACTCCTCCCAAACGCACTCCGCCCTTGGTGTCTAGCCCGGAGAACACAGAAATCAGCGGCGTGTGGGCACCAAGAAGAGCCTTCCTGCTCTGCAATAGGGTCTCTGTTTCAGGCTGAGAGCGTTGGCTTGCAGAAAATAAGCAGAAGCCACGGCACAACGAAAACTTTGATTCCGTTCCACGGGGGCTGGGACACAAGAAAGGCCCAGTTCTCTGCAGGAGCCAGCAGCATTTTCAGTGTGTGAAGGTGGCCAAGAACAGAATAGGGCAGGGAGCAAGGAAAGAGGCAGGGCAATGAAAGACCAGTGACAGAAGACAGCCAAGACAAGTGGATCGGTACACGAAGTGCCCCCACCTATTTCCCAAAGAACTGGCTCTGACCAGCATCCCCATCAGCAAGCGACACGCCCCACTCTCTGCCCTGTTGGAGAGGGAACTCCAGGAGCCCCCTGAAGTCTGGGACATGAGCCGACGGGAGCTTTTACTCGTGGGGTTTTGCACTGAATAAAGACAGAGCAAGAGCTTCCAGCCACGAGCTGCCCAGCGCTCTGCCCCACATCTTTGCTGGAACTCCCTTGCTTTGATTTTCCCACTGGTAACTAAATAAATCTCCCACGTTTATATAGCATATTTCATTGCAAGGCACTTTACGTGTCGGATGCCCAGACGTCCCAGTTTTGTAGGGACAGTTCCAATATTCAGGGCTTTGTCTTATATAAACGTCTCTTACCCTCCCAACTCTGCCCTGATTTTTCACGTTTGCTGTCTGGTCGTTCTATTTAATGCCCCACACAGAGACTGCGTCAGCTCTAGGGTTCCTCAGTACGGCACACCACTTCGCTATTCAGACAGGGGAGGACAGCGACTGCAGGGAAATGTGGTTTGGTAGAATATAATCCCCTGTGATAGCCGCAGAAACCCAGGATTTGAGATTTGGGGCTGCACAGGGCCCTCTAACATCGCAATGGGACTTCGTGCAGCACTTGGCTGTTCCTTTGAGGTCTCCAGCAAAAACTCTCCAGGCCTGGGTCACAGCAAACATTCATTCCTCCTCTTCCTCTCCCGGGTATAAAAACCTCACTCCCTACCGGCTACATCTGAGAAATCCTGCTGTAGCACTAGCCATGGTGCAGCGGCCAGACACGGCCGTGATGGGAGCACCAGACAGGGCGTGGGCCTGGTTTGTTCTTCACCACTGTTATCTAACCAGAGGTCAGGGCAGCCCCAGACAAGACTGAGCAGCCATGCAAGAGTGGGGAAAGAGGATGCTCTGGGAGGGACAATACCCTTCTCTGAGTCCCCAGGACTCCAGCATTGCAAGTGGGACGTGTTTAATGCCGCTGGGAGTCCGTCTAAACAGAGATGAAAGGGTTGGGGGCACTCTGTGATGGGAGGAGCTATTTGTTTCTGCAGCCGAGGGCGTCTGACCGCTGGGTGACGTCCTTCCAATGAACAAACTTCAGTTTAGAGATGGAGGCAACCCAGGGATGTTTTGCTGTTTATAGAAGTAGCAGAGAACGGCTCTTTTCTCTCCAGCCAGGCGCCTGTCTCCAAGCCCGACTTCCAATCACGGAGGACGGAAACATCAGTGGTGCTAGCCGCCCGTCTCCTCCACCCTGGCACACAATCCTTGGCTCTGGGATCCAGGAGATAAAAGGCATTTTGGCTTAGATGAGCTGAATGAATTCTCTCTTATCTGCCCTTCCCCAGCCTGTCCCTGGTTCCACCAGGCTGCTGCCCTGGAGTGAGCCAGGGCCAGTGCCAAGAAATGGGCTTGGTGTCTCCAGGCCATTGACCCGGCGGCCCACAAACCCAGCTGCAGATTGCTGGGCAGCGAAGACATTTTTGGCTCTTGGACCTGCTCAGCTGGCTCCCTGCCCAGGCCTGCCTCCTGCAGGAGGGCCCCTCCACACTGCTGCGTCTGAAAAGAAAGCCCAAAAAACCCAACAGGGGCCATGTCACGCTCCCCTTCCCCTCACCTCTGCTTGCAGTCTGTTCTCTTCACAAGGGGATGGAAGTGGGTCTGTGCAGTTGCAGCTCGTCCACCCTGGGACCAACCTTCTGCGATATCCCCAGGACAGGGACAGTGCAGGCAGGTTGCCCCATCCCTGTTCTGGGGAGACCGCTGCTGGGCTCAGCATCCGCACCCGGCAAGGTTCTCAGCTTCCTCCATGGCCAACAAGAGGAGCCGTTGGCGATGGTGGGTTGAGTCACGGTGACTTGTGGAGGGGACGGGGCCCGTCCCTACCCATCAGTCTCGGAGGGAGACCACGCCCCACAGGGCCACCCCTGTGCGAGCAAGCTTTTAGCAAAAGATTAGCTCTCTCCACACTTGAAGGCCTCAAGCCCTCAGGCAGGGTGGGGCAGCAGAGAAGTTTATTGTCTAAGGAGGCTTCACGGGCTGGGCAGGCCAAGGTCAGGGGCGATGCAATCCCTCCCTACTCCACAATGGCCCAGCCCCGGTTCCTACAAGTAACAAGACTTCCTGCCACTGGGTCAGTGGGGCTCTGGCTGCAAGTCACTGAGGGGCTCTCCAGTGTGAGTCCAGCCACACCTGAGCCAGCTCCCCTGGGCTATTTCCCTCCACCCCTGGGCCCGTGTACCAGCGGCCAAGGGCTGTCATCTGCCTCCTCAGAGCAGGTCGCCAACTGCGGACCAGCGGCTCAGGAAGGTTGGCTGAGTCCTCACAGTAGCTGGAGTCATTACCAGCTTCTCCCTCCTGTAGTGGGCAGATGTTCTCGTCCTCCAGCCACTGGCCACTGACTGTAGGGCCCCTCCTTTATATGACCTGCTCCTGCTCCACCCCCAGTGTTGTGGGCGGGGCTTCCATGGCTCCACCCACTAGGGGCTTGAGTGGCAGTCCTTTCCTGCCTGTCTGCCAGGCCCCCTTGCCACAGCACTGCGCTGAGAATCAGCGAAGTATCTGACAAATGGACATCAGATGGTAACGGCCATCCGTCATCTGACCCAGAATGGGGTCCCCCGACATTATTGAGCTAGGGGCCAAAGGCTTCTTTATCCATCACCAGCTCCCTGAACCATCCAATCCCCAACAGCCTCATTTCAAAATGCTTGGCTTCCTCAAACAAAGATTAGCTTCAGGGCTCCGAGAAAGAACATGGCACAGGAGGCCCCTGTGAAAGATGAAAAGCAAAGTGCGAGCCAAGTTTGGAGCCGCTCCATGCTTTTCTAAACCGGCTTTAGCTAATTCAACTCCCTCTTGCGTTTCAAAGACAGACACTGTAATCGGGATGCACGGCTGAGATGGGTTGCATGAGCCCAATATAATGCCCAAGAAAACAGGTCGGGTTGTTCCATGCTGGGTCTGTTCTCTCTGCACATCTGTCTCGTACATCACCGCAGCCAAACCTGGCACATCTTGCTAAGTTATTGTCCAGTACCTCGCTTTTCTCTTCCCCATCTCAGTCAAGCCAAACCGCCAGCTCAGCTACTTCGGAAATAAGTTGAGAAGCAGTTGTCTTTTGCTGCAAACCATGCTGAAAATGACTGGAAAAGTTAGCATTTTCCTCCTGTGTTCAAATGGGTATTTGGGCACACACACTAAGTGCATAAAATTCCAAAGGGGGAGCCGTGTTAGTCTATTGTAGAAAGACAACAGAGTCCTGTGGCACTTTTAAAGATTAACAGATTTATTTATCGCATGAGCTTTCGTGGGAGAAAATCCCACTTCGTCAGATGCTTTGAAGATTAAAGACTAACAGATTTATTTATCGCATGAGCTTTCATGGGAGAAAATCCCACTTCGTCAGACGAAGTGGGATTTTCTCCCACGAAAGCTCATGCGATAAATAAATCTGGTAGTCTTTAAAAGTGCCCCAGGACTCTGTTGTCTAAGCACATACAGTTAGTGGATCATTGGTCTGACTTCGCATGTTCTTCTGTTCCATTCCATACCAAAACCGAAACACTCTCCACCTAAGCCGGGCACTGAAACAGGGGTTTGCAACCCAAAAGATAAGAACCATTTAAAAAAATTCCTTCAATAACCAAGTTTTTTGAGAGCCACAGTAGGTGTCGCCTCCTAGTAGGGGGTGATGGGAGTTGGGCCACAGCAAATGCCGCAGGGTCTCCTGGCACGGGACGGGGAGGGGCAGAGCCCTGAAGTAGGAGCAGCCTCCCTGCAGGGTCCCCCAGTGGCAGGGGAGGGGGCCCAGAGACCAGAGCCACAAGGGGGGAGCCAAAGAGCTGCATGTGGCTCCAGAACCACGGGTTGCAGACCCCTGCACTAAAAGAACGTTATTAAGGTTGTAAATCCAGCATTCCAAAGTTAGGAACGAGCAGAATTAGGGTACAAACCACCACCCGTGCATAATGTGACTGATCTGTGCTACGGTAGCCCACCTGAAAATGCCAAGGTCAGCGCAAGCTGCAAAAGGAGAACAGATTCTCGCAAACTGGCAGCTAACACTAAAGTTAGATTCACCAGTCCGTCACAGACAGTGCTTCTCATCCCCTACACTGGTTATAAAGAAGCTAAAAGAAGAAATAAACAGCCCCCTTCACTGCATTTCAGTCTTTGGTCCCCAGTTAGCACCTTGGTCCAGTAAAGTGAGAGGTTATTTAAAATTCTCTTCCCTTTACCCAAATGATCTCCGGGTCGCCAAAGGGTCAGGCTCCCTGCCACATCAATGTGAACTTGGTTCTTACCCAAAACACCATGCCGCCAGCCTAACCCTTAGCAACTAAACTGAAGGTTTATTATAAAGGAAAGAAACAAATGAGGAGGAAGATGTGAAATGATGAAAGAAATCATATACATACACATGACTTCAAATCCATATATATCAGATTCATAGCAACACTGTGATGTTTGCAGGCTTGTCCAGTTCCTCTGGAGTACATCCAGCACCTGGATGGGTCTCAGTCCTTGGTTTCAGAGCTTCAGTGGTAGATGAGTTGATGCAGAGGCAGGAAGCAGGATTTAAGACAAGATGGTGATGGTGCAGTTGCATTCTTGTAGTTTCTGCCATGTTTGTACTTCCTTTGTCCCAAACAAAGCCACACAGCACGGAAATGCCCCATGCATAGGCCTGATGACTCAGATGTAGCCCCGGGTTCCTTCCCTAGGTTCACTTATAGCTGAGGGCTTTTGATTGGCCCTTGGGCAAACAGGCTGAGGCTAATCTTTTGTTGGTGTCCCCCAATAGCCCAAGTTTTAGATCCGGCGAGATCACACACACGTTCACAGCTGACCACACAGAGATGATACACACATGAGGTGAGCGCGTCATAGTCAATAAATTGTAACTTTTCCAACGATCCCTTGCCTGGCCTAGTTTGCACAATTTGTTGTAATTCTGCAGGTTCGATGTCAATGCTCTTTTAAACGGCCGCCCCTACTCAAGAGAGCATCTCTCATCCGCCTCATCTTACCCCTGTGGTTCGCTCATTTCACGGGAGCTCTCGCTTTCCAGGCCGTCTGCTCCTCAGGACGCTGCAAAGAACACATTTTCTCTGCCCCTCGCCTCCATCCCTTCTGCCTTGTTTGGCCCAGTTAACCCAGATCCAAGACAGCATGTACAAGAAGCGATGGCCTCAGTAGACACGTGGGAAGGCGTGATTTCAGAAAGTGACGTCCTGAGCTGCTTTGACAGGTGAAGGGATGACAGACAGAATGTCATGCCATGGAGGAGCAAAAGCTGCCTGTCTCAGCTGCCACCTCCTATTTATTAAGCAGCACAAACAGCTTACATAAAATCATAATAAGCATTCATGTACAAAAACATAGCATAACAGAATAGAAGAACATAAGTTCTTTCAAGGCCTTTTACGCAGGGATGAGAAAATAAGCTCTGTTGATTACATTTCTAGCTGAAGCCTTGAGAAAAAAAGCTGGGACGTGGGAAAGAATAAATCTTTCACTGTCTCTCAATATACTCAGTGTCTTTTCATCCCACTCTCTCTTTCCACCTGTCCAGCATGTTTACAGGTGGATAGCCTGTGATCATGCATCGAGGTCATCCAGGTGTGCCTGGACGTGCCGTCTCTGCATGAGCCCCAGGCCATGAATCCCTACAGGCAGGAAAGTAGCCACTGCCTGCCTGCTTTGTCCATCCCTCACCTTCCCCAGCTCATAAATGGTCCCACAGTGGTGGGGGTGAGAGGATATTTAGACAGGATCCCCTCAGGCTGCACCTGGTCCCAAGGAGATGCCATGGCTCCTTCCCTGGGACTGTGATTTATTTCCCTTGGCTGCGGTTTCACAGCTGCCCAGCTGCCTTTAGAGACAGCCTGGAAGGCTTTCAGGAGCTGCTTCCCTGTGTTTGTTTGCCTGACGCTGGGGGCTCCGGTTTGGTCGTTTCCAGGTGCTGAGGCCTGTGAATTTAAACAAGTGTTAATAGACTCTGGGCTTTGGCTGCCCCCAGCTGCAGGGTGTGATGTGCTCGGGCCCTGGAGTGGAGCTGAGACTTTCACTTTGCTCACAGACACAATACTCCTTGACTGCTTCGGTGTGGCAAACAGCTGCAAAATGTCCATATTTCATGAATGTACTACAACGTGCAAAGCTGGCGTTTTCTGGAGTCCTGGAGAGTGGCACGTTGATGAGATCCTGCGGCCTTTGCTGCTGTTCCTTCTGTCTGCGACCTTTGCTGCTGTTTTCTTTCTCTTTCTGTTCTTAGTTTATGCCTGACACCGTGTCATGGTCTTCTGCACCAGGTATGCGCAGGCTACTGAGCTTGCCAGGCCAGGGGCGTAGCCACTGTTGTTTTCTGGCCAGGCCCCTGACTCTCCAGGGTGGGCCCAGCCACTCCTGCTCCCACTCATGTTACCAGAAGCTTCCTGACAACTCTCCAGTTGCCTACCAACTGGAGCTTCAGGAGGAGGAGGTCGGGGGAGAGGCAGTCCAGGCCCTGCTGTGTAAAGGCCACAGCAGCTGCCCGGGGCCCGAGGTGCACAGATGGAGGGCAGCTCATCACCAGCCATCTGCCCACAGCACCGCTGCTCATGGCTGCCAGCTGCTGGCCCATCCATGGTCATGGCAGAAGGTTGCGCCGCTGCTGGGCGCTGAGGCGGGTGGGGTTGGAAGGCCTGCTGGCCAAGTGGGCGGGCCCATGCCCATCTGTGCCCACCCATAGCTACGCCCCTGTGCCAGGCCTGGTTGAGGTTCATTTAAATAAGGAATTTTACATGAGTGCTACCTGGTGGCTGAACAGCATGAAAGAGTTGAACATTCCTTTACAGTTGGTATCCATTGCTGGGTGGGTTGAGTCCCCAGGTGGCCAGGCAGGAATAAAAGCTTGCTGAGCCTGTGTCCCTAGCAGTCAGAGGTGCAACAACTGTCCCATCCCACCCTCCAGGCCTGCTGGGAGTGTCCCCCAGTTCAGTTTCCCATCTTGTTACAGGGAGCGGGTTCTCATCGCAGCCATTTGGCTTAGAAGCAGAAGCCTAGACTCCACGATGGTCCCTTCTGACCTTAAAGTCTATGAGACGCAGGTGGCCATCAAGCCGCCTATAACCGATACCCCCCAGATGCGGTGAGAGGTTCTGGCCACGCACCCAGATTGAGAGCTGCCTGTTTTCATTTCGTTCTCGGACTGACTGTGCACGAACGGCTGCACAGGAACGTAGGACTGGAAGGGAGCTCCTGGGTCAATGCATCCAGATCCCACTATCGCTGGCAGCTCGCTCAGATAAATCCATTCACAATCGTATCTCCCTGAGCTCTGATGTGGCTGTTTCCACTGAACACATTCTCCCTACTCTACCCTTCACCACTGAAGTCATTCCTGGGCTGGGGAATAGGCTGAACAAGCCGATCTATGTGGGAATTTTAGAAAAGGTATACTTGCCCAGCTCTCTTGTGACCAGCTTTTCACCCTTAGGAAGTGCTGCAGTAGAAGGGTTAATAAATCCCGGTTACCGTTGGTTAGGGATGAGCTAGAAAATTTATTGTAGATCCAGTTAACCTCAATCACCTTTGTCTTCTCTTCGCCCATCCTGCTATCTCTGTTCAGCCGCCTCACCATCCCTCCCCACAGGCTCAGCTCCATGAACATTGAATCATAGAAACTGGAAGGGACCATGAGAGGTCATCGACTCCAGTCCCCTGCACTCACGGCAGGGCCAAGTACCTCTTACACCATCCCTGACAGGTGTTTGTCTGACCTGCCCTTAAAAACTTCCAATGATGGGGATTCCACAACCTGCCTAGACAACTTATTCCAGTGGTTAATCACCCTGACAGTTAGGAATGAGAGCCTTCTCCACAGCTCCTGCCATACAGAGCAGCTGTACAGATCATAACTAGATCATATTGGTCCCTTCTGGCCTTAAAATCTATGACTCTCTCCCTGCCTTGCTGATACTCCAGGGAGTAACTTGCCACAGGCCCAGAGTCATGGCTAATCTCAGCCTGCTTTTTAGTTTTGTTTTAAATTAACCCTGTTCTCTCTGTGGAGAGAAATTATCCTGCTGGGCTAAATTTTCTATTGGCTGAACCAGAGGTAGCAATCCACAAACAATCTCCCACGATCTATCGAGTCCCAGGTCGTTCCTTCATCGCAGTATTGCAAGGTGGCTATTTTCTCCCCTGTTTTACAAACAGCCTAGCCTCCCAGACTAACCAAGCGCAGTATTACAAGCCTGCCCCATTCCTGATTGAGCAGCGCTAGCTATTAAAGTGACCTGCCACCAGGAGCAGAATGGGAAGTGGGAGTCATATTCTGCTTCCTTGCAGATGAAGGACTGGAAGGACGGGACTGGTTTTTAATTTGTATTTGGTGGTTTGTTTTTTTTAACTACCAAGTTCTCCAGTCATCCATAGAGTCTGAGAGGGGAGGAAAAGAACTAAAACCCTCATATATACACAATCAACAAAACCCTTTCTATTTCAAGCCATTGTGAGGAAGCAAAAGAAAGCACCAACCCACATTGTTTTTCCTTTGCAGTCACCTTTAGGGGAACAATGCACCCATCATTCACACAGACAATTAATCTTGTCCTCATTAGAACCCTCTTTGTTCAGCAAGATCACTCAATCAGCGATTTATCACATTAGCCAGGGAAGCTAGCTCATGCTCACACCCACAGTGTAAGCAAAAGCCACCGCGTCCAGCTCCAAAATTCAGCTGTGCCCCAGAAAGGAAAGGTGGTGTTCAGCCCCAGATTCCTACAGCACTGAGTCACAGGGCTTTGTGCAGTTCGGATGGCTCCATTCTCCTGCTCTCCCGGACACTGATCTGCGAGAAGCCCAGAAACCGCAGAAATGTTACTGGATGGAATTCTTCCCTGCTCGCCTCATTGAGATCTCAGCAGGAATTGTACCAACAGATGACTCAGAACAACACAGTCCTGGGCGAGAAACTGCTTCTCTGTGGGTCTATTGTACATACAGCATCTCTCCCCCTCTCCGGCTCACTTCAAGCGTTACATTATAGACCCAGCACTGTCCATTTTCAGCCTGGTCTTTGCCAAGCCAAAGAAGATTATATATGCAGCCACATTACTGAGACATACACACATGGGGAGGGCAGCTGTGGGCTGTCAGACTGAGTGCAGGGATGAGAGGCAGGAGAGCCGGGTTTCTGTTCCTCGCTCTGCTACTGATTCACCCTCTGCCCTTGGCCATGTCCCTTAACCTCTCTGCCCGGACACCTGGCCCCACAGAAGTTAACGAGAAAGTTTCCAATGATGGCAAGGGGCCAGGATTTCACCCTGTGAGTCTAAGTCTATAAAATGAGGGTGAGGTTTCTGCCTCTCGGTGAAGCACATTGTGAGCTAGGGCTGAAAAGCTTTGTGGCGTGAGGGAATCGCAGCTCCCCAGTGTGGGTCTGTGGGACTCTAGGCAGTCCTCAGACCACAGCCACCACCTGAGAGCTCTCTGGGACCAGCCGGCTAGTGGATCCTAGCTCACCAGAGGCACCACCCACAACGCTGCTGATTGGCAGAGACGCCTAGGCTCTCTGATTGGCTCAGACTCACTATTTAGACACAGGAAGTCATGTCTGAGCAATAGGTGAGTCCCTGGCAGGCTGCGGTGTCGGGTCCTGCCTTCCTGTCCTGACCCCGCCATGGTCCCGATCCTTGCTTCAAGATCTCACCCGACTGACTCCAGCTGCACCTCCTGGCTTCCACTCCTGGTGCAGCTACTGGGCCTGACCCCCCACTGCTCTGACCACCGACGTCCCGACAAGTGCACACGCATGGTATTTTCGAAGCAAAAGCCAAGGTCGTACTTCACCAGCCAGAGGCAGAAAAGGGGATAAAACCAAAAGAAAACCTGCCTCTCCGGTTCTGCAATCCAGCATTACGTACCCATCTAGGCTGGGATTTGGGGAGCAGCATTAAGCCAATCTTGAGCAGAACTTGCAGCGCCAGGACCTGGCGAGCAGAACGTGGGCAATCCCCTCTCGTAGACAACACCTGGAAAAGAACAAACTCTTCTTGGGCTACCTCAGCCAAAGCAGCAACCGTCCCCTTGCCAATTAGCTAAACGGATCAAATACCAGCCCTAAAGAAAACCAAAATCCACTCCCGTGGGCCGTTCCTCCTGGGTCTCAATGGCCTCTGAGTGCTGCACAATCTCTCACTCGCATCTCTCTGAGGCAGGGCAGGGCTAGTCTTCCTGCTGTACGGGTGGCAAACTGAGACCAGATAGCTATGGCCATAAAGGGATTGAGGCTCCTAACTCCCACTGGAGTTAGTTGTCTAAATACCTTGTGGGGTCTGGCCCAAGTCACACGGGGAGCCATGGTGAGGCAGGAAATGGAATCTGGATTTTCCAAGTCTAGAGCCTCAGCGTTAACCTCTTTACCAGGGAGAGCAAATAACCGTTCTTCTGGCTGGAGAGCACCCATGGCACAGATCAGAAACCCACCCACCAAGACACAAGTCCCTAGGACGAAGAGATCAGACCCAGCAACCTAGGGCCTCCCTTCCAGAAATGCTCCTGCCCAGGAAGAAGCGTTTGTAAGATCACAGACAACCTGCTGCAAATTCCTGCAGGGAGTTTGCCCCGTTCCCGACCACCTCACCCCACGCCCAGCGCACAGCCAGCCAGACTCAACCCAGAACCGGTGATTGGAAACCAGCAATGGGAAGAAGGCAAGTCAAGCGCAGCGTAGGAACTGACCGCAATTAGCCTTGAGGTGGAGAGCTGGAAATGGAGAGTGACGCTGTCTGCCCCAGCAGCCGCAGCCAGCCGCCATAGGAGAAAGGTGAAGGAAGCTAATCTTCCCGTTATCAGACAGCAGCTGTAAGAGACTGCATTGGAAGGCGGTGAGGAAAAGCATGGCCTGACCCTGGGAGGAAGGAAAGAGAGACAGCTGCACCACCACCTAGAGAGGAGGATATCGGGAGATTCCAGAGCACCAGCCCCAGAAATTACCTCCAAGTGGGGCTGGAAATAATCCCTGCCTGCCAGGCCATCGAGTCAACCGCTTCAGCCCAGTGTTCTTTTAAGACAGTCCTTGCTGGCCCCCTACATGTCTTCTCTGCAGGATGGGGCTGCCCTCCCAGGAGCTGCATTCTGTATGTACAGTCCCAACTCGACTTATGAACGGGGAAGATTATGCCAGGTGTAGGGCCAAGGCTGCGTCTCCCCGGGGAACTTGGCCGAGATGGCAAATGCCCTTTAAGTCACCCTGACCGGGTGGCTGATTTCTTCCCAGCAGAGGAAGCTGGGGTTCTGCAGGGACAACGGCTATGAATCAAGAGAGCAGGGATGTTAACATTCTTCCGGGCACTGGCCCTGCCCGTCTCCAGTGTGGTTGGGCCCTAATTAGCCGCTTGCACACGAGCCAACGCTGGGTTCCTCTTGGCCCAGGCCTGAGAGCATGATGCTTCCTAAGGAATTACCACTAACAAGCCATGCTCCTTAAATATCAGCTCCAGGATTTAAAGCAGCAGAGAAATATTTCAAGATTTCCCCACGCCCGCAGTAGCCAGGGAGAGAATAGTTTTTATCTTCCTTCCTCCGGTGGCCATTGGGATGGCAACGGTTCTATCAACATCGCCCCCAGCCCACACAGCAACCTCCACCAGTGTGTCAGCTCCAGGGTCCCACCCTCCGGGCATGTACCAGATTTCTGCAACTGGTGTGTCCCAGCTCCCTGCCAGGAGCTGTCCCGCCCTGACATGCCCAGTGCACAGAGAGCAGGAAGGTCCCTGCCTCCACTGGCTCCTTTCACTGTGGGGAGGGGATAGCCCTGGGCAAGCCGGGGGCTTTGCATGGACATAAGAACATCCAGACTGGGTCAGACCAATGGTCCGTCTAGCCCAGGATCCAGTCTTCTGACAGTGGCCAATGCCAGGTGCTTCAGAGGGAATGAACAGAATAGGTCATTGTCAAGTGATCCATCCCATCAGCCATTCCCAGCCTCTGGCAAACAGCCATCCCTGCCCATCCTGGCTAGTAGACACCGATGGACCTATCCTCCATGAACTTACCTAGTTCTTTTTTGAGCCCCATTAAGAGGCTCAGCCTTCGCAACATCCTCTGGCAAGGAGTTCCACGAGTTGTCTGTGCATTGTGTGAAGAAATACTCCTTTCAAACCTGCCGCCTGATCACTTCATTGGGTGACCCCTAGTTCTTGTGTTATGAAGAGGAGTAAAGAACACGGGACGGCAAGGCGCTGGCTGACAGACCCAACTATTCAGCTCCCAAAGCCCATCATTGCAATTGGCAATGAGGTGGCCCAGCTGGTAGCCTCACCCTCAGCTGTGGAGAGCAGTCTTCTCATTTGTCCCTTCCCAGGCTCCATGGCGTCTTGTACCGTGGGTAGATAAATGATGAAAAGTAGAAAGATTTGTGCTCTCCAAGTGCCCCCGATGGCTCCTCTAGGCACCTGCCAGGGTCAGGAGTAGCAGACGGGGACCTTATTGTGGGCTAATTAGCCTGAGCGATAATGCTGCACCGCTCCTGGGTTTCCCCACCAACATTTAGGCCCCATCTGCCCCCTATGGCAGTCTGTTATTCTGGCTGCTGTCACCTAAATGAATGAATCTTCATCTTTGGAGATATATAAGGCCCGGTTAGATAAAACCCTGGCTGGGATGATTTAGGGTGAGTGGTCCTGCTTTTAGCAGGGGGTTGGACTAGATGACCTCATGAGGCCCCTTCCAGCCCTATTATTCTATGAAACACGGCAGCGAGTCTCTCTTCAGCCATCGTAACAGCGGCTCCAAAGAGCTCATCTATCTGATCACTAACAAACCTCAGGCAACTAATGAGAAGAGTAGGGACCAATCTGTGACTTTCCTGGAATTATTAACCACCGATGCTGGGGCTTTTCTGCAGGAGTGGGTGCAGCAGCCGGGAAGCTATAAAGAAGCCATAAAGCACATCTAGCATCTGCTCATACAACCACCCCAAAGCCTCCGATCACTTTATATTTTTTATCACGTTTATTCCAGCCTATGGAAAGAATGGTGCAGACCAATTTAATGCAGTTATCTGAGTTGGTAAGTGAAATATGTACCGGGGGTTGGGGGGTGGGGGTTAAAAGCAGTATGTGAAGGGCATCAGGGGCCCAGGGAACAAGTGAGATGTGGATTTTTCCACTTCTAGGGCACCCGCTTGGGTTCTGATCAGGTTAGCCATGAATGAAAATTCTTTGCCCTCTCTTGGCCATTAGCCAGCCCATGTAAAATAAATGGATGTTCTCAGTTCAGAGCTTAGAGAATGTGTCCACAACACAAAACCCACCACCAGACTTAGCAGTAATTGCTGCCCCCTCCCCTTTGGCAGTCATAGCAGAGAAGCCAGGGACTGGATAGGCCAGAGAGACTGTGTGCCCCATAGAGCAGCCCCAGATGGGCTACAAGACTCTCTCCAGAGCCGGTTCCGTAGGAGATTCCATGTCCCCGCCGTACCGAGGCAGCGGGTGCCTGATGACAACTCTGATCACAAGCCATAATACGATCCACTCATGGGGATCTCCTGACGCCCCGTTTTCACCGGGTGCACTTGGCCCAGTGCTTTGCAGACTGGCGCGAGAGTCTCGGGAGACACCTTTCCACTCGCTAAGCGACGGCTCCTCTGACTCCACAGTGCAGTCCCCTCGTGGTCTTCATCTTTCAACCTCTGCTGGTGAGAGAGACAGGCTTTCGAGTTTACGCAGACCTCTTCTTCGGGTCTCTGTGCCAGGTCTGAAGACTGTGGAAGCTCACGAGCGTCTCTCTCTCACCAACAGACGTTTGTTAGTCCAGTAAAAGACGTCACTTCACCCACCTTCTCTCTCTAGGACCAACCCTGCACGTCTTTAAAGGCCCATTACGAGATCTTTGGAGCGCGTGTAATTTCTTCGTTCTGTGGATGCCCAGCATTTAGCACAACTGGCGCCTACCTCAGGACAAAGCGTACATGGCAAGAAGGGGGCCGCGTGGACTGCAGACATGCCCCAGCCATACAACAAATCAATCCCTACAGCAGCGTACTCAAAGAACTAACCAGTGCCTCGGGAACATTTCCTGACAAGACAGATCTTGCTTTCAAGCTCCCAAGAGGTTATTCTACATCGGGGTGTCAAACTCATTTGCTAGGGCGGGCCAGATTTGACTTAAATGTTCTTCAAGTGGGCTGTACATCCCATAAATGTAAATACTAGGGCACTCTCGAGGTACCACAGAGCCAGGTGTGTGCGAGTCTGCGCTCCGCGGGACCACACTCTCTCTCTGTTGGGGGTGAGTGTGGTCCCGCAGAGCTGTCACGGGCTGGATGGAAGAGGTTCAGAGGCTGCACCCGGCTCGTGGGCCACGTGTTTGACACCCCTGTTCTACATGCTGAGTAAAGACAGAGCATTCTCAGAAAGGGTAGAGCTGATGGCTCATTAACAGCATCATTCCAGGCCATGAGCAATTTCAAAACCGTGGGATCGTTCAGAAGCCCTGAGTCGCTCGCCCCGAGGCCATGGCCAGCGGAGTGTACTTAAGACCCAGGAGCAGTATTTCAAAAGGTTTGTTTCCAGCCAAATCACGGCCGCACCCTGCCAAGAGCTGCAGCAGGGCACTGCCCAGGAACAGTCGGGTTTGTTTTCACCAGTGGAATTTTATGTAAGATAAATCACCAAAGATTTGGAAAACGCAGAGTAACAGAAAGCAGGAATCTGCTCAGTGCTGGGGCAGACTGCTGGCTCTACTCCAGGGGTTTTCGCATTTCTTCCTTTAGTAGTGGGTTAGGGCATCTTCATCTGGGGTCCCTGCAATAACGGCCCAGGGGGAGGGGAAGGGGGAAGAGACCTGGGCCCGCCCACTACTCCGGGTCCCAGCCCAGGGGCCTTCCCCGTAGCAGCTCTGCACTGCTGATGGTGTCCAACACTGCTACTCTTTCCCCCTCTGTTCCTTCAGCGCCTCGTTCCCTGTCTCCCCTCCGCCTGGACAGGTCAGTGCCTGGGGCGTGGCTCGATTTTGCCTTTGGTTTTTCCACCTCTGGGGCCTTGTACCTTCCTCCAAACTCCTCTCTGCTCCTCCCTGGCACTCCTGCTCCTCCTCCAGCCTGGAGTAGGGGGCTCCTGGCTGGAGGAGGAGCAGGATCAGCACCTGGCTGGGCCTTGACTGGCCTCAGCTGCTCCTAATTGCTAGTTTGCTGGGAACAGAGCCCTGAGAATTCTGGGGCTTATACCCCAGCCTTCTACCGCCCTCCCTATATCACGGTGCCAAATCAACAACGTGCCCTGCTCAGCAAGAGCGTGCTTGAGGGTGTGCTTTATCATCAAACGTAATGGCATCTGCTTTGAAAAGGTCTCCTTAAATATGGAAGACAGGCCCGCCTGGATAGGACACCGCAAACCCTGTTCGGAACCAGATAAGGTTCCAGCAGAAAGCGTATACGTGTCACTTTTCGCCTCAGTGCTTTCAGACCGTGCAGCCTCTGCTGGAGAGAGGGGGGAACAAGGGTGCAGGGCGCTGGGGAAAAAAAGCGCAACAGGTGAGCAAATCCATGCAACCAGAACCTGAGACTGTCCGCAAAGGTGGGTCACAGAGCCCGGCAGGTGCTGCCCCTTTTGGGGAGATTGCTCTTGGAACAGAAGGCAGTTCAGAGCACCAACGCTCCGGGGGAGTTCAGAACAGAGCCAGGAAAATCACGCAAGGGCCTAGGAGAAGCAATTTATAATGAATAAAAGAAATATACCGTCTGGCTAAGTGATGGCGTAAGCGGGCAGGAGACATAACTTTCTAATGCTGAAGGAGGGGGAAATATTCAGAGTGATGCCAAGGGGCCATCACGGGGTAATGGATTGAAACCAAGAAAGATCTCATAGGCAGAGCATCGTGAAGAGTTTAAATACTACCAGAGATGCTAAAAGAAACACAAATATAGCAGCTGATACAGCCTTTGGCTCACTGGGGTGGTCTCAGTGCGTAGACTTTTCTGCAGCGATGGTCAGAAATGCGTGCCCGACCAACCACCATTGACAGGTAGGACAAGTCTTTAGTGCCCAGTGGGTGGGCAGGCAAGAATTGGGAGATTCCGAAAGGTGAGAAGAAAGAGAAGCAGGGTCGGCCAGCTCGTGGGGAGAGAAGACAGGAGCATTGACCTGACCAGTTGTAGGAGGAGGAAGTAGTCAGAACAGAACGGTTGGTGCCATTGAGTGATGGAGTTGGATGGTGGGATGGACCCAGTTGAAAGGGTTTGCCCAAATCTGAGGGCAAATTGCCACGTTTGCCCCGCTCAGCAATTGTCTGAACTAACCATACCCCGTGGGTCAGTTCACACTTAATTATCCACGCCAGCTCATGCCACAGAAAGCCGGCTGCTTGTCTCTGGCTCCGCCAGTTCCATGAACAGTCCCTGGCACAACGGGGTCATGACAGCTGGGGCTCCCAGGCGCCACCACAATGGTACCGTGGCTGAGCTGTTGAAGCCTTTAGTTTTCACAAAAATGTAAGAAAGCCATGCTGGACCAGGCCAACGGGCCAGCGAGTCCAGTATCCTTTGGGCGTGTACAGAACAGGGCAATATCAGAGAGATCACCCAACTTCTCCTCCGGGCTTCTGGGAGTCAAAGGTGTAGGGCTGCCCCAAGCATGGGGTTACATCCCTGCCCATCTTGGCTAATAGCCATTGATGGACTTATCCTCCATGAACTCCCCTACTTCTTTTTTGAATTCAGTTATACTTTCAGCCGTCCCGACATCCCATGGTAACGATTGCCCCAGGTTGACTGTGCGTAGTATGAAAAAAGTCCTTCCTCTTACTTGTGTTATAGCTGCTGCCTATTAATTTCATTGGGTGGCCACTGGATTTTGCGCAGGCAAATCACACTTCTCTATTCACTTTTAAAGAAAAATAATGTTCACCATTTTATAGACTTCTATCATAACCACCTCCCCCCCCCCCGGGGGGGGGGGGGGTAAGACAGGCAACCCTCATCTTCTTAATCTCTCCTCGTACGGAAGCCATTCCATACCCGTGACCATCTGTTGCCCTTCCTTTGATTCCTGACCGGCGTGTGCTCACCTATCCAGTGATAAGCCAGACTCCTGCCTGTTCCTTGAATGCATCAGTCCAGCTTAAAGAGTCCAAAGAACTTGAACTCAACTACTATTAGAGGAAACAAATGGGCTTTCTTCTGAATGACTGATCAGTTGCCCTCCACAGTTGCTGGCCAATAACTAAACTGGCGAAGACCACACTGGGCAAGCTTTCATTTGATGGAAAGGAATTAAAGGAAAGGAATCAAGGTCTTTGGACTTCCCGAGGCTTCAGTCCAATTGTGAAACTCCTTCAAGCATCTTCTTCATGTCAGTCGTTATTGATCAGGTCACTTGTCTCAACTCTTTTAATGTGGACATCTGAGAGTTTAGTTTCCAATATTTCCCTTTCAGAAAGATTTAGTATCTTGAACCAGCAGGAGACAAATTCCAAAGGGGTAGCCGTGTTAGTCTATTGCAGAAAGACAACAGAGTCCTGTGGCACTTTTAAAGACTACCAGATTTATTTATCGCATGAGCTCTCCCACGAAAGCTCATGCGATAAATAAATCTGTTAGTCTTTAAAAGTGCCACAGGACTCTGTTGCCTTTCAGCAGGAGACAGGCACTCCTATTTCTTCCAGTGAACCTACACCCGGCTGAGAGAGCATAGCCTTCAAAGATAAGAATTTTGCTGGCCCAAACCTGTATGAAACTTTCACTCCCATGGAACCAACATGATAACAGCACCTCCAAAAGCAACCAGATTATCTTTATTTTCCAAAGTTAAAGCATCAGAGTGGAACTACACATCTTCCCTGAACATTCCTGCCTCGTCTCAGATCTGGTCATGGTTCCTAAAGCACCCCCAGGAAGTCAGTCCATGTGCCACCGTCAAATGGAATTTGCAAAGTATCAGCAAGTAACAGCAGCCCCATTTCTGGTGATAGCAGCTGAGCCCTGGGGGACGAACCATAGAAGAAGAAATGAGAACTTGACCTACCAAGAAACAAAAGCACTTAAATCCAACGGAGAAAAATGTAGGGACTGCCATATTTAATGGACCGATGGACCATCTAACCTGGCATCCTCTCCTCAGCAGCTGGTGATAACCACAGGCTTTAAATGAAGTTCCAAAACTCCAGAATTCACCATGTTAATATGCGGTGCCGCACATCCAGGACACACAATGCAATAGGCGGTACATAATGGAAACATCTTCATGGTCACTGGCTGCCTGGAACATTCTTGTCCTTCTGTCCTAGCATTGATACAAATGTTCTTCCTATTCATAGAAAAATGTAGTCTTGTTTTGAATATTACAACTATTTGCCCCCATATCCTGAGACCGACCTTTAACTCAGTCATAGGTTGGTGGCCCTATTGCTGGAGTGGGTGGGTGAGGTTTTGAGGCCTGCATTTTGCAGGAGGTCAGACTAGATGGTCGTACTGGTCCCTTCTGACCTTAGAGTCTAGGAGACAGGAAGTTCCACAGGTTAATTGGTTACCCAAGTATTTTATTTTCTCTCTAAATGTGCCACCTTACATTTGCCAGTTCTCCATTCTCAAATTATTGAAAAGGGTCAATGAAAAGCTGAGTTTCGTCCTCTTTGGACCATCCATTTCACGGACTCCTCATTTCACCTCTTCTCAACCAGAGGTGTAGGGCGGTCGTTCTTTTCTTATATGACCCATGCTAAGATACTGGTGCCTTTGAAAGAGACAAAGCTGACCCTTTGTGTTTTTATTCAGGCTCTAGGGCTGTGTCTACATTTGCCAGTTAAGGAGGCTTAAGTCGACCTAACTTAGTCCCCGTCCACACCAGGCTTTCATTAAGTCAACTTAAGAAATTGCTCAAGTCGACTTAATGAAAGATTAGGTCGACTTAATAAGAACCGTCCTAACCCTTAGGTCGCCTCCTTAGGTCGACCTAAGCACAGTGTGGATGCTTAAGTCCTCCTTATTAGGTTGACCTAAGGGCAGTTAGGTTGACTTACTAAGTCCCCGTTCAGGGAAACCACTTCGTCAAGTCAACCTAACTTTTTGTAGTGTAGACATAGCCTAGGTTAGTGATGCTGTTATGAAATATATTCAAGAGACCAAATAAAGGTCTATCAGGTTATTTCTCTAAGCCAATAATCATCATCTAGTAAGGGGGAAAAGTTCTATATGGGAAGCCATCTTGTGGGGCATTTTTACATTTACGTTAGGTATAAATTATGCTCCTCAAGTTACATTTCAGCTGATAGCATTTAGTAGAGGTTTTTACAAGTTACACACTTCATGTTGCTAAAATTAAACCCACCTGTCTGTCCCCATTCCTTAACTTATTGTTCTGTTCCTTTCCTTATCTCTGTTTTGGATACTGGTCTGCAAAGGTACCCTCGAAGTTTGTACCAGGATAGAACAATCATTCTGTTTTGTCTTCTTTCTTTGGACATTCCAGTCAGTCCTGCCCATAACTCCCTGCCCACAGCTATGGAAAAATACTCCTGTGCCCTTATCATGACAGTTTTCTTTCCTAGTTAAGCCAAAATTTACTCCCACTAATGCAAAGGATTATGGACGATATAGTAAGGGTTTTGGCCAATTTAGGCTATGCAGCTGCTATAGTATTGGTGTTTAATGCCTGTTAATGTATATATGGTGCAGATAATACACGATATCTAGCCAGCAATGTCAATTTGTTTGTGAAAGCAGTGTCCTTCTCCTTATCTTGTTCAGCGTTTCTCAGTCTCCTCTCCACCCTTTCCCGTCTTCGTTCTAGTATCGTCCTTTAATGCTCTCTTCTTTGCCTCTGAAAAAGTTGCACATCCTGAAGAGAAGAGCCAGGGGCTGGGTAACTTTTTTTTGCATGCACCATTTTTTTGCTTCCCTGGCTTAAAAGTGTGATTCCCACCAATGCTTGCACAGTGCACTGATCACACAAAGAACCCGTTGAGCGCAAAATCTTAATGCTTATGCGGACGTTAGAGGTGCCAGTGCCTGAGTCAAAGACTCTGCAGTTAGGAGTTTAATGACAACTGCTATTGAAAGCTCCACGAAAGAGCTTCAAGCGACTAAATGGAGAGGAATTTAATTACTCATTCCTGTAACCTCTTGGAATAGCAGAGGTTTGAACTCCACCTTCAAGCCTCTTATCATTTCCAAGCATGAGCTCATCTGTGGCTGTTAAATGTTGTGTGTCAAGGGAAATTCCAGAAGATAACACTGTCTAAGGGAGGAGCGAGGTTAAGGGGAACAGGAAGGAAGAACGTTTGTAATGAGAGCTCTGTGAAGTTTAATCGGTTCATCCAAACAGCGCCGTATACAAGAGTCACCCAGAAACGTTCTAGAGGGCAAACCAGTTGGCCCATGTGCAAAGTAACTTGTTCTGAGCTGCTCTGGAGGCACAGAGTTAGATTGAGAATCAAACCCTTTGCTAACTAGCAAGGAAATTTATACTATACTCTTCTACTTGATTTCTCCATGAAAGAGGATGTAAGCCGACAAATGAGGATGGAGGGGATTGCACCGTCAGCATCATGATGATCTGGAGGATGGGGTGGATTGTGCTCTCAGCAAGTCTGCAGATGATACTGAGCAGGGGGGAGCGGTGGATATGATGGACGGTAGGGAGAGGATACAGAGTGATTGAGACAAATTGGAGGATTGGGCCAAAAGAAATCTGATGAGGTTCAACAAGGACAGGTGCAAAGTTCTGCATTTACAATGGAAGAATCCCAGGCAGTGCTTCAGACTGGGGACTGACTGGCCAGGCAGCAGTTCAATAGAAAGAGACCTGTGGGTTGCAATGGACAAGAAGCTGGAGATGAGTCAGCAGTGGGCCCTTGTTGCCAAGAAGGCTAATGGCATTTTGGGCTGCATCAGCAGGAGCATTATCAGCCAATCAAGGGAAGTGGGAGAATTTACCTCTATTTGGCACTGATGAAGCCACATTTGGGGTAGTGTGTTCAGTTTTGGGCCCTCACTACAGGAAGGGTGTGGACAAATGTAAAAAGGTTGGACTAGACGACCTCCCAAGCGTAATCTTCCAAGAAACGCAGAGCCCTGTTAAGGAGAAAGATGAGATATGGCACTGAATAATTTTTCAGTCCTATCAAGCTGCCTTCTGTGAAAGTAGTGCTTTTCTACTGTGCTGATGAGCATGTTATTTCTCTCAGCATCTCATACCTTCCTTCAAACCACATCTGCCTCACAGGCATTCCAAAGAATAAATCATCTTTCCATTTCGCAAACCAGATTGATGACAGATGGATGGAAAGATTGCCTACAACGTATGAAATGCTGGTCTGACTGCGTGCAATTCCTGACTTGGAGAGGAAGGACAGTTTTATGGCTAAGGAACTGGAAAGCAGGGCACTGCGCTCTATTCCTGGGTCTGCCACATATAGCTTGGGAAAGTCACTTTTCCTTCTGGTGCCTTAATTTTTGTATCTGTAAAATGGAGACAACCTTTCCATCTTTCACATGGGTGAGGATCCTTGTGGGGCTAAAACCATAAAGGGAGGCAATATAACCTAGTGACTAAGGCCTCAGGAAACCTGAATGCAATTCCTAGCTCTATCACTGGCCTACTAAGTGACTTGGTCAAGTCACTTCCTTTGCTCTGTGCCTCCATTTTCCCATCTGTATAATGGGTCTAATGATACTGCTCTCCTTTGAAAAGCCCTCTGAGATCTGAAGATGTAAAGCACCATCTGTGATACTTCAGATACTATGCTAAGAAGCCTAATAAAAATATACACCAATAAAAATTCACTTTCCCCTTTCATAGGCTGGGTGTCTCCTGCGCATTGCAGCCTCATTCTGCTGTTTACACCAGACCATCCTCTCCATTACACATTCAGTAATTCACAGCGCTAGTGTTTGCCTTTATTTCTTCCATTATTACACCTGTGCTCTGCTTTGGAGTCCAATACCATTTGTGCAGGGACTTTCCTTTCTTTCTCTTCTTTCATGCACAAGAATGGTTTACACAGATTCAGACTTCTCCCCAATTCTGCTTCACGAAAAAATGTAACGATCACATTCTTAAAAGAACATTGGGTCATGACCAGCCCTGTTTTAAGCAATGATGCTTTTAGCTTCGGTGAATTCCGATGGAAGTCTCAGCTGGACAGAGGCTGGATTTCTGCTTGACACCTTGAAAGGTTTATTTTATGTGCCTCTGCCAAACAAAAGTACACTCTGCAGAGAAAGAGGGCCGACTGGTCTATTAATGTAGACATTAATAAGTGTCTTGTTGGGATAAACTATGCACATGGAATATTTTTACAGACCTAGGTATGATGCAGATAACTTTTTTTCATTACGTTTATTTGGGACAAAGTTCTTTCTTGGATGCAATACACAATAAAAACCTTGCCAGATTTAAAGCGATGGTTGTTTCAAATGGTGCACCTTAGACAAGAGTCTGTTTTACAGCTGGCCACATCTGAGGTTCACTGGCTTGATTGTCATGCAACTAAATCCTTATAGGCACAAGAAAGGAAGTCCTAGCAGTTTAGACAGTGAATGGGAGAGTTGAATTCATTCCTTCTGACGGAGGCAAATTCCACGCTCCCAGCCAGAAATGTATCCTTAGCCAATGATGCATTTCTCAACGCAAGAACTCGCATCTCTGAATTCAACCCCCCCTAATTCCCGAAGGCACATTTAGCCTATTCACTATACCAGCTACATTGCCATATTGGGAGAAAAGAATCGAGGCACTGAAAACACAGGTCATTTGCTGGGGTGGAAAAAAAGATGTGCATTTTTAAGATGCTAATTTTATTTTTCCAGCAGAGGTGCTCAGCACCTCTGTAGCAGACCAAGGATCCCAGCAGAGATCTATCAGTGTATCTGGATGACCAGCATAAAGATTGTTGTTCTTAAGGTCAACTTTGCAAATGCCTCTGGGCAGATGCTGTGACCTAGGGCCTAGCCGTGAACTCAAAAACACACAATCAGTCTGTCACACTAGTGTCTGGGCTGAACCAGCTTGGATTTACTGGATCACTTGGCCTAAATAAGCATTTTTGTTAATAAACAAAAGAGCAACGTGCATGGATAATTTTTAGATGCCATCCCTGTTCCATTCTATCAATGGATGCAGCTGGGCCATCTTTAAGGAAAACCCACCTAATATGGGCAGTCGAGGGAGTAAGAAGATGACATTCAAGCACTGGGGACTGATGACTCTTCTCTCATTTAGCTAACCAGGCATTTCAAACCCAAAGCAAGTTTTCCATCAGGAGGTTTTAATATATTTATTTGATAACAAAGTTCTGTGAGCGAGTACATCTGCTAGCACACGTCTCTTCTGCACTCGTGAATCACAGACCATCTGCTTCAGAGGTGATGTTGCATGCACCGAATGGGAGGTCGCCACAGGAATTTCCTCGTGTGTGTTTCCAACATCAGACAAAGCATCTTCTTTAGAGTAGCTGGTCCTGGAGACAAAAAGGTTAAAAAACCCCAAAAGGAAACATATTAGTGAAACCCATCTTCTGCCAGCACCCAAGAGCCCGCATGTGTTTCTAGAAGTGGTTTAAATCTGCTAGGTCACCCAGTGTTCGGCCAGAAACCAGCTATCCTGACTGACCAGTAATCCACGTGAGTTATTCCTGCTCATGTGGGAAGTGCATTTTTAACCCTACATTCAGAAACAAGACAGCTGGGTTCCAATTCTCAGCAACAAACCAGCCTGTCAGTTCTGTCCCACACACCCCTCCCCAGTGCCCAGGAATGAGCCTGCAAACAGATCATTTAGTGCGTGGGTCATTCCATTCAGCTCTGGGATATGGTCACAGGAACGGAGATTGGGGCTCGTATCTCTCTCTCCGTCACAAGCATGAACAGTTGGGACAATAAGGCAAGGACCAGAGAAGGGAACATGTCCCTTTAACTAAACCTGCCACTGTGAAGCTGAAGGGAAAGTGAGTGATGACAGCCAATCACACAAAGCTCATCCCACATTTGGGATTGGGTCCCATCTTACATGAACTGAATGTGGCGTTCTCAGCAAAACTGGTGTGCAGAGTCCACGTTACAAAGTCACTATATACGTTATGGTATAATTCTGCACAATGGCGTTGCCTCCATACAAGATTGGCCAAGGATTATGTCTGTGTGGAGTCTCAATGGCCTTCTTGTGTCTACGGGGGGTGGGCTGGCCAATCTTCTGAGGGCTGAGACAAATAGTAAGCCACATCCAACCCCGAACTGGACTACTGGAATATAATACGCACATAGAGAGCTCTGACTTCCACTGCTAACACCCTCTTCCATAAGCAGCGCAACGCACGTGTATCTGAACACAGGCACAAAAGTACACACAACAGCCCACAGGTGGGCAAACCATGGTCCATGGGGGAGTTCCACCAGCCCTCCAGCTGGGCCACGCTGGAGCATGGCCACTGCTCCCTCCTGGCCCCTGGCCCCACTGTTTTCCCTGCCTCCTCCTGCCACATGGGCTCAACAGCCCCCGGCCCCCCCTTTTTCCCCCCCCCCCCCCCCCCACAGGGGCAAAACCCCCCCCCCCCCCCCCCCCAGCCCTGCCACGTCCATGGCATGTGGCCTACCATCCTGCGGACGTGGCCCTCAGGCCAAAGAGTTTACCCCACCCTTGCAATGGCCCCTTTAAAAAATGGAGGGGAACCACTGAAACACTGGGCCCTTGCAAAGTCTTTTGACTGGACAGAGTTTTTACCATACCCGTTAACGGAGGTGCTGGAGAATTATACCATACCTCAGGACCCTAATCGTCAACGTATTCAAAAGGCTCTGGTGCTTCAGGTTCCTGCTCCTCTTCCTCAATCTTCGGGCCATGGGCTGCCACCGGTTCCACCAGCTCTTCCACATCCTCACTGGTGTCCTTCAGAATGATGATGCCACCAATGGAAAGCTAGAAGCCAAGTGTAGGATACGTGTCGGAGAACTCCTCTGTCTCATGGAGGGTTGTCCTTGATGTAGGGCAGGAACGGGGCCCCCAAGTCCCAGGGTTACAATCACCCCATTACTGTGAATGCTCTACTCAAACAAGGAATCGAAACGGCTTTCTGGGGCCTGTTCCAGTGAAAGCAAAAGTATGCTCCCATTGTAGGAACCAGAGTCCCATCGCCAAGATGGAGACACAACGTAAAGATATAGGAGGGAAGGGTTAAATATCAGACTCTCTCAGACATTTATGACTCAGATTGGAAGCTAGTAGACTGTAGGGCCAGCATGTTTATGAGTGTTACTGAAGGGAGGCACGCAGGCATTCACATCCTCGCCTCAAATGGGGGGAATGGAATAAGTGACAGGCACCACGGATCTTTGCACATGTATATAGCCTAGGCTTCTGGATAAATGTCCTGCTGATGGATCTACCTTGCTACCTTAGAGAGCCTCCCTTTCGAGGCACTACCACAACGACTGAGATCCCTGGAGATGTTTTTGATCAGGGTTCCTAGAGTTGCACTTGAGGATCAAGGACTTTGGTGAAGGATCCCTCCTTCTGGAAGAGCCGGAGTTTGCTGACCATCAGAGCATGGTGCAATGCTCTTAGCCAGCCAAACCTTCGCTGAAAGGGTCTCTGGAAACACCGTCTCTTCTCTGATATCTGAGCTTGTTGTGTCTAGCTACCCCCATGTTGGCCGTACTGTATGTTAACGCTTTCTTTGCTCTTCCATTATCTATCTCCCAGCTCACTAGAAGGTGGCATCAAGATCTGTAGATTTAGGCAGTTATAATTGGGCACTTTCCTCATGACTTTAAAAAGTCAAAACAGATAATTGTTTCATGAGACTCAGTCTTTGCAGGAGAAAATAGAGTCAGAGCCTGGCTTAACTCCCTCCCCAGAGGCCCTCAGAAGCAGAGTCAAATCTGATTATCAGCCTCCACTGACAAGAATCCCAGCAGCAGAACCTAGTAAGACAAAAGATGACTTTATGGCAAACCAGCCAGACTGCTAAAGCCCAGAAGGTCCGGAAACGTGGGTGCTGTGGCGGGGCCTGGCTGGAATTAAAGCCAGGGCCTAATCAGCAACTCAAAAAGACCTTTACTGGGCTCCCGCCAGCTGAGCTCTGGCTTTTGAGGCTTGTTGCTGGGAAGGTTCAACCTCTCCACCACGGCAAGAGACACGGGGCTCTGTTCATCCAGCACGCCGTCTGCCAACAGAGCCGGACGACAGAACGCTACTCTCTCAGTACCCAACTTTGTAGTGGGACGGCTGCTTTAAAACCGGGCTCTTCAGTGCAGCTTCAGGCCGCCGCTGCCAAAGGGCCCCACCACTCCCTCGCAGACACACAGCACTGCCCCTTCTGAAGGGCCACGTCTTCACTGCCGTTCTGCCTCAGGCGCGTGGCCCTCTCCCCCCGGAGCACACAACTGCACACGGCTCAGCTGAGTATAGGCCTGCTGATGGGCACACCAACATTTCAGGCGCACGACTGAGCTTGCAGCAGGCTGGGCAGCAGCTACGTCCAGACCTGGAGAAGACCTGGGCCACCACCTCATCAGAAAGAGCTGTGACCAAAGACCCCTCCCAACACGGCTACCCCTTTAGATTTTCTGGGGAAGGGCATATTCATTTTCAGGGCGCACGCTCTCACACACAATTACCTTAGGCAGAGTAAGAAAAGCTGGTTGACTTTGACTCAGAACGTTTATAGCCTACCATGAGTTATATTAAAATCTCAATGCAGTGAGCATGGCGTCCTAGACAGAGCTTAAAGTTCCTTCTGCACATCTAAGAACAACATTAGAAAACATGACTGGTGCAGTCCGCTGGTGGGGTGGAGTTGCTCCCAGCTGTGACATCAGGGATGCCAGCTTTGAACAGAGACCACTACCCTCTGTTCTAGGTGGAGTACAGGCCACTGGTACTGGAAAACAGGCGGCGGCAGCTTTGGGAGAGATGAGTGGAAGGGAAACAGACCATCCACTCCTGAAACATCAGGCCCTGGAGGAGGGGCATGAAAGTCGCGAGGCCTTACACAACACACTGAATGAGGCTTTTCTTTGCTATCCTTAATCATAATGGGTGCGTCTACACTTGAAAATTAAGTCGACTTAAGCCAGTGTAGATGTGGGGTAGCCCTAAGTCGACTTAGTCGATTTAGGGCATGAGTCCCCTCTTGCCGGGACCACTCAGGTCCCGGCAAGAAGGGACTGCAGGGCTTGCTTCCTTCTCCCCAGGGTCCGCGCTTCAGCAGCTGGAGCGCAAACCCTGGGGAGAAGGAAGCCCCACGCTCTCTCCTATCCGGGACCCTGCAGTCCCGACGATGAGGGAGAGCTGGAGACCGGTGCTCCAGCTGCCAGCTGCTGAGCAGCTGGAGCGGGGATCCCAGAGTGAAGGGACCTCGGGGCTCCCTTCTCGCCGGAACCACTCAGGACAGAACAAGTCGACTTAGAGAGTCCAGGGTGGACTCTCTAAGTCGACTTATTGAAGTCGACTTTTTTAAGTCAACCTAAATTCCCCAGTGTAGACACAGCCAAAGAGCTGCAATTTCCCACCACTACCAAGAATCAACTGAACTAACGTGGCCCGCTTCAATCTGCCCCTACTCCACTGTGCATTGCAGCTGGGTGGCTTTTATTATTTCCGAGTCATCTTTGATATATGGCTGCATAGGCTGTTCTCAAATAGCTCCAGTGGTGGGCAGCTTTTCAAGTTCAAAATTTTTCCTGCTGCAGCATAGGCCTTTGGCTGGTTTTCCTTAACTTAGGAGAATAACTGAACCGTACCTGCCGCTTACACTGTACGTTTAGAATCTGTAGACCGTTATCTACACTGAACACGCCCCAGTCCTCCGGCACTTACTGGTTTAAAAGGCTGATATCGGCAGCTTTCTGTCATGGTGAGAACTTTCAGCTGAGCTGGCATGACTCTGGCTGGGTTATCCAACAGCTGGAAGTTGGGTTCCGGCTCCTTTTTCTTTTCTTTCTCGTCCTTCTTCTCAGCCTCATCCTACAAAACACCAGAACACAGTTAATGACAGCCTTCAACCCTCTCATGTTTGAGACCGGGGTCTAACTTGCTACGTGATCCACGCAGCATGAGTAACTCAAAAATCTGTTCAAGAGACATTCTCCTAAAAGGGTGGAGTCAGTCAGGCTCATTCCCTACCACAAAGCACAAGGAATGCTATGTAAATCTTCAGTGTCTGACGAAGTGGGATTTTCTCCCACAAAAGCTCATGTGATAAATAAATCTCTTAGTCTTTAAAAGTGCCACAGGACTCTGTTGTCTTTCTGCAATAAACTAACACGGCTCCCCCTTTGGAATATGTAAATCCAAGGCATCTTAATTTCTGCAGAGCAACCCTCATTGTAATTGCAATCCAGAGACCGGGGGCAAAAGAGTTAAATAAAAGGTTGCAAATGTGAAGCTTTCATTTCCAATAGCCGCTCAAGAAAGCCCAGGACTTCTGTCTACTACTTGATCATGCTTAATGCTACAGCCTGGCACGCAGACGTTGCCACACGCAGGTGGTATGTTCCTAGCTATGTCGTTGGCAGCGATGGCGACTTGACCAAAGGGACTCAGGCCTGGTGACTCTAAAGATGGGTCCAGGCTTGCTCCACTCAGTCCTGGACTCAGCAGAGGCCAAGATCTGAGACAGAAGCAGTTACGCAGCCATTTCTGAGCATGGGTTTCGTTTGCCCCTTTTGCTCAGGGGCATCTGCTGGCCACAGTCTAACAAGCAGGGGGGACGTTTGAGAATATTTAGAGAGAAAGCAGACGTGTGATCGACACTCAGTGTAAAGTTCAGAGCAGGCACCTCTTGTAACAACAGAGCACACCCTCTCAGGCAGCACACACAGGACTCCAGCAATCGCACATGAACTACGGGAAAGCAGATGCTAATGGTGAAACCCTGAGTTAGCTCAAACACAGCAGGGGGCAGCAGTCTCTCTTTGTCCTTCTGGTTTTCCTTCTCAGATAATTCAGTGTGTCTCAGTTGTGTCGCTAGCTTACTGATGCATACACACAGAGCCCTTCTAGCCCACTGCATCCCCTTTCACTTTTAAGTGACTCTAGACTGTAAAGCTCTTTGGAGGAAGATTCATTTGCTCAGTGTTCAGTGCTATGTAAATAATACAGTGCAAAGACTGTGTTAACGTTACAATCGTGCTGGGAAAGGATCAAGTTAAAGACCCCAACAGCTACATTATCTGATCCATGTTGCACACACACAACTTCTAATCATTATTCAGGCAATGTAGGTCGCTGCAGTCCTACTAAGTTGCACCATATACAGTGTGCACGCAATGTGATCGCACTCACGGCACTGCAGACACATTGTACGTGTGCACGTTGGTGTTACGCCACTGTTTCTTCTGCATGCCATTTCGCTGTTTTGTTTTCAATTAACAGAATAAAGAAGCTGCCCCTATTTCAGAACATCAGCTGGCCCAGGCAGGCTTTGACATTGACACCTCATTAAGGTGAATTAGGCAAGATAACCCAACCTCAGCAGCTGCTACTGTTTACCTGGAAGGAGTTTTTTGTAAGGCTGGGTTAACCGAACATCTATTATTTAAACAGTGTCTAATGTGCAAGGGTGAGGGGAGGATTTGGAAACTGAAAATCCCTGGGACTTGAAGAGCACTGAATTTCCACAATAGCGGGAAATGCTGCCAATCACCCCTCAAATCCAGAATCTGCAATTCTCACCCACACAGCTGTGATCTTTTCACACTCCTGATGTTAAAGCAGATGCTGACTTTCAACATGACATGGTTAACTGCTCACAAAACGTGCCATCACCAAACTGCATACTGGGATATCATGGAAGTAACAGATCTTCATTAGGCTATGTAAAGAATTTTAGCTGGCTGAGTATTCTCAGAATCAAGTCTATCAATCCCTTATAGTTCAGCCAATTCCACCCCTTATGCCCAAAGTTAGCTCCTGGAGTTACTCCTCCGTGCGTCCGATCTCCATGTAAAGTTGCAAGTTCTCAGGCCAGATCCTCAACTGGTATTAAGTCCACAGAGCTCCTGGACGTGACTGTAGCTCTCGTAATCTACACCAGCTGAGGACCTCGCACTCAAAGTGCAGTTACGCTTGTGGGGCAGAGAGGGTGACCTGGAGAAAGTGGTTTTTCCACTCTGGTAGATCAGCACGCATCAAAATGTACAGCCAAAAATTATGAATATTTTCATAATGAAAGGGGCTGTGAAAACGGGCAGGCGGTGGCGAGGTTAGAAATTAACTAGTTTGGAAACCTCACCAATATCAGTCACTCACAAGCAACTGCTATAAGATATTGTTAAAAAGCCACCAGTGGTCCCTCAAAGAACATTATATTTCTTCCACAGCCCTACAAGAAACAAGTTACTCAAATACCATATCACATTAATGCGACCGTAATGCAGGAGTGAGCAGGAACAGAGATGTGTGGAGGGGCCACCATTCATTCTGCACACAGCCCCCTACATGGAGACTCAGTGCAAAACATTGTTATTTATGGCTTATACCCACCACTTCCATTTTCTCCTCTTCCTTTTTCTCCTTCTCCTTCTCCTTTTCCTTCTTTTTGGCTTTTGCAGTGATGGACAACACAGCAGTCGAAACCTGGACATTTCAACAAAGGCGGCTTTCAGAATGGCTTCAACAACTGTACACAGGTCTCCATCTCCCATCCAGGCAGGCAAACCATTCATTTGAGCTCATTTCTACAAGCGTCTACTCTCTACTTTCGAGAACCCCTCATTTCTAGCGTTCACTTTTGTTAAACCGCTTAGCAGTTTTCACAAGATGTGGCGAGACATGCCTTGAGCACACCCCTCCACTGCCTCTCGCTGGCAGGTCTCCTGCACCAGCTACGGTCAAGTCACAGGGTATTGCTGTGGGTGAGCCTGGGCCCTCCACAGGCCCTGCCATGAATGCTTAATGCATTGCGTTAGCTAACAGGACAATCTGGGCTCTTGCCATCGAGCATTATAATTTGTATTACCATTGCACCTCGGAGCCTAGTCACGGACCAGGATCTCACCATGCTTGGTGCTGTTTAACTACAGAACAAACAGATGGCATGTGCAGAAGAGCAATATATGGTAAATACTCCTTTAGCAGCATTCCTGCTCACCCAGCTAAACAAGGAAGGCGCCAGTCAAATCCCAGCACAGAGATTACATGCTCCGGTGGACTCCAGATGCGCCACTGAGAGACACAAAGGTGCTGTGCTCTGGGAATCAATATCAATCTTTATGGCCACCCTCGCCCATTTCACAAAGCCAGCGTGGCAATAAGAAAGCGTCCGGGTATGTTCGGTGCATGACGAAAGAAGTGAGTGAGGAAAAGAAGGCTGCTCTACGACCCAGAGTTGCGCAATATTTACTCTCACAGACGGTAGCAACTCCCAGTCTTTTCTTCATCCCTATAGGAACACATGGACCTTCCTGGCATTAGCCTGGGGCACTGTTTAGGTCCACACAGCGTATAAAGTCAGCTCTTCAGCTTACTAACCTTTTCCTTCTCCTTTTCCTTGGGTACCTCCAGAGGGGCAGGATACGCAAACGTCGAGGGCTTGCAGTTGGATTTGTACTGCACTTTTGGCATCTAAAAAAACCAACACACTTTTGAAAGAACGGTTCCAGGCAAGTCAAAGGAAGACCAGCAGAGCTCTTGGTTGCATTTTTCTCCTTGCAAAGATGAACACAAATTATCTAACGTACAAAAGCTTCCCTTTCCCCCCTCCGGAAGCTGAGAAGCTGCCATCAGTGGCCAATGTTCCACTGTAACATCGTTATTCAATTACAATACAATTCCACTCTGGTATGGCATTTGATCCTTCTCCTGCTCACTGCACGCGACAGTACACTATTTCCACCCAGTTTTCTCTTCACCATTGTTCTGCACTCTGCAGCGGGCGGTCCTCTGCACAAATCTGGCCTCAAGACCCAAACAGGATCAGCTTTATCAGTGCAGAGCAGAGTATCCTAAGCAAGACAAATTTCACTGATTACGGCCCGACAGCTTCCTTCAACTGCCCCACCATCGACTCATCCAGATACTTACACAGCGTTCACCACCACTGGATCTACACACCTTTTCCTTCCCACCAGACCTCTTGAATTCCAGAACAGGGAATGTTCTGATGTACACCATACAGCCTTCAATGCTCACTCAAAAGGTGGCAGGTCTTAGCCCGGAAAATGGAGCTGTTCAACTTAATTTTCATTATTAAATGCTCCTAGCTGAAAAATGTTGTGCACCATAAAAAAGAATTACCAGGATAATTAGAGCAAGAGCTTAAAGGCCACATGATTAACGGCCACGGAGATCCTAGGGAGGTACGGTGTCCTTGCGGCCGTGGCACTAGACATGGATTGAAGAGATCTGGGATTGGCTCTCACCAAATCCATGTGCGTCCTCTGTGAGCTGCTGTGATACTACAGGGATGGGGACCATGGCTACCCCTTACACAAATGGCCTTTGGAACCAAACTGCTCCTTTCAGATTGACCACGAAGCGACTCTTCTTGCCATCATTTAACATGGCCATACATGGAGTGGGACAGCATTCCAGAGTCCCCGTCCCTGGGCACGGACGGCTCTGCTCTGACGTGATGCTGGGTGATGGCAGGCAGCTGTAACTCTGCAACTTGGAACGGCCCCACTGACTGCTTTGAAGGTAAGAACTGTAAATCCTGAATTTAACCCGGGTTCCCTGTGTAATCTGGGGGAATTGACAGATTCCCTGAACCCTTCTGAGGATTTTTTGGAACCTTTTATTTATTGGAAGCTTTATTGGAACCTTAAAAAAAGAGCAGGGGCAAAGTAGACAGACGGGTGCGTCCCACGAATGTGGCTATTTGGAATCCAATGTGGTGAGGAGTTCAGAGCTCACCACGACGGACGACTGCTCTGACAGCAGCAGCCTCAATGGAGGAGGATGCCATGGAGGCAGTGAAATCTTCAAACTGCTTCTCTCTCCCACCCCCCCAGCGACATGACCTCAGCTGTTCCTGGATGAAGCTGCTGACTCAGCCAGGTCCTGGCAGAACGGGGATACAGCGCTCTGCGTGCGAGTGAAGGTGATGGAGCTGGGTGCGGCGGTGTTTCAATCTATGCTGTTCCCCAATCTCCTCCGGTGTGTTTATGCAAATGTGGGACAGAACGGGGGAGAGGATGGATCCAGATGGGACTCTCCAGAGAGGGCTCTAGAGGCTGAAGAGCAGGTGTCCCACATGCATCTCTAGGTATGATTGGGGAAGAACGACAGGGTGGTCTCCGGCTGAGTTGGAGATGTGGTTAATTAACTGTAAAATACTGGCGATACCTTGAGATGGTCCCTATCTTAGTACAAGATTCACTGCAATAACAAACAAGAGCTACAGGACGTGGGCAGAGTTATTAAGTGTCCAAACTACCATCTCCCGACTCTCATACCTAGGAATCTAGGGAGCTTGTTCTGTTCTAGTCTCACTTCCGAATCCGCGAGGACATAGTTGACACAGTTTTGACTGTTTGCTGGGTTTAGCATCTACCGATATTTTAATGATGCACCATTTGATGATCAAATCTGAAATCTAAACAGCCACTGCAGTGAGATATACACAGGGCAGGAGAGAAAAACGAAATCAAAGCTGGCGATTTACCAGTGCCTTTCACTAGTGTCAGAGTGAAATATTGGGTCCTCTCAGTCCACATTTTAGGCATATTTTTCAAACCCGTAGAGTGAAGCAACCCATCAACAGCCAGGAGGCACGAGACATCCTATAATGGGAACTTTAAAGTTTAACCTTTTGAAGGGCTTACAGGAGACAATCTTTAATACTCACGTCTCTGCCCACAGGGACTGAATGTATCAAACCCTGCCGTCCACCCACTGCAATATTAACCCTGTCTACCCTACGGCTCACACAAAATTGAGGAGTTATGATTAAAATGAGCTTCCCACGCTCTACCAGCTAGCAGTTTCTAGAACCTGCCAGCTAGCCATGGTGGATACGGTCCAACTATGTTCTCAAACCATCGCCTGGTCTAGCGTAGATTACAGCCCATGAAGAGGCCCTCACTGTACCAAGGAACGGTAATGTTTCAATGGGCACAGCGCAGCTACTGTATTTTTGGACATCATTCTTCAAACTGGAGTCCTTACGACGACGGGTACTGTATTCATATCCCCCTTCGCTGTACCATCACCAATCCCGATAGCCCGCCCGTCTCACAGGGAGGGGAAGACAGAACTCGTACAACAAGCAGCTGGGACACGGCGGCCAGGCAAACTGTTAGAAGCCGAGTCAACAGGGATGGTTTTAAAGAGTCTCTGCGACTGAGCGGGCAGCACGTGGTGTCACTAGGATTTAAACGAGAGAGCTGACGCTGAGTCAGGCACAGCCGTAATGGTGCAATGCAAGGACGACAGGAAGTAAAACCTACAGCCGGCATTCCCTTTGGGATGGGAAGAACGTGGCCATGGAGGGCCTGGCTCTCTCTGTACGAGGAAGCCATTCAAAACATTCTGCTATTGACAATCCTCAGCGCCATGCAGAACACCTGACCCTGGTGCAGTTTGCAGGCAGTGAGAGTCTAGCCCGGCTTCACGAACAAGCACGCGCAATATCAGTGAATGGTGGTTACGATGGAAAACAGGATCGCGGGGGGGCTCAGCCCTTTTCCCTCTGAGCTCCTGCAACACGTTAGAAAAACTCCAGTGTCCAGCAGAGGCCGGGCGTCAGGACTCCAGGGGTTAGCCCGGTGGAGCCCTGGGATGTAGGGCTGCTGGGCAGGCCCTCCAGAGACGTGGTTTGATCTTCTTTCTCAGGGCGGTGGGGAGGGCCAGGCAGGGCTCAGGCCAGCTATGCACAACGGGGTCTGAAGAACAACCGTCACCTCCATCTCCGGACTCACCTCAGCAGGCCACCCAGCCTCTCTGGGTTGAGGAGATCCAACCAAAAACAATAACTCAAAGGCAGGGAGGCAAAGTGCCAGGAGTCTGAAAAGCACGCGGTGCAGGTGGGGAATAGCTGGGGGCTGTGGGCAGGCAGGGAGGAACCCAGGGGCTGTGTGCTGAAGGAGAGCACTCCCCACAGTCACTGCTCCCCGAGGGCTCTGCCAGCCCTGGAGTCGAGTCCCCCCCAAGCTGGGGGGCAGCTCTTACTGGCAGTAAAAGGGGGCTGGGAGCGCAGAGCAGCTTAAGCCCCAGGGCCCTGAGCAGGAGCAGCGGACAGGGACATGCCACAGCTGCCCCACACGGCCCGGTTCCAGCGTCCAACCTGGCCAGGGGGTTGGGGTGGGGGGATAGAAGGAGGTGGGGAGGGTGTGCAGCTGCCCCTGGGATTGCCCCGTTCAGGTTAAGGCACTGTATTTTGCGAAGGTAATGCCCCCAGTTCCATGCTCCCCTCCAACTCTGTACACATGCTCAGGGCTTCTCAGCTCCCAGATCCCAGGCTGAGAACCAGTGCACTATGGAACTGTAGGCGTTTCTCACCCGGCTATTTCATCGCCCATCACATCACCGTTTCGCCGACGGAAGCACGTACCTTAAGGTCCTTGTTCAGGCCAATGACACAGGTCGGGGTGTATGCCAGTGACAAGAAGTGCGACAAGGGGAACCAGAACCAGAATTGGGTGAAGACCAGAACCCCGACCACTGAAGGCATGTGAGTGTGTCCTGTCCTCGACTGCAGCGAGATGGTCACGTTATGGCCACCTGAGGAGACAGGAGAGGACTGCTCAGCACAGACACGTCATCGAGCTGTCAAAGTGGGATTTTCTCCCACGAAAGCTCCTGCAATAAATACATTTGCTAGTCTTTCCAAGTGCCCCAGGACTCCTTGTTTGTTCTGCTCACCTAGACTAACACAGCTCCCCTCTGGAACCTGCCACGAAGCACGCCATAGCACAAGCTAACAACGTCCTCCACACTCACCTCGAAGAGCAAACCCTCTGGGATGCAGTTCCCCCAGCAGCTCAGCCTGTGGCTGTATAATTTACAGTGGTGCTTTGGGTGGCTAGCCACTGTCCCAACACAGAATCAGGGAAGAGAAACCCCCCAAATTAATTTGCCAAGAGGGAACCAAGGCAATAGAACTTCATCTGTGCGATGGAAGGAGAGACGGTCAGCATATCGACAAACAGCCAAACCTATGGTACAGCCAGTTCATCATGTGGCACGTAGGCAAATCGCACATCACAGGAAACAGATCACCCGGTTTTCTGTAAGCTATTTGTTTAATAGGACTATTCTTACAATGCTACGGCCCATGCCCTGAACTGCTACTGTTCTAACTGATGAAATATGCCTACATTTTTATTTTACATCAGCCCAGTAGAAAATATGTAAACAGCAGCTACTTGGAGAGTTGTTTCTAGAAGAGGTTATCAATCTAAGCAGCAAAGAGACAGGCTTGTGCAAGCTTCACAGCAGAATTAAATCTCTGTCAGACTACAAAGTCTTTAGCTTTCTACTGGCAAAGCAGAGACCAAAACAACTCAAAATGTTGACACAGTGCAGAAACATCCAGCTAGACACTGAACGGGAAGGGTAGGCCTGCAGATGGAGTGCGAAAGTGTTAATCTAATTTTCAGGCCTCTGAAGGGCTCAGCAGATTGAGTTGAAGAGGGCAACAGGCAAGTCCATTACCGCTGATGAGGCCAGGTGCAGAGAGGCTAATTTTGTTAAAATACAATCAACCACTCGTTCCGAGCACAGTTCAATTTATAACTGAGAATCACCGGCCCAGAAGAGCATTCCTCTGCCCTGCGTAAATAGCCACCTGTAGTGGGACTGGTGATCGCTGCTGCGGCCGGGGTTTGGGAGATGCGCTGAGAAGCAAAGGTTAATGGGCTCAATTTCTGCTAATATCCTAGCTGATGAAAACCCTGAACGATGCACCAGAACTGATCTTAGTTCTCAAGGTGGGACAACCACCGTTTAAAACACTCACCCAAAGAAAGGAAGAGACAAAGCGAAGTCTAGAACCTTTCTCTGGGACTTGTCTGTTACCACAAAGATTTCACCCTCATTCCTCTGCCTTGTGAAAGGAGACAAAGCGGTGCTGTAGTTTTACTGAGGAAAGAGAACGTGCTCTGCTCTCTATTCTCGTGCAGTTCCCGTCCCCGCCAGAGACTCTCATCAGAGATCAGAACCCCATTGTGGCAGGGACTGTATAAACACACAAAAACAGTTCCTGCAAATAAGACATTGCACATTCGTGGTGTCTAGCCCTTTCTCCTTTTTAAACCTAAGCTTTTACTTTACTGTGTTACCGTCTATATGATCACGACAGAGTGTGAAAAGCAATCAAATGAACATTACTGAAGCAACATCATTCTTGTTTTATTTTCCAAGCTTTTATTTTTAACCTTCCGAATTGTATTATCCACTTTGCGATTTCCTGGCTGAGTGACGTTTCACAGATGTTGTCACACACTTTTCTTTGCTCTCCACGCTCACACCTAGGGTTTCGGGGGGGAGCACAGAAGATGGAGAGGCTTGTGTGGCACAAGAGTTATCGTCTTAATGATGAAGCAGCAGCATTAAGAGGCTCAGAAGGGATACAGAGCAGCCACGTCTCGAAGGGCTTTAAAGGAGATTAAATATGAAGGATCTGCAGGGCTCCTTAGATACCAATAAGACGCCATCCAGTCTTCACTGACTTCTACTTCTACTGCTACTGATACAAAGTCTACTGACCTACAATGTATGACCCTAAGGTACCAGGATCCACTATGCTAGATTTTATATGGACATAACGGTAAAAACAACACAAAGTAGGTGACCTCAGGGAATTCACTCCCTACGCGGTTGTGCTGCAGCATCTAATTTCCATGATTTCCTCCCAGAGTTGTAAGTTGGTCTGATGAGACAAACCCCTGGCTGACGATACCGTCAGAGCGTGGCCCAGTACAATGTGATGGTGACGTTCACTATATCGTCCCTGGGTCACGTCAACATCCAACGGGATGGTTCTTCATAGGCCCTGAAAACAATACCCAAAGACTTCCCAAATAATAGCTCGCCGATGACTTTTTTAGTCAGCAGAGACACATTGTATTTCACCTAGGGGTATGTCTTCATGCCCAGCAGCACTGTTGGTGCCAGCGAATCGATTCTTTGGGATCGACTAAGCGGCAGAGGAGAAGAGATCAATCCACTTGGAAGTCAATGGCATTAGTCCACCCCCTCAAAAAGATTTAACACTGTGTTGACGGGACAGAATTTCCCATCAGCACAGCATAGCGGGGACATCACACTATTTAGAATTTAGGAAGTCGATGGGAGATACACAAGCTACCTGTAGACTGCCACTGAATTTCGTCATGAGTGTAAAGCAGGCCTAAGAAAGCAGGAAAACAACCTGTGTTATATTTCCAGAACAGAAAGGTATGTATTTCATGCAATAAGCCACCAAACCTCCAGCAGAGTCAAAGTCAACATGTCAGCGAGGTGATTTGCATGTGCAATAAAACATAAGACAGCTATCCTCTGTAGGCAAAGTATTCATTTATATAGCGACTTTTGTTTCTAATAGCTAGATTTACTGATGTCAAGTCTGATTTTAAACTCAGAGCCTGTAGACAAATGCAGGCACAGACAGGGGAAAGGAGTGGTGCTTTTCCCGAGTCTGCTAGGAGCTGAAAGCATCACTGAATTGGAGATATACAAGGAAATCCTTCTGTGCAGCTGAATTATAAGGAACCTTCCAGAAATCAAACGAGTTTAGGGTTATACACAGAAAACCGTTCCAAACAGTTCTGTTTACTGGAATAATAATACTGCGCTGGGTTTACACACACAGAGCCTAAGGGAGCTCTTCCTTAAATAATTCAGAGTGTACTCTCTTGCCTCACCCAGCCAAGATGGTTTCCTTACATCACAGCCACACCAAAAACGTCTGGCAGCTCGGTCCTACCCACTCTCACTCCACCGGATCTTAGTTTCTTCTCACCCATTCATTATTTGTGAAGCTTCAGTTCTGAGCTTTGTGCTACACCGTAGAGGACATTAAACCAAGTGCAAGGAGCAAACATCTGAAAAGACCAAAGGATCCATTCAACCGTCACACTCCCTATCCACTGCCACCACGCTCCTGACTGAGGGAGGTGTCACTAACACTAACCCCCTCGCCCAGGGCAGAGCACTGCTCTACTTTCGACTTGAAGTATCAATACTTTACTTCGCTTTGTATTTTCCTGTTAGAAGGCAACTGGATTTTTGACCCTCTGCATTTAATTAACACAGATGGCAATTTTTGTTTCTTTAGTAGAATCCAAAATTACAGCGGTTGTATGTTCACGGCCTCAGCATTATCTCTGCTGTCAACTAACTCAAGAGAGATATAGTTAACAGCTACTCGTGACCCAACCACAGGAGCAGAAAATGCATTTTGGAGGCACTGCATAAATGCTGGCTATCAGCCTTGGCCGGCGTTTGCTCCTCACTCATAGTGAGGGGGAGATTTAAAAGCAGAATAGATACTTAGAGCCCAGAAGATCTCTTAGAGTAGGTTAAACCCTGAGGTCTGAATGAGATCACAAGTTCACTCAGAGCTCCAGCCTACTAACATATAATTTTCAGATAAAGTGTGTCAATTTGGGATGGGACACAGGAAAAAAACCTTGCCAGCTAAGGGCAGGGGAGGAAAAAGACTATTCATGCTTAAGGGTTTGGAAAGAAAACCTAGCCAGTTTCAGTGCATGGATTTGTTTGGGTTTTTTAATGCTGTTTAACAAGGCAAGTCTCCAGCAAAACGCAGCTGTTTAGACCGAACAATTAAACACTGACCAAATTCTTTATTTCCACTTCAACAGCACCCCCCACCCCCACAAATCTAATGACTACTTCACTGTGTGAGCAAAAAACCTGAGTGCTCTCCCCAAGGAACGCTGAAAACGCCGCCCTCTGTATCAAAGCCCTGTCACTGGGAAAATTGCTCATTTTCCTCCCAGAAAAGAATGACACATCCAACTGCACCAGCTACAGTAGATGACAACTGTCTCAGCCTCCTCCGCTCCCCCTATCAGATAAGCGTTTCTAGTTGAGCAGCGCAGATAAAAGTAATTCGGGAATTAACGTATCTTCTTTTGTAAAAGCCTCCGGTGAATGACGTGGCAGGTTATGAAAATTGTGGTCTGTGGCTTTCTTTAAATTCTCACACACATTTGCAACCCACCCCCGCCCCTTCCAAGCAGCAGTACAATAAATGAATAGGACTGAAACAAGATTTTACTTCAATTTTTAGAACTCGCTTCTGACACAGATAAAGATCAAGGCAGGTCCATAGCTATGAAAGAAAATCTACAACCCAGCAGGTTATAAAAGCTTTAGCATTTTAAATACGAGGCAGCACTTAGTCACTAACAGTCAAATAATGATATCCCCAATAACTGGCAAGCTACAAACCTCAGAAGCTCTTGCCCTTTTATGAGACTAGCTTGGGCTTTTCTGCAGCAATGTGATACAGTTAACTGCCCTTCCTTCTCTGCACCTTTTCATCAACAATGACTCACTAATGGGGTTAAAAAAATAATTTAACACAGACCCCGAAGAAAACTGAAAGAATCAAATATCACAAGCTTTGCAGACTGACTTGTGGAGAAACTGCTTACAATAGAAAGGAAGCAACATATAAACAGCACTTACATACTGTAAATCAAAGCTCTGGATGACAAATTGATTCAAAGCAAAAGAACACTTTGGGCAGAAATTTGGAAAAGGATTATCTTCAGAGTTTGGAAAAGTTTTACTGAGAGCCTGTGTTGCAGAGGTTTGATTTTCGTAGTCCGGGGAAACCAGCTGAAAATAAAGATTTTATGCAAGCTCTAAAAACAACGGGAGTCCTGGGGCACCTTACAGACTAACAGATTTTCTTCGGCATAAGCTTTAGTGGACTATAACCCACTTCGTCAGATGGAAGCTCTGATTCCCCTGCAACTATCACACTCTTTGTGATAAACCTCTCTGTCTGTGAAACTCCTATGTAATGATGAACAGCTGTAGGTCAACCAGAGCTACAGGCTTACAAATCCTTTTCACCGTTGGTTTCAAGTGATGTAGGACTCTTCTGGTGGCCTTGTTCAAAGTCTTACAACTTTTTACTGCTTTAATACTAGGGAAGTTACCTGCATCCAAAATGCCTTGGGCCAGGATTGCTCCGAACTTGGCCATAACATCATCATGCTTATCGTTAATGACTTTGGAATAAAGCTGTCTGAACTGGCTGACCTGTAGAAGAAAAAAAGAATACAGGAGGTTAAAATATTGATTCCCACCAGTAACACAAGAGCAGAGCAAAGAAAACAGAGTTCCTCCTCTGTAAATGTTCAACCACAATAGGAAGAGGCAAGTCAAATAAATAGGATTCTTTTATTTATCTCCAAAGTAGATAGGACATCTGATGGTAGCATAAGATTCCCTTCCTTGCCCATTTCTGTGATACGCCCTCCCAAACCGTATGTCTGAACATGAGTGCCCACCTATTCCCACCACCCACAGGAACCAAGCAGGGTCCCTCAAAAAGACTCTCACCATTCCTGGGCATAGCTACAAGATGCTTTGGATAAGCTTCTTCCTCCTGGTTCATTTTGCTGTTGGTAATCCCCATGTCCTCCTTCTAGGTACTCACCAGAGCTCCAGGTGAGGGGGCAAATATCTCTGCTATGGCAGTAAATTACTGGGGAGGCCGCACCACCTTGGCCCAAAACAATAGCTGATCCCCAGTGAGGTTTCCAGGATTTTAAACTCCGTTTTTAAGTTCTGTCAAGAGCTGCTGATCACTTCCTGTCATAAAACTCTTTCCAATGCCCATTAAACACTTTCCCAGGGGACTATTCTCCAGACACGAGTCCAGATCAATCCGTGACTTTAACCCCATGGATGAGCGTTTGAAAGAGACCCTCGTATTTCTGCTGATACCTACTATTTATGCCCACAAGTAGGCAAAAAGGCTGAGCAACATGCCATTGCTTGGAACATCCACGTAAGACACAGTGGTTGGAGCTGGGCAGGAATTTTCCAAGGAAACCAGTTTTTGATGGAAAATGCTGATTTGTTGAAACCAAGATGTTCCACAAACTTCCTACAAATGCAGGCAGCTCTCTGACAAACCTGGCCTTGGTTTCTGCCAGCACATCTGGCACATTGCTGGGGAGCCTGGACTTTTGGGACCCCAGTTCTGAGGCATCCCTGCCATAAGGGTTTCCTCACAGCTGGAGAGGCCAGGTCTTCCCAACTGCCTGCTCAAACTGTGAGGCTGGAAGCCCTGGGAACCTTAGAGCTTGGCGTTTCGGAAACAAAATGACTATTTGAATTGTAACTTGTTTCGCATTGCTGCAGAGATTTTGAAAACGTCTATTTTTCATTTTGAAATGGAACGAGTTATTCCACAACGTCCCATATCATGGAAATTCCAGCATTCAGCAGCTCCTGTTCCATACCCAGCTGCTTTCTGCAATGTTTTATAACCGATCGCTATACCAAATTGTTGGTACGGCTTGGAGCAAGGATTGCAGCTCAGGTCTAGGGAGCGATGTACAATGGTGGTTCCTATCCAGCATGCACAGGAGACCTCAAAAGCACTGGAGTGGCACTAGTTCAGCTGCTCCCTCTTATTTCCATCCCACAATGCAGTGCCTCATGTTCTCAACTTATCGAATGTTCTTCCTCCCAGCAACAGTGCTGGAAACTATGGCGTAAGTGTTCCAGGGCAGCCCCCATTCAATAGTACAATTACAGGTGGGAGGCATGATGGGTAGGAAGTCATCAAAACGGATACATTGAATGGTGCAAGGCTGCAATCGGTATCTTTATTTCATTGTCTAAGGATGACTAGAACATCCAGTGCCAGAAGTGGGATTAGAATTCAGGGTTCCTGGCTCCTAGTGCTGATTTCATACTATTAGACTCCCTACCTGCACCCCATGAGAAAATATATCCAAAGAAAGATCGTTCCATCAATGAAAAATCCATTAACATGACTCAGAGACTTTAAGGTCAGGAGGGACCATCATGATCATCTGGTCTGACAAGTCTTAAAGTTAACAAATCAGAAAACAGTTTTGTTAGATCAAGACTCAACAAGATCGGAAGAAAACAATCAGTGAGTGAGGGCCAGGAGAGACCTGGAATCCAACAGATATTTTATTATAAAATAGTGCTAGACTTTATAGTAAAAGTGTTTAGAGGAGGCTCAAAATAACATGTGAAGCTGGAAGCAAAACACTCCACAGCTAAAAGGAGTCAATCTCTTGCTCCAAACGGATGGCAAATGATTTCTCCATCTCACTTCACAATGCAAATTCTGGACTAGAGGTATTAAGAAGCTGTTAGAGAAGCTAAATGTGTAACGCTGTTTCAGAAAAAAAGCAAACACCATTCTGAGATGTATTAACAAGAGCATTGTAAGACAGACATGAGACGTGATTCTTCCACTCTGATCCATGGTGATTAGGCCTGTGTGCGGTTCTGGGCACCTCATTTCAGGAAAGATGTGAACAAATAGGAGAAGGTCCAGAGAAGAGCAACAAAAAATGATTAAAGGTCTGGAACACTTGACTTACGAAGGAAAATTGAAAGAGCTGGGTTTATTTAGTCTGGAAAAGAGGAGACAGAGGGGACATGATAACAGCTTTCAAGTACCTAAAAGGCTGTCATGAGGAGGAGGGAGAAAATTTGTTCTCATTAACCGCTGAGATAGGACAAGAAGCAATGAGCTGAAATTACAGCAAGGGAGGTTTAGGTTGGGACATTAGGAAAAAATTCCTAACTGTCCAGGTGATTAACCACTGGAATAAGTTGCCTAGGCAGGTTGTGGAATCTCCATCATTAGAAGGTTTTAAGGGCAGGTCAGACAAGCACCTGTCAGGGATGGTGTAAGAGGTACTTGGTCCTTCCATGAGTGCAGGGGACTGGACTTAATGACCTCTCATGGTCCCTCCCAGTGTCTATGATACGACAGTTAGAAAAATGTGGAATTAAATAAATGCTATCTTTCCAAACTTGCCATCTCTCAACACTAATGCTATATAGATTCATTGATACATAAAAGGAAACGGGATATTTGTTTTCTGCCAGTTACTGTTTTTCTAAGTCTACAGATGCCCCAGCTACACTGGAACTAAACACATGTTACCTGAGCTCATTTTAAAACTGGTTCAGGCCAGTTCATTTTAAACACAGTTTCATCTGTTGACTGTGGAAGGATCAAGCTTTGTTTCAGAAACCATGATTTAGCCAGCACAGTGTTCCATACAAAAAGGTTTCTCTCAGACAGAAAAACACACTATGCTGTCTGAATCACAGCTGCCTTAAAGGAAAAATGCACTGTAAACTTTTCATCTTTTACCTCGGCCTCTTTCCTTCCCCTCTGCCAATGAACTCTGGTTATAACAACAATCTGCTCCTTGAGAAGTAACCAGATTTAATCTGGAGGAGCTGTAGACCAACACATGAATCATCATCAGGGTGAAGGACACTGAGTCACATCAGTAACTATCATTTGTTAAATGCAAATCTAACAGCAATTACCACTTTTCTTTTGTTCTCCACACACATTGCCATCTCGTAACTGTGGAGTGAAAGATCAGCCATCTTTAAACAACAGGCAATGACGCTAAACAACAAAGCATTTCTCAACAATGGTAGAAGGTAGAGACATCAGCAGGATGCAATTAGTTTGTTATTCACTCTTCCCAAGAGGACAGTCAATCAAGCCGAGTTCTTGTTAATACAGTTCTTCCTCAGCCAATTCACCAAAATATAGAGAATTATTTTAAAAATCTCTCTCTCTCACACACACTCTCACACACACTCTCACACACACTCTCACACACACACACACACACACACACACACACACACACACACACACAC